>QWZN01000006.1:0-417941 GCA_003693225.1 Venturia aucupariae | reverse complement strand
AATTATAATTTTATAATAAGCTTAAATATAGCTCTTAGATATAGTATTTATTATCTATTAAAGTTTCGAAATCTCTAGTCTAACGCGTAGCTATAGAGAAACGTAGGAAGATTAAGTATTTCTATAAATCTTCTATTTTTATCTTCTATCCTTAATAACTATTTAAATATAATAGCTATAGTCTTAAAAAGTATACTATTGAATTCCTCGGGTTTTTCTAATATAGAAAAATATATAATATAATATTATTTTTAAGCTTTTTTTTTCTAAGTCCGAGAATTTTTTTTTATATCTTAGATTACTTAGTTATTATAAATACTATACGTATAAAACCTATAGAATCTAGTCGGCCTTTCTTTGGCCTATCTAGAAATATAAAAAAAAATAAAAATATAGTATACCTACTACTTCTACTACTCCTAGTTTATTCCTAGTTAAATCCTACTACTTCTACTACTCCTAGTTTATTCCTAGTTTATTCCTACTATTCCTACTATTCCTAGTACTCCTAGATCATTCCTAGATTATTCCTAAATTATTCCTAGATCATTCCCAGTACACTTTTCCCGACGTATATATCCCTATTAATACTAATGCATAATAAGTTTAAAGACCTTAGTAGTAGTATTTCTCTAAGTCCCTTCAAGTACTCTTGCTATTCTTTCCTCTAAGCCTTACTAGGCCTAGACCATCAGATCTAGATAGACCATAGTACAACGTACAAGAAGAAACTATATTCTAGTAGACCAGATAGGAGTGCTATAGAACTGGTAGTTCTAGTGGTTTTGCTAGGATTAGATAGACCAAGCATGATACACTTTTCCCGACGTAAGTAGTATAGTATAGGTATTCAAAGATAGGGAAAACTATAATACCTCTAATATTATAATATACAAACTCGAACTAAGTATAAATATATCAACCGTGCCTAAAGAGGTCGGTAGGTAGTTAAGCTAGTTATTTCCCCCTCTTCTCCTACTCTAGGAGTAAGGTAGGATCTCAAAGCATACTAGTTTTATATCTAATAGAAAATAGATATTTGGATATATTATAATTTCCTACCGCTATGTATAATATAACAGGTATTCAAAGATAGGAAAACTACAAAACCTTTGAATTTATAAGGTACAAACTCAAGCTAAGTATCGATGCACCGATCGTGCCCAAATGGGTAGGCGATCAGGTCAGGTCAAGCTACTGAATCTAATTCTGATTCTTCCCACTGCCCCACTCCCAAGTTCAAGAAGGTACTTAGAGCGTTGAAGTCGGTTTGTCTTCCCAAAGATCCTGATAATAATCCTCTACCAAGTGAAGAAGATCACCCATGTCCTCAAGACCACCATCAACGTTACCGCCATGCTCAAGATGATCAAGGGGAGGGTTCTTCGACATATCCTTTCCCCCATCTTTAGCACGCCTAGAAGAAGGAAGAATCTCGTATCCCAGAGCGCCAATAGACCACTCCAATCTACAAGCACCACACCCAATCTCCTCAATATCCGCCCCAATCTTCACCCTCGCACCGCATCGAAAACAAGAAAACCCACAACGCTCACAAAGCGGGAATTCCTCTTGTTCCCCATCGCCAACGCGCGGTCTCGCAAGGCCATGACAATGCGAACAGCGTAGCATCCCCGGAACCATCTTCCCCTCTCTCGTCTCATCCCCACCCAAAGCACGCATAGCAGCCTCTCTCAAGGTCTGAGGGATACGATCAACCGCCCTCCCAGAATCCCCAGCTTCTTCCTCCGTGGTGAAGACGTGGCTGGTACAGACTGGTAATTTGCATTGTTCACGATACATGACTTCCCCCTTCTGGTTGCGAATAACCTTGCCCTTCGCGTCCACGATCTCGAGCATCATCGACTTTTGGAAGACCATTGCTTTCTCTCTTAGTTCGTCGGAACTGGGTGTGTCGTCGTAAGGTCCGTCATATAATTTTGCCTGTACTGCTTGTCGTTTTGGGAATCCACCCCATTTTCGGCGCTGTATCTTTCTAGTTTTGATCAATTCGGCTGCAATCGCTCGTCCGGATTCCTCTTCTATTATTGACGCGTCTGACTCGGTCTTTGTCTCCACTATCGCGGGTTCGAAGTGGAACTGCTCGAGGTCTTTGAGGGAATTGCATGGGTCAACGCCAACTTCGAGTAAATTGACAGTACCATTAACTTCGCCAATGAGAAGGCTGGAGAAATCGTGGTTGAAGGCACCGGACATGATTCCAGTGTCGAAGCTTGCAGTATCCCGAATATGAGCATCTCGAGGTGCCCGATGGACGTCCCATACTTTGACAACGCCATCTGAAGACCCACTAACGAGTCGTTCCCGATGCTCTCCCCATCCGCAGAAACGAACCCCACAATCTGTATCTTCTTGGGGTCTCCCTGGCTCGAGCTCAGCGAGAGGCGCTCCGTGAGAGAAGCGATGCAGAAGTTTGTCTGGATTCCGGAGATCCCAGATGTAGACTCTGCTATCGGTGGCTCCGGCTGCGACATAGTTTTCATCATAGGGAGAAAAGACGACATCGTTGATGTCTCGTGCCGGGCATTCCAACTCAAGTCCTCGATGGCTCCAACTATCCAAGCTCACTGAGGAGCAGATCCGAATGACCGAGCGTGTCCCTTTGTTCTTCGAGTTACTGTAAGCTGAGCACGCGGTAGCGAAACGAGCGCTTCGGGAGCTCCAGGCGACGTCGTAGATGTTACCGGCTGGAGGAGTGACGCTGATAGGAGTATTTCTGGAAATATCCCATAAGCAAGTCTCGCCGTGCGTGGTCACATACGTCTCATCGCCGCTGTTGGGAGCAAATCCAGCGAGCAGGTAATTTCTAACCGAATCATGAATGCCCCAACGCAGAGCGGAAGGAAACACTTTTCGGTCCGAAAAGGTTTGCGCTTTACCAGAGCCGAACCTGGAAAACTCCTCCTTCTGTCCTCGCGTTCCGTAAACGCGAATGCCTGCTTCAGTATTTCGGGAACCTGTCGCCAGAAGATCGAGGTGTCGACTTGTAGAGAGCAAGTCTACTTCGGTGCCGTAATCTACCGCCCAATTTTGCTCACAGCGGCCATCCCCGACCCGATATGACCTTAAGAAATTGTCATACCCGACTGAAAACATGCGTGATCCATCTCTAGAAAAGTCTACCATGCTCACGGTGTAAAAGAGCCGTGGATCTTGGGATGTATGCATAGAGTGACTGGCGTTCGCGCCTTCCTTAGGCTTCTCTCTCGGGCGGTGGTGCTCAGGAAGCTCATACAACGTCGAACGCTGTACGCTGCCGAAAAGAAGGTTGTTTTGCCGATTGTACTGCATACTGCTAGGGTCAACGATGCACATTGAACCAGCTGCAAAGTGCTGGCCATCGGGCGACCAGGTCAGCGTCCCGACATCTCCAGAAGTGCCTGTCCAAAATCTTGATGGCGTGAGAGAATCGTATACGCTTCTATAAATGCTTCGAAAGGCAGCTTTTCTTCCACCAAGCTCTCGCTTAAGTATACAAGTCGAGTTTTGTTTCTCCAACGGTAAAACCTGAACGGGCGCCATACGCAAACGAGTCGGAATGAGGCTCAATTCAGCGGTCGATATGTCCAGCAACATCGCGTGTATGCTCTTTTGAGTACGATCTCGGAATTGAGGCAACAGCTGCGCTCGACGAGAGATCTCTACCGTCTGAGCACGAGTTGCGTTTCTCACAGCAGCAGTCAATGCGGTGTTCGAGTCTATGTTGCTTTTGAGGACAGAGGTTACACACTGGCGCAGTGCCTCCTCCTCACCAGCCGTAGGATCAAGGTGTAAAGACATCCCTTGCCAATTCTCTCCCTCCTCCCATTCCACATTTCGGAGAGCGCTCCTAAGTTCTCTTCGTTCCCTGCGGCCGAGATAGGGCTTCTTACGCCGCACAAATGAGCCATGTGGGTAGTCCTTGCGAGCAAGTACATGGCACTCCATATCCGAATCTGAGTCGTAAGCGGTATCAGTATGAACCGACGCCTCGTCTGACAAGACCTCGTTCCCAAAATTGATCTCCCGAGCCATCATGGCCCTCACATTCATGTCGCCCTCGCCCGTTCTGGCGCCTGGGCGTAGTCGCCCTCGTACCATAGCGGTGTCGGCGGCGGCGGTAGCAACAAATGGAACTTCTGTGGCTGGCTTTCGTGACGAATAAGGTCCGTTTTTGCGCGGGGAATCAGGGATATGGTCTCTGGACGTCGCAGCCAAAGTTTGCTCATATAGAGTAGAGCATCCCGCGGGAATTGAGCCGGAATCTACAAAATTAGAGAGAAGTTGCCAAACTTTCAGAATTGTAGCTTCAGGCATGGTTGCAAGAATGACTTTGATGAAAGCAGCACGCTCCCGGTACTTCAGATGGGGCTTCCGATACTTGGCGCCAGTCTCTTTTCGGAGGTATTTGGTAGCACAACAATTGGTGGTTCTACCCATCTTTCGATCCAGGTCCGTCCAACTAAGATCACGTTCTTCCTTGAGATAGATAAGCAGAACCAATTCTGCCTCCGTGAATGGACTACCTTGTCTTTTCGGTAATATAGTGGAATCAAACATGCTGTGGCCGACCTGTGTTGGTAGGGGATCGACTGAGGTCTGCACGCTTCGATTATATCTCAAGGCCTGCAAAACTTGGGCAGGACTTGCAGCGGCGACGGGGTCAGCGGGCGGAGTCGGGACTAGAAGTCTAGCCGCCGTAGATGGTGGTGTAGCCGCATATTGCAGCTGCCTTGAATGTTGAGATTGCGAAAGACCCGATCTCGGACCCGATTGAAAAGGAGAAACGGCGTCATCGATTGGTATGACCCGGAGAGAGGAGCCAAGACCTTTCTGTGGGAGAGGTGGTGGTGAAAATGTTTTAAGCAAAAGAGGAGACGGTGCAGGATATTTGAGCACGCTTGGTGGAGTGGCTTTCTTAACCGGCGAGACAACTTGAGACGATTGCAAGGACTGACGTGGAAACTCCGCTGTACTGGACGGAGTGCTTTGGCTATTAGTAGGGGCCAGCGATTTTCGCGTTGGAGGCGGCGCATCTCTTGAATTACTTAATGGCGAAGCTTGAGCGCTAGTCACTGACGCTTCGGCAGTAGATAACAACTCGCGAAAGCCTGCTCGACCTCTATCGTCCTTTCCCCCAGATATCCTCAGAATCTTGTGAGGAGACAAAGCTGCAGCTGGCATAAAAGGACTCGGAGGGGAAATATCGGTTCGCCGCTCGGCTCCAAATGCTTGCTCTGCGTTCCGCTTTTGTGTAATCGCGACTGAGGTTGCATGTAAGGAGTCATTGAGATCTGATTGCACGCGCGGTGTTGCCTGATGCACCGTGAAGGAAGAGGGCAAGTTTGGTGATTCTTTGCGACCATTCAAATTGACCAGAAGTGACGATTTGCTGGACTTGCTTGATGAAGCTAGGAGCGGCTTTGCCGTGGAGGTATTTGAGCCAGGAAAGCTTCTTGAAGAGCCTCCATTGGTTGTTGGCGGGTCATCGATGGTGAGATCCACATGCGTAATGATTGAATCTGCAGCCGTAGGACGTAGATTTTGATGTTGATCCTTGAGAGGCGTGCGAGCAGGTTTGGAGACGGGGCTAGAGCGCGCACCAAACTGCTTCATCATGGCCCTGTGGAACGGCGAGATAGACGTCTCGTCAAACTCGATGTCAGAACCATCACCTGTGAGATCAACAACCTGGATCCTGGGGCCCTTGTTAGTAGGTTCGAGATGTTGGAGACTGACGCGACGCGACACGAGTGCGCCCGGGTATCATTGATGCCCAAAACTTACGCTCGATTCCCAAAGTGAGCCATGGCCTCGTCCACTCCTGTGTCCTCTTTACTCGCGAGGTGGTGGATAATGGGCTTGGAGGTCGTAATTACTTGGAGGGTTGTGGTTGTAAGGTACAAGAAAGTAGGGATGGTGCAGGTGGTACTTTTCGGCTATTAGCGCCGGCTTAGCGCGGCTTAGCGTAGAACTAATCTTATATTGCTTAAAGACTTCCAGGTAACCTTATAGTGGATTGGAAATTCTTATAGTGAAACTATGTAGGTTATTAAGGTATAGACTCGCGTCTCTGCTTTCGCACCTTTTCACCTCAGACCTCAGCCTTACCTCCTGCCGACAGCATCTTTCCTACGACCATCTTCCAAGTTTGTCCTTGTCCTCGATGTGCAGACCTTCAAATCCTCCACCCCTTCAACACTTCACCCTCAAAGTGGCCGTCCCATCTACTCCTGCACACCAAATTGGTGCTCAACCAACTTCACTCCTCGCTGCCCCTTTACTCCACTACTATGGAAGGTTGGATCGTACATGATTAGTCAGTCTTTGCGCACGACTGTCTTGAGATCAGTCTCTACTGTTACCCTTTATCCTGGCCCCGAGATTTCATCGATATCGACAGACAACTGAACCTCCCACCCAAATCGGACATGGAAGAAGAGAGGAGAGCTGCCGAGCTCAACGAGCAGCTGAAGTTGAGGCTGTCTTGATCGTGACTCTGCCGGCGATGTGGAAGAGACCGACACCGCATCGCAGCCTTCTGTTGTCCTGGGAGAAGTCCTTCACATGTCAGGTACACGTCGGGATCCAGAATCCAGATCAATTGTCAAGAAGTTTTCCAAGGCAAAAAAGGCCTTCATGCCGAGTTGAACGGCAAACCCACCTGCCGTTTCTACGGCTAGCGGGATTGGTTCCTGCAGCAATTCGGTACCGATAATCCACCAAGGCTGAATGAATGCATCTCAGGTGCAGTAGTCTACGCCATCACGGCCATGGACTGACACTGTCGTGCCTACTGGTATGCGAAGCAAGGTTGCTCGACGATTTCAACATCTCCGTAGATACCTGAAGTGTTCAACAACAAACCATAGCGTGTATGGCGTTTTTGTCCCACACCACCCTGTCGATCTCCGATCTCACCACAGCTATTCTTGCTTGATCCCGGACTAAGGATGGCTTTGTAAAATCAGTCCCGCCATCATGTAGCGCCAAGTGCCAACTGTCGCTACATGATGGCGGATCAATGCCCACCGCTGACTTTCGGACAATGTTTTCCTCCGCAATATGTCGCACGGTTCGTTCCATGGTCCTAGCAGCATAGCCGCGGACAGCACAACTGTCAACACAAGCACCCGCATGCGATTCAAGATTATAAGAGCCTCGCGATCGATGAGGCACCCTGTGTTCTGGAGCTTGCTGCACGCTTGTTGGACATTGCTCCACAGAGGGGACGGGAGAGGGATCCATCAAATCAGGCGAAGGATATCGACGCAAGCGTGTCCCGAGAATCAGGGCACAGAGGGGCTGAGATAGGAATGACACATGTCCTCGAGTCCTGACTGCATATTTACTCGGAATAATGACTCCTGATCTCAAAAGGACACGAACTGTTCCAACAACATGCAAACCTTCTGGCTTGTCTGATCGATATGCCTGAATCTTGCCGCTTCCCCGTCCGAGAGCAGAATGGCGCCGCCACATTCTGCTCAAATCCTTGTCGAACGCTGGATCCTTCAAAATGAGACCTCGTCGAAGCCTCTGCGCATCACTCCTCAGGTCTGAACTGGGAAAAGTGGGAGAGCGTCGCCAGCTTTGCAATGGCCGGGCTTGTCCCACGGCACAAGAGGCCACACCAAGCCCATCCCGAGGTCCACTCCTCCCTCCCAACGCAGAGGCATATTTGCGCTTGCGAGACTTGATCGATCGTGACATGGTTCCTTCCCGTCTCGTCCGCCCGCAGCATAGCCTAGTCGGTCCTTTGCACCGTGCCATCGCGCATTATCATGTTTTAGCGCGATCCATGGCCTCTCAAATCGGAAAGCGGGTCTCTCTTCAACTCCTTCAGATTCCATTCGCTGGTCTAATCCTCGAGACGGTGGCCCCTCGTATCTGACGCGGCAATAACTAGCTTAGGTAGGCACACGACCGAGGTTCCGCGCTTACACTTTGCAGCAGGTACGCAATTGTCCTTCAAGCACGCTGGGGCCTTCGAGAGTCAAGCCAGCGCCGATTATTGCATCCATTCTATTGGGAGCCGTGGCGGTAAATATAGGAGAACTGGGGGTGGTCGATCATCTTCGATCAAGGCTACGAATGAATGGGAAAGCAAGCGAACTTCCCGAACAACAGGTTGTGGATCTTTGAATTCCCAAAGGATTGCGGGACTCCATCCATTCCCAGGAACCAGATCAGCGGCTAGATCCTTCAGCTGGTATGAGTAGTTATAATAAGCAACAACCTACCATGGTTCAGCCTTCCTATTAAAACTTTCGTCTTTGAATATATTTCCTAGTCTCAATATATCGGCTCAGCCTGACACCCATCACGAAAACCATAATTAGATCACAGTCATCGTTTAAATACAGGAGCAACAAACATTCCTCTCGTCGTCAAGTTATCATTTGCTTTCCAAATACATTCTTCTCCTGTGAGAATTCTCAATTCCTTCGTCTGAGGAACATCCCTGCTGATAGTGATAGTTATCCTCACGCGCTGGCACTCACCAAAACCATCCATCTCACGCTCTCGACCACCCGCATAGAGCTCATCATCGCCAAAACCACAATCCACAACATCTCAACTCACCAAGAATTACAACTCAAATCGCCAAACATGAGCAACTCAGTAGATTTCATCTACACCTGCTCCCACCGTCTCTCACTCCAAGGCGAAGACATCCCTCATTGGATAATGGTCGAGCATCGAAACGGATTTGATCTTCAAAACAACAGATGGGTGGGCATGTGGTACGACGGTGGTAATATCATGGTTGATGATATATGTCTGGCTTGTAAGGAAAGGATTCAGCTCTGGGAACAGAAACGGAATGCGGAGAAGGTTATGGCTCATCAGGAGCAGATGATAAAAGAGATTACCAAAGGCGAGAGCTCTCGGAAGAAAATTGCTAGTAAGAAGACTCGTCGGAAGTAGTTTGATGGCACGTGTGGGTAGAAATCGCCTTGCGCTTGATGAATTTTGAGTATGAAAGATTGGACATGGTCCTAGTTTTGTGGCCTTTACATGAGTATATTCGATACCCATTATGAAGAGGCTCTCGTAGCTACGAATGAAAACTCTTGCTCTTTGTTTCTCCGATTCCACGAAGAAATATTTCCATCACTTCAGATTTTTGACACAGAACCACGATGCCCAGAGTCATCAGCCTCGCTCGTGCCTCACGTCCCCAGCCAAGCGCCTACCATCATCAACAAGCGAAGAAAAAAATATAGAAAAAGAATGCTGAATCACACTCCCTCGCAACCAAATCGACAAGGTATAAAATCATATTTTCCTTCTTTCCTTCCTTCCTTTCATTCTTCCATGCATCCAGACACTTCCAGCCCCCAGAAACAAACAATAAAGAAAATGCCTCAAACAATGCGTCCCCATATTACCACGACCCGTCAACAAGGAACTGAAGGCATGCATGAAGACCAACATCGTCCGTGCTGAATGGATCTCGATGATATGCAACGCCAATGCCTTGCCAAGGATGAAGGGTCCGTGGGTGCATACAGTAAGGAGGGAGGGAGGGGAGGGGTCCGTGATATATATGACCCGTTCGAGAACCACCAGAGGAGCATGCAAGGGTAGGGTGAAGATCCTGCCTTGTAGGGATTGCGCCCGGGAGTATGTAATGGTGTTTTCTTTCTTTCTTTCTCGCATAGTGGTGAGGTATGATGACTTATCGGTACTGAATAAATAAGAATACCACTGATGGCGGGGATTGAAAGAGTATGAGCACTGTACTGTGCATATGCTGCCAAAAGCAGAAATTCAGGGCGAGGGGGAAGCGAGAGGCCGTCCATCTACGGAGGTTCCTCCTCCCATCGAATTGGTGGGTGTCATGGAAGTGAGACAAAACAACGCCCATTTTTAAGCATGGATCGGCGGGCCTGCGGGAAATACCCCTGTTAGTTCACTGCATGATAGAAATACCAATTAGGCCTCGTCTCAATCCTAACGCCGATTTCTCAGATTAGCCGTGCGGGGATTCTGAATACACTCGCTTCATATACGTGACTCAATCCTAACAAATTGGATCAGGCATTCCTGTATATAAACTTCTGCTATCAAAGCTAATTCGTGCACGAACCTCGTCCCCGGCTTACCGTCGCGGTTAGCCCGCTTAATGGCGTAAAAGGGTTTAAATGCCCAGCTTTATATTAAATTCTGCTAACACGCCAGAGGAGGTCTGTTTGGATAAGTTTCGGTGGGACTTTCGGTACTTCTAACTCCACGTCTATAGCGTGGTAGTATATATCCTAAAATCTAGACGCAGGACCAGCTTTAATAATTTTTGATAATACGTTTATAAATTTTCTACTCGGTCTCTATTTTTTAGGATTATGGGCAGTACTGATTTTGTTATCACGTGACTAGATCTACCGCCGTAGTAAGTCCTCTGAGACACCTTTATTTACGGCTTCGAAAACAGCGCGTCTACGAGATCTGCCGCTAGTCAAATAGCCCGCAAAGTGGTTGAGACGCGGCCTTACCTGCCACAGGAGGTTCCTCCGCACATATTGTCCCTATGTCGGCAGCGCGCGCCAACTGTCCATACCCCAGCCTTCCGGAGGCCTTCGCGATGATGGCGGGTATGATGCCCATTGGCCCCTCACCATTTCAAAAGGACGTTGGGAGAAACAGGGGATGAGACGATTACGACTTTTTCGGAAATAAACAAAAAGAGTAGGCTTCCTCGGAAATATGGATTGCCCTCGTCTTCGTCACCAGAACAAAAAAGACTTGGTTGCCTATTTCCCCCCCATTGTCTATAACAGGAGACGAGTCTCCACCACTCCCTCGCTCTTCGGCTTCGGGACATCGAAGCCGCGGAGTCGTTACCGATGAAGTCTGAGCTGAAGACGGGCTTATAAAAAAGAGAAGCCGAGGGCCGTCGGAAGCCGTGGGGAGATGGGAAATGGGTACGGACCTATTAATTATCGATTCCCCTCGCATCCTTATTTCTGGATGGTGTTGCTAGCCTGTCTGTCAACAGGGGTTTTTGCATGACTTATGAACCCGACCATTCGGTTATCCCGTTTCCGCGTCGCCTTGCAACTAGGGACGGCCCGGACTCACTACTGTGGTATCCGTAATACTATGTAGTACAGCTTTTCCCTGCTCTTTGTCGGGCCAACCCTCCATGGCTATGGCTGCTGCACTGGCTCTTTGGGATGGCGGGATTGAGCAGATGCATGGGAACGTCCTCCGCGTTCCGTTCGCGGAAAATGTATCTCGAGGTTCCGAGAGGCCAGGAGAATGGAGATTTTGTTGTGGACATGGGTGTCCGAGCCGAGGATTCCTTTGTTGATTGTACCTTGCTTCCCGTGATTCCTTTTCCTTTGAGACCAGACGTAGAATGTAAGCATCCAACAGCACAAACGTGAGTAGCTTGCACCAATAACCATCCATCACGAAATTGAAATGCTCTTCCCGAGACAGACCCAATCCAGCCTTGTACTTTACTGCGTCATGATGTATTCCAACCCACCTCCTCACGATCTACTACCATCGCGATCTCAAGACCTGGGGGGTATCATTCTCCCATTCTTCCTATCTATGCAAGCCAACAATAGTCCAATATTGACTCCGACACTCTGGACAAAAAGTGAAGCGACTGAGCACATGAATGGATTTAGTACACGCCTCAACTCCTAATATAGGAATTGGGAGCAACACAATAATGATCGTCTTTTCAATCCCCGGTTACTTGGCCAAGCGCGCGAGCTCAGTGCTTTGGAAGGGCACTTGCTCTTGAATAATAGAGAAAAATGTCCCTTGCATGATGAGTTGAGGCTTGCCGAGTCTAGAAAGTCCCCAGCATTTCCAGAAATAGCAATTTTATTCGCCGAAAAGCCGTGCTATGATCTTTTTGATACCCAAGAACAGACAGGAAGGAAAGTATATCTTTGAGTTATTAAAATTCGATTCAATAGTTACTGATCAAGCCTATAGTTCCGACCGATACTCTTCCTACCCAGTGCCCCCATTAACCTCAACAACAGCCCCGTTAATATACCGCGCCCCCTCCCCCATCAAAAAAACAACAACCTCAGCAACCTCATCAGCCGTCCCCAACCGTCCCATCGCAACTTCCTTCTCCGTCCTCTCAACAGCCTCCTTACCCGCAAGGACAGAAGCATTGGTAGGTGTATCGATATACCCCGGCGCGATAACATTAACTCTGACCCCCTTCCCTCCCAGTTCCAGCGCCATAGACTTGCTAAATCCAATAACACCAAATTTCGTGGCGCAGTAAATCGCGTTGTTGCAACCCGGGTGTAGACCGAGGAGAGAAGATACATTAACGAAACTAGATCCTGCGGAAAGATGAGGGATCGTGGCGCGCGTGATATTATACATCCCCTTCAAATTTGTACCCATCAATTTATCCCAATAAGCATCCGTTGTTTCGATCAAAGGGGCTGGTGTTGGATTGACGCCTGCGCAGTTGAAGATGTGGTTTATGGTTCCGTGAGTCGAGATGATGTGGTCGATATGGGATTGGCAGGATGTCGAGGAACTAACGTCGAGTGCCTCTTGAAAATGGGTGCCGCCGCACAACGCGTTTGTTTCTGAGAGGCCCTTTTCGTTGATGTCGGAGAGGGCGAGGGTGGCACCGAGCTTGGATAGGGCGATGGATGTGGCGCGGCCGATGCCGCTGGCAGCGCCGGTTATGAGGATGATGTTGTTGGTGAAGGGGAGGGTCATTATTTTGGGCTTCGTCTTTGGGAGATGGCGGTGATGCAGGTGGTGTATTTCTTTGCCGATCCTGATAAACTTTGCGATTGAAAATAGAAACAATTCTATGATAGAGAATATCTTGTCTGGTGTGTATTGAATCGCAAGCCTTCACTTTCTTGAGGTTGCTCGTGTCGGAAGATCGTCGCGTCGGATCTGTTTGCCGTGACTGATTACCGTTATCTCTAGCTCAACTCCTAGCCTATGGCGCGTTTCCCCGAGTAGTGAGGATATATTCTAGATAGGAGAACATTGAGTGTTTTCCTTATCAAACTTTTCTCTTCTATATGAAATCGATGGGCGCTATCAAGCCTGTGATTTGAAGTGGTTGCTCATCGAGGGTCTCCAATTATCATTCAATGCCGTGAGAGACTGTGGATTACAGTTCCATGCTGGTACAAAAGAAGGAATAGAGAGAGTACTCTACTTGATCGAAGCTTCTGTCTATGGCTTTGTTTTAGCAAATCGCAGGATTTGGCAGTCAGAGATACCATTTATAGGCCCGCATTTCGTGATAGTAGTCTCAACAGTCCAAAAACCCCTGTCCACCGGATTTGGTCATCGGCCATCGACAAAAAACTGCCGCTTGAGCGTTTGGCCCAGGAGATTTGGAGTGACTGTTCGCTTAGTCTTGACTCGTTCAATATTGCGAGGACGACGAGTAGTAGTTCAGTATCTGGCTGCAGTAATAGAACCGTTCTCTGGCAGGATTGATTCCACTCGACTTTTGAGGTTTCTCTTCTTTGTCAATTCTGGTGTCCAGGAAGTTGGCCATTGGTTTGGGGTAACTGAGACCGGTCAGTGGTATTATGCGTTGATCTCATCGTGGCAAGAAGTTGTCAAGAGGCGTCCAGAACAAGTGCTGATTCGGTGAAACTGTCCTGGGGACATAAGTACCCAAATCCCTTAGCGAGAATAGCTGGCGCTTGAGTGGACGACAAGTGTCTCCGCCGTGAGTTCTTCTGATGTACAAGTTCATGTTCGCTCAAAAACCCAGAAATGGTAAGTCGATGATTCCGCTCAGATTTCCTGTCGCCACAGCAATCGAGTGAGTCGACCGTGTTGCTTACCACCTTGCCAAAGGGAAAGGGGATGGAATTCGTACAGTGTATTACCATTTGTCAAGTAGACAGCTCTAAAAGACCTAAACACCTCGCTTGAAATGCCATAAATGCAGAAGTCCTTCATAGACTAGAAGATCAAAGCTCAAAACCCCGGAATTATGCGGAGCAGTCCATTTATGGTGATCAGCAGCACATCCCTCCTCCCTTCCCACCCCTTCTGCTCGCGGCCGCATCGTTCATGCCCAGATTCACCGTCCTCGCCGTGTTCCCATTACCGCCTCCTGTTGCTGCGCTCTTGACGCCACTTCTCCTGTCGTTGAGGTCGTATTTCCCAGCTTCAATGTTGTGATATATCCGCTCTGCTACTTCTAAGAAAGCTCTTTCAACACCCTCTCCACTTTTCGCACTCGTCTCTACATATTGTAAGACATGATTCTGTCTGCACCACGTCTCCGCTTCTTGCACAGTAACCTCTCTCAGATTCTTGCCGTCTTCCCCTTCCTGTGGCGCATCCGTTGATTTCGTGACTGTACTAGATGGTGCCAAATCTGATTTGTTCCCAACCAACACGACGATAATGTTTTCCTCGGCGATTTGTCGTAAATCTTGGAGCCAAGCCGTTGCGCTCAGAAAGGTCTGCCGCCTTGTGATATCGAAAACCAACAGGGCACCACTGGCACCCCTGAAATAACTCCTCGTAATACTCTTGTATGTTTCTTGTCCTGCGGTATCCCAAAGAGACAGTTTCATATGCCTTTGATTCTTATCCACGACGCCGGCTTTTCCTTTTCCTCCCGCGCCAGCTCCAGCTTCTATACTTGCTTGTTTTCTGTGCCCGGGGTTGTTGATGTTCAGAGTATGCGAAAAGGGAGGTCCGACAGGGACTATGCGCGAACCGAACTCCACGCCTATTGTGACGTCGTGGTGGTTTACAAAGCGGCCTTCGCAGAGTCGGATTGTGAGAGAGGATTTTCCGCAGCCGCTGTCGCCCAAGGAGACGATTTTGGCTATGTAGTCCCACGGTTGGGCCATTTCGCACGCGTGTGTGTGTATAGAGGTGGGATATGTATGCGTAAGGCTCTGCTCTGTGGTGCTAAAGCTGTAGCTTGGGGGTTCGAGATGGTGGAGGAGGGCTGCGATGACTGGGCTCTTGCGTGTGGGTATGTGTGACTCGATTCTTTGTGACAATCGCGTGGTCTTGATCCTCGTGGCGGAGCAGTGATGGCTATAGCTCTGGGCTGATGTTAAGATGACGAAGAAGAGAAGAGGAAGAGGCAACGGCAGCGGCGAAGGAGTTGGAGACAGATATGGAGACGAATATGGAGACGGTCAAGGAATGCTGAAATATGTGGATTCAGAGCGATACTAGTAACTGCGACGTCTAACAAAAACAAATCCTTTATACTACACGATATGCCATTCGAACAATCGTGCACTACTCGCCGTTAGATTGCTATGTCATCCATCCCTGCAGCCCAGGTGGCTAGCAGCTGAAGATATCATAGTCCCGAAAGTGAGGCTCCAACAACAGCGTGACTGTGATAACAACTTCAGTTGATCCGATTACAACACCACTCCTGCTCCTGCCCACCCCCTAACAAGACCCTACCATACCTCAACCCCCCTCGGAATAACCCTCACAACCCCATCCCGCAGCCATTTCTACGGCATCCGTCCGACATCTACCAATTCACCGCTTCGAGAGCTTGATTCACCGGTTATCGCAACGCCCCAACATATATCAACAACCCAAGGAGCACCACGGCCTGCACAACAAGAAGTCCCAGCATCAGGCTTGAGACATGTTCTCCGAATGTACGTTGTCGCTGCTCTTATCAGCTCTTCCCACGTCACCATACCATCGCTTGTCTCACAGCTGTCTACCAACACTCGCGTGACTGCATACTGACAAACAACTACAAACAGATGCCTCACGCTTCCTGGCCCAGTCTCAATCGAGATTCTCCTTAAATCCTGCTGACGATCAGTCCACCTCTCCATCCGACCGGAGACAGCGACGCGACAACTCTCGTCTGGGCTCGCGCAGTCATCTCCAACGTCAACCCATGGCGGACCCTTATCAACGCAGCGGGTCGCAGATGTCCAGATTCCCCTTTGCTTCACGGGGTCAGACGAATCCAGCGCCGCTTTTCTTCAGTGCCACCGACGAGTTCCGGGAAGAGGACGATGCTGAAGAGAGAGAACGAGAGGTGGCGGATTATTACGCTCTGCAGAAGTCACGGCGGCACTTTGGAGCCAGTCGATTGTCAGAGTCTTCAGAACTTGATGATGAAGCAAACTCAGGGACAGATGACGAGCATAGGGATAATGCGCTGAGCAGGCACTACACAACAAGTAGAGGCATTCGAAGCTCGTGGAAAGGCGAGCGGGCACCAAAACGAGGACGGCCGGCGACAGTTGCGGAGTCGGTATCTGAGAGGCCAGAAAGAGAAGCGAGCTCTGCGGAGTCGGAAAGCACACCATCAAGCAAAGGGAAGGGCAAACTTGTGGATGTTGAACTATCGTCATCGGAACGCAGTAGCATGGATCAAGTGGATGCTGAGGACTTTGCGGACCAGGAGCATGAAGAGGAAAGTCCTCCACCATTTCAACAGTTCCGAAACCGCCCTATGTCAGGCATATCGAAACAGCACCTGTACAACCCGTACGAGACCGACGACGAGACCGCACAACTCAACCCAAGACCACCAAGCCTGGACCGCGAGAGTGTGCCCCCTGGAGTATCAGAGGAGGCCATCGAGCCTCCAAAGGTCGATGTGAAGCACGATCCGTTCTGGGCGAGCTTCTTCTGGATATGTTTGGCATCGCTATTCGCCACATCTTTGCTGGTCTATCTAAACACTGAAGAACCGAGTAAGAAAAAACCTCTGGGAGACACGGTGTATACAGTCCTGCATAAGTCCTTCCACCTACTGGCTGTCGATACTTTGATTGCCGTCATCGTCGCAGCCGTTTGGCTAGCACTGCTACGCAACTTCCTTCGACCTCTGGCATACCTCATGTTTATCGCCGTACCCATCATTCTTCTCTCGTTCAGCCTATATCCTCTCATCTCCAGCTACAAAGGATACTGGCACGGAACGCGGTTTCAGGACAAGGCCATGCGGGTGCTATCCTTCGTGCCACTCGCTGGCGCATTCATGTGGTGCTATCTTGCCTACAAAGCACGCTTCTCGATTGGCAAAGCCATTGCAATCCTTGACTTCGCTTCCTCGGTGTTGGCCCAGACGCCTACGTTACTGTTTGCGGGATTCGTCACTCTGGCTGCCACAGTCACTTGGTTCTGGGTTTGGCTGCTACTATTCACTCGTGTCTTTTTAGAAGGTCATTGGAGCTCTGGGAAAAAGAGTCTCTACGTTATTGACGTGAGCACATGGTGGTTAGGTACCTTTTACGTCTTGATGCTACTATGGACGCAGTCGGTGATATCCGGTATCCAGCGCGCAACTTCCGCTGCAACAACGAGTCAGTGGTATTTCCACCGTAACTCACAACCAACACCTTCGTCAAGCACCGTCGTTCAAATGTCGTTCCAGCACGCAACAGGACCTCTCTTCGGCTCTATCTGTCTTTCGACCTTCCTCACTGTTGCAGTCCGCCTTCCTCTTTTGCTACTCCCAAGAAGACTCATAGTTCCGTTCTCATGGATATTCTACGCAATTGTACCAAGCCCGATCGCCAGCTTGACCAATCCACTCACTCTCACCTACGCAGCCATTCACTCTCAGCCCCTCACAACCTCTGCGACCAATCTGAGTAAAATGACCTTCGTCTCGCCGACCGAAACATCGACCACGCTTGGACCGTATAGTGTCAACGCGCCATCGGCAGACACGCTTGTCCAGTATCGGACTGCGAAACTTATTCTTCACGCAACGAGATACATGATGACGCTTGCTCTCGGTTTTGGCGGATGGGTGTCTACGGCTAGAATGTTGCATCTTGTCGAATCATACTCTGGATCCCTATACGCGTATGTTATTGGTCTTGGGGCTGCGGCTATCGGATGGGGAGTTTTGGGTGCAATGGAGGGTATAATTCTGGGAATTGTGGATGCGCTTGTGGTCTGCTGGGGAAGCGAAGTTGCCGCTGACCGGGGTGGTGATCGGAGGTATTGTCGTGAGGCGGAGGAGCTGTTTTTGAGTAAACCTGTGAGGTTACATGGGGAGTATGTGTGATTGAGAGAGGAGGAGCTGGACCGGTATGACGACCTTTGGATACTAGTAGACGGTTTATGCGCTGATTAGGTTTGTTTTGGAGTTTATGTGAGGTGGGTGGATGTAAATACCCTGCGTCGCCCACTTCTTGAGCATTACGTTTGTAGACCGTGATTGACCTTTCTTTAAGGAAGGACATGTATGAATCGTCTTTTATTATTGTAGTCGTGATCTCGGCCTGTTATCAGATGCTCTTGAGAGTCAAGTTGCGTTACCCCATACACCTCGATTACCATTTCTCATCACTACTTTGACTGATGATGAGGAGATTTTATACCTAGACTAAAAAACTTCCTTAGGTATCATCACATAGATAAATCTAGTCCCGTCCCCCTTTTTTTCTAAGCACTCTCTTCTTCTTGATATCGTAGTATCTTATGTACGACCTGCTTATCAATATTATATAATTTGTATATGCATTCGACCAATGTTACAAGTGGAAGTATAGATCTGTTGTTGGGGTTTACTTTATCTTATAGGGAGATGGGGGGATATTTTGTTTGTGGGCTTGATTGATTAGTTGGGGAGTATTGGGAGGGAGTATTAGGAGGGAGTATTGGGAGGGAGTATTGGGAGGGAGTATTAGGAGGGAGTATTAGGAGGGAGTATTGGGAGGGAGTATTAGGAGGGAGTATTGGGAGGGAGTATTAGGAGGGAGTATTGGGAGGGAGTATTGGGAGGGAGTATTAGGAGGGAGTATTAGGAGGGAGGCAGGGAGAGTTGGAGAGGTTAGAGAGGTAGGGATAAGAATCGGGGTATCAGTATGTTTTAATTGACTAATTTTCAATTATAGTTATAAACAGTAAAGAATATACAATTTGAGACTTAAGGTTAGTAGTCTAGAATTTATATATTGTATAAGTAAGTAGCGCAGCCCGGTATTTTGAATTATAAGTAGGGCTATAAGGGAAGAAGTTTATCGGTATCTTGAATTTGGAGAAATAGATCGGTTATTAAGATGGATTTAGAGTAGGGTTTTATAAGATTGGTTATTGATTTAGATATTTGACTTAGGGGGTAGTTGTTACTTAATAGAAAGCTTTTAAAAGTTCTTTTCTAGGAATAAAGGCAGGTAGGGTCTTCTCTATAAACTATTACGATTTTGATCAAAGTTTATTTTGTTCTTCTTTATCATCTTAAAGGAGAAACGTAGTCTTGAGAAAGAAACAAATTTATCAAGCGAGAGTTGATTAGATATTCAGCTGTTTATAAGATCTCGAAATCCGAAGGGACGACCTTGTAGCTAACCTGAAAAGGTAACCTAGTAGGGAAAGAAACAAAATGATAGAGGCAGCTGATATTATTCGTATTAGCATCATGTCATGTTTTCAACCATACGTATTTGATCACGCGCGCTATATTGGGAACTATTAATACCGTTATTTCTCGTGCAAACTAGTATTTCCCCAGAAAGATATCCAAAACTACAATCCAAGAATATTACAAGGATATATACCAATACCAATACCAATACCAATATCGACAACAACAACTATTCGTTACCTCTAGAACCAAGCCAATCAGCCAGGTACATTACTACTCAAGACACCAAGTTACCAATGGAGGCCACAGGCTGGATCTGCTGCGAATGCGAGAAGCGCGAAAAAAGACAGGCACATCTTACTCAGCCCTCGGCGCATAAGAAATGTCTTGTTTATGAGTGTGGACATGGGCGATGCGATGGTTGTACTGAGACACCTTTGGGATACCTTGTGGAGGACCTTGTGAAGAAGACGGCACCCGCGGGGAAGGGGAGACAGTAGGAGATATATTGAAAGAAAGCGTTGTGGAGAAGATTGAGGGCTATGTGGATACGTTGAGGAAGGTGGTTGTTGGAGATGATGTGAAAGATACTGGGAAGGATGAAGTGGGCCGATACGGATGTGACAGGTCAGAAATGAGTGGAAGATGTAGTCGAGATCGAAACGGGTCATTGAGTCATTGCAAACATTACGATCTGGCATGAAGTAAGCGAGGAGTCAGACCTAGCTAGCACGGAAACCTAGCATTTAGAACTATCGAGGAACTGTTTGAATTGGGCAGGTTGTTTTGAATATTGGACTGCTAGCATGGCGAGACTTTAAAAAACACTTACACGGTGATATGTCAGATTTCATTGTTAAAGTCGGCCATTTCTGGCAGCGGAGCTATCTCACGAATTCGCCCCAGGAAAACCAACCGTGCCATGAGTTGGAAAGTTACTCACCGTAGTCAGCCGTCGTTTATCGGCGGCGAAAAGGTGAAGGAAGACCGGCTGTGGGTCGTATCTATTGTGCCAGCAGCACTGGGTAACAGAATCACACGTACTTATTAGGTACTCAACGCAAAGTGGTGAAGAAGCAATTACCTGGTGACAAAGTTAGCCCGAGCTCACGATAAAGGAGAGTACTCAACCTCCTAGCTTTCCACATAAAATATCACCAACCACTCCGAAACATAACCCAAATCCCAAAGATGAGATTACCACTAGGACCGCCCACCATGAGAGCTTGGCAGTGCTGCCAATGCGCAAAAGCATGCCCGATTACATACGACCACTGCCACAATAGCGTTTGCAAACACCATTGCTGCCTCAGATGCGAAGTCTTGATGGCTTTTGTATGAGAAAGATATCGCAGTAGCTCTTCCTACCTTTTGAGTGCGCAGTGTTCACGCAGTCGTCAACGGCAAGGCCTGGAGACCTCACGAGCTTCCTTTTACAAGATTCCCAATGTTGATATCAAGTAGGTGAGCTTGACTCTATCATCCATTTCCGGCGAGTAATGTATGACGCATTATCGACGAATGGAAAAGATTCGCAAAGAGACGGGTCCTCGATTCCAAAGAAAATGAGACTGGGAATGGCATCGACGAGCTGAGTCGACAGATTACACATTCCCAGCTGCCAGGCGTTGGAGTCAAGAGCAGCATGTATCCAAATCTTCATGACCTACGACGAAGAAGGCCGCTCATCACTGGCTCAGAAGAAAAAGACAGTGAAGCTGGAAATGTTAGCATTGGAAGATGTTACAGAAATAACACATCACTTACTCACATCACTGCTGTATACATAAGTATCCCATGGCATCTTTCTCTACAGCAACTCTGCACTTTGAAACAGCAGATCCAAGAATCATCACCATATACACACACCTGAAGGATGCAAACCATTCCCAAGGTATCGATATGGCAATGTTGCAAATGCACCGCCGTGAAACCGATGGCAGAGATTGACTGCCTTACAAGAGCAAAGGATTACAAAGGCGGCGATCCCGCTCTCGCAATTTGTACACATGAACGATGTCAAGGGTGTCGTGTAGTTGGTCCAACGGCAGCGTCTGAAAACATACCAGCAAATGTACCGCCGCCGAATTTGGTGTCGAAGCCCAGCTTTGTGCAATCATTGTTGACCCGATCGAATACAGTCAAAGCGGCTTCAGCCATCGGGGCTCCAGTCTTGCTCAGGTCGAATACTATGAAGCTAGGGTCATCTGTCGGGCCTCTGGTATCGAATGCGGAACGATCGACCCCAGGATTCGCTCCAGTAAGGAAGAAGGCGTGGGGCTGGGGAAAGAAAGTAGCGGGGAAAGAGGGAGATATTCCAACGGCCGAGACAACGGAGCTAGTTGCCAAGGCGTCAGTCCCAGCGGCCGAGACATCAGTGACTAGAGTTCCTGGACTTGAAACGCCTGAGATTCTCATAAGAAAAGCAGCGGACGCCAAAGAAGAGTTGCCAATCCCGGAAGTAGCTGCAGTGGCAAGGACAGGGTGGTTGAGCGGAGCAAAAGCCGAAGCAGCCATATCGATAGCCAAAGAAGAACCGCCGATACGGGAAGCAGTCCCATTGGGAGAAGTTAATCCAGCAGCGAAACCAGGAGGGTGGTGGGGTTTTACCAGATCAAAAACCGAGCTCGTACTAACAGCCAAGGAGGAACAAATGATGGAAGCAACATCATCCTATGAGGGCGACACAACGCCAACCTTTGAGGAAGTACAGCTGAGTCGAAATTATGCATATACACCTTACGAGCCTCCCACCCTCGAACTACCTGAGGGGTTACAACATGCATGGGAATGCTGCATGTGCAAAACTGGGAAACTGCATCGTGTAAGGCCTGGTGATGAGAGCTGTCAGCTGCTTTTGGGTAAGACTGGAACGAGATGTCCGCATAGACGTTGTGAGGATTGCGTGAAGAGGGTTCTGCAGGGTATATTTTATGATTAAATTTACTCATGATGGGATTGGAAGGGTTGGAGCAAAGTTGAGATGATGGGGTGTTTGTAGGTGCACAATGGGTTTATGGCAGAGTAAGAGCTGTGAGTCCAAGGGTAGCCGTTTGCTTTGCTTGCAGATATTATTAGAGAAGTGACGGATCTATTCATCGCCTGCTTAGAGTCAGCGAGAACAGGTATCTTGATACAATGGACAAAGGAGTTACACATCTTTTGTCACGCGCTTGATCAAGCTTCATATATACACCCAATCAAGATATCTCCTCTTCTTGCACTTTACACACAGAACATTTTGATATCAGACTTCCGGGATTTGTCAGCAGCAGCAACTTGTATTTTACCCTTACCCGTTGACACACCATACGTCAACGAACACAATGAATGCAAGACAGCCCAAGGCGCCAATACCTTACTGGATCTGCCACTGGTGTCACATATATCGCCAAAACGAGATAAGAAATGCAGTGGGAAGTAAAAACTGCAAGGCAGAAGGGTGCGGACATGCGCGCTGCACCGACTGCGGCGAGGATGTTGTCCCGAAACAGGCTGGAAAGTAGAGATTGTTGGTTTTGCGGCCGCGGAGATGGAGCTCGGGGAAATGATAGAACTAGGTACCTAGGTAGTAGTCGAAATGATGATTCAGACCCGCGATGAGAAAATTGTTGGCAAAAGGAGTTCAAGATAGGTAGTGCGATGTTCCTTAGGTAGTCATACCATTCTTTCAGGTTCTTTCTTGTATTGTCTTGCCTTGTTTAGCATGTATGAAGTGTCTCACCTTTTCTTCCATAAAAGTGTGCAGAGCTACTACGTCTGGGTGCTTCCCACAAAATACCTTAGTCACGAACATGTCGTCCTATTTCGACCCAGAGTATCTGACGCCTCTCTTCCAGCCACCATGGTTCTGGGTGTGTTGTTCATGCTACAAAGACCATCAAGTCAAGACATTTAGGTCTCAATACATCGACACATGCCAGTGCGAGCATAAACGATGTATTTGCTGTGAGCGGTACATATGATGACAATTTTCATCGACAATTTTCATCGCCAAAAGAAAGATCTGCTGGAGTCAGTTTCCGTAAATCATGTGGAAGGAAGATCAGTGGTTGCTTGCTACTCCAGCCCACTTCAGTCATACTTACTACGTGCCTCCTCTTTACCGCAATTGAACCTGCTATATATAAGGAGTCATTAATGATCCTATTCGCACATCAACCATAATTGATTGAACCAAGCATCCAAAGATAGGCAGCCGGAATACAAAGAATGTCCAACTATTTCGATCCCTGGGCACAATACTATGTTCAGCCCTTCCAACCGCCTTGGTTTTGGGTCTGCTGTGTGTGCTACGCCAGCGGTGGAAGAAAAAGGTACCTGCCATCGAGTCAAGTACAGTGCGAAGTATGCACACATAAGCGACGCCAATGCTGTGAGAGGTTTATATGAGCGAGAAATGGCGAAGAATTGATAGACATGTTCTTGCGGGCTTGAGCCACGATCCTAGGTTTATTTATCTTCTTCCTCTCAGGTTCATGGAGAGTTCAATGGAAGCCATGTTTACCTTCTTGCACCAAGATATTGAGCCCCTGTGATTGCCGACATCTTGAACCATCTCACAGCAATACTGTGGCAATAACAACGACCCAGGCTCTCATCCACGGGTGTCTATATATCTCTTCACGAACGCCGACGTCGTCCAGGATAAGTGCAGTTCGCCAACGGCCGTGGACGTGGACGTGGATCCCACGTCGGATGCCCTGCGGGACACATCTTCACATGCGCCTTCATGTGTCGGAATCTCCTGCCCTCATGACGGGGTCATGAAACAAAGCATCGAAGAGACGACTGCCATTCTGCACTGAAGGCAACAGAGACAAGACTGTCCACAGAGATGGGATCCCAAGCATCTCAACAGAAATCAAGACACAGAAAGCCACGGTCAGATCACCGCTTCTGCGCATATCTGTCGCGTCGATTCGCGTCCTTCAAAAACCCGTCACATGGAGAGGGTTGCTTGCTTCTAGAACGCTACTACCGTACGCCTCGGCTAATCTAAGCCTCACAAGCACCTGCAACGATCTCTGTCGACTTCCTTCTCCAACGAACCCAACCCCTTGATCGGGGCAATGGCCTATGCAATCTCAATTCTTGTCGGTGTCACGGTCACGGTCTCGCTGAGAACAATGCCATAATTACCACACTGTACTCCAGGCTACGCCTGCGCGTTGAATTAGACTTGTAGACTTCTCCCCCACGCCCTCTTCCAGCCCGCCGTATCCAATTCCACTCTCTCCTCGGCTCAACTTATTTATCGAGTACTCCTAGTGTGCCACATCTGACTACACCTCAACACTTTCATTGAAAGCAAGGAGCGGGACATCCTACCTTCGCCCTCCATTACATTCTGGCATAGCCATACTTCACTTCTTCCCCACCAAATCCATCAGCAGGCTGAAGGACTTTTGATACGCATACGCAATCATGTCTGCGATACGTCGCCTCCCGCGCATTTCAATGTTCCTTGGGGCAGTCAGCTTGGGAGCTACAATCTTTTCTAAATCATCTTCGAGGGAGAAGGTGGGCAATCTGCTGGGTGTCACTTCACCAGGCGGAATTTGGAGGTTGCTGGCCCTCACCTTGGCGGTACTGAATTTGAAGAACCTGCCGTTGGTTTGGCACGTATGTACACTGCTGCCCTGTACTGCGCTGCTCTGCTAACTAACGATGCACAGATTAGACTGTTTCGAGGCCTAATCTACCATCTCTTCCTCCAACCGACACCACTACCACCTTGCGCTCTTTTCACACCCCTCATCACACCAACGCATACGCCACTCCTTGAAACCGACTACAACTTCCACAAGTCCAACAGCACATACTTTGCAGATCTTGATATCGCTCGAACACACCTTGTTGCCGCCATCACGCGGCACGCGATGCATTCAGTGGGCGATGGCACTCACCCAGAGGAAGGCGATGTGAGATGGAGTTTCAAGAATACCACAAGAGCCGCAGGACATAAAGAGAAGAAATCGAAAACGAATCCTAAGATCGAGATATCGCCCCTAGGTACTTCTGGGCAGGGAGAGACAAAGACTGCAGCACAGATGACAGAGCAAGAGTGGATAGAAGCGGCAAAGGATGCGGGTGGAAATTTGTTGATAGCCTTGGGCGCTGTGTCCTGTCACTTCCACCGCGAAATCAAACCATACCGGAGATACGAGATTTGGACCAGAGTGTTGACATGGGACAGAAAATGGTTGTACATCGTCTCTCACTTTGTGGAGGCGGACACGTTCGCTCCGGAGACATACATACTACAACCCTGGAAGAAGGGGAAAAAGAGGCGGGTGGAAGACTTGTCAGAGGCGGATAAGCAGAAGCTTAAAAGGAAGATTTTTGCGAGCTCCATCGCAAAATACGTTGTCAAAAAGGGACGGCTTACAATACCGCCAGAAATGGTGCTGGAAAGAAGCAAGATGCTACCACCACGACCTGAAGGTGTTGCCATGCTCGGAGCCTGGACGCCTGTGCCATCGAGAAATCCTTCGGGTAATAATTCGCCTGAGAGGAGTTCGTCGCCAGATGTAAACACACCAGGAGCTGGTGCTGACACACCCAGTCCTTCGCCTTCGGCGAGCTCGAGGAATCTTGATCATGGCGTTCTGGCTGAGTCGCTGTTTGCGACGGCCAAAGCGGCGGACGATAAGAATGACGAGGCATGGACGTGGGACATCGTACAAGCGGAGCGGGTCAGAGGGCTGAAATACGCGGAGGCCTATGACATGCTGGATAGTCTCAAAGATGTATTTGAGGTGGAGGGTCGACCGGACGGTCAGGTGATGGGACAGTATTCTGATTTGATGCTTGGTTTCTAGACTCTAGATTTTATGCGCTATACACATCAATGAAGCGATTCTTACTCTTACCCTTACTCTTACCCTTAATGGGCTTCGATCAAGACGTGTAAGTAACGCTGATCAGTTAGGCATTGAACCCGAAACGATGTCTAGATACGGGGCCGTGGACGTGCTCGTCCACCAATCTGTAAAGATTCAACTTCCCAATCACCAACTCCTTTCGCAATTCAATTCCAGCCAAATTCACCGGCCACTATGGAGGACACGCAATCCCGTACCCAGTACTCGAATCGCAACAATCAGCGTTCCCCTGTAAACAATTTGATTAGATATGCCACGCACCAATCACCATGGAGTATTCAGTCTCAAGTACTCACACATTTTTTAGACAAGTCCGATCGTCACTGCACCTTTGCGACAGTAAAGTCCCCTTTCCACATCCGCCACTTTGTCCGTAATGCTGATTCTTGCATCCGTCGTGGTGTTTATCGCACCAGCATTCGAGTTTTGGGTTGCCGTTTCTTAGGTCGCAGACTGTTTGGCCGATGCAGCGGTAGTTCCAGCAGAAATTGTGGTAGACTGAGTCGCACTGGGGGGTTGCGGGGTTAGATTTGTTTATGGGTTAGGGTAAGAGAGGGAGGGAGGGTTGATGGACGTACTGCCAGAGTCATGGCATGGAGAAGAAGACAAAGGAGAACCAGAGTGATTTGAGCATCGTGAGAAAAGCCTGAGGATGGTGAAATGTACGGAAGGGCTACTTATTTTGGTTATTGAGAAAGCCGGGGGTTTTTTCCTTTTCATGAGATGATGCGAGATCTCTTGCCTTCTTGTAGTTCTGAGTAGACTCTTTGTTTTGTTTTGTGGATATGGGTTACTTGTAACTATCTATCTATAGATACCGTATTTACTGTGATAAGTAGTTCTTCCGCATGGGGCTCTTCGTTGCCAGCTACAAAACTCTATCAAATTTGAGGGTCTCGAATTATTTCCTTTTTTCGTATATTTTGCAGCTAGTACTAAATGATTTATACGAATGTACTTAAAATCCCTTGTAAAACCCCTTCGGCTCTCTACCGAGTAATATATACTAATTCGCATACAGGTAAGTATCTACAACGTTTTTCTCGCCGTAGCAATATTGTAGCTCTACTTCTACATGTTGATATATCCTTCCTTTTATATTAGTAGAGTACTACTACAAGTCTAGAATATTGATATTACGAGATCTACTGTGGTATAGTTCTTTGCTCCACCCCCGCGAATATAGCTCGCTGTTCGCGGCCCCTCCTTTCTCCTTATCAGCAATCACCGTCGCAGCCTCCACCATCGCAGCCTGCACATAACTCGCAACATTCTCCGCAATACCTTAGGCAGGTAATTCGAAATGCTTTTATAGAGTCTAGAAACCACCGTGCGTTGTCATGTTGGATACAGCCTCCAGATCCATTCATACCAGACCAGTTATTGTTTGCTTGAGCTGATGGGGGCTCTTGGGGAGTTATTCGTATATTCTCAAATTGGGGGAACTGATCTAGCGGGACTCGTGGGGGTCGAATTTGGAGGAGTGGATTTGACATTGTGGGTCTTTGATGAGCTTGGTCAGTTTGGGAAGCTTGAGGTGGTCAATCTGGTTGAGAGTCTCTTTGTGGTATCGTTTCTGTGGTGTCGTTCTACTTTATTTCTTCTATGATTGTCTATCCTGGAATGTTGTTGTTGGTATCAACCAATTTACAACCAAGGTTACTTGGTTACTGGTAAAGAGAGAGCTTGTGAACAGCTGGGTCGTAATTTATAATATATAGCTGATTGACAGTAAGTCCCCTTTACCCTCGAAAGAATTGCACATGACGAAGGTTATGCGCAATCCAATCACTAAAGAAACATCAACCGTCTGTATTAATATTGCAGGTGCCAGCCCTCACCCATCACTAACACAAGCCCCAACAAGGACTTCAGCACACGCTTGAGCACAAGCCACACAAGCAGTTTGAAAATAGCACTCGCAGCATGCTTCGCCGCATCCATCGCTACAATCACAAGTGTCAGCCCATTTTGGACAGCAGTCCTTGATGCAGGATCAAGAGGTGATGAAATTCCACATTAGATTATAGAGTTTTTATAGATCTCAGCACTAGGTTGATCTCAGTTTCTAGGTGTCCTCTTTTTGACGTTTCTTTAGGAGAGCTTTCTCTGGAGCCATCGTAACATAGTTTGAGGTCTTTGGAGTGATAAAGACTGTCCCTGCGAAGATCTGATAAGTCGATCTCGGGTTGCTTTGATGGAACCAACTTTGATATCAGGGTTCCCAGTGAACACGCCCAAACTCCTGTCTTTGCGACTGGTCGTTCGGCTAATATCGGTCCTTTCACGTTCTGACGACATGTCAATTTTGGCGATGGTGAGGTATGGAAAGTGGTGACTGTCGATCTTAGTTATTACATATCGTGCTAACAGCTTTGACAGACTACTCCGCCTTGATATCATGGCTGGATTTTGCGACTCGCTTGGAGCTGGCAGTAATCTGGTTCTCAGATGATCTTTTGGAACTCAGTCTCATCAACAACAACGACAGCCTAATGGCAGAGGAACGAAAATATCGAGCCGATTGAGTTCAAATTGAAGCAAATACATAGAAACCTTACTCCATCAATGCCCACACTCCAGAAGAATACCCAAGCCCAGACGCCCAAACTCCAGAATTAGTACCGAGTCCCCCCTACGCCCTCACATCACCCCACCCAGTCCCACTTTTCACACAGTCAACACACCGATCGTGATAACATTTATAACAGCTTGCCGAGAGCCATGAACATGATACCACTCTCCTATTCCCTTTGCAAACGCAGCATTCCCATGCAGCTGAGATATCAGGCATTGTGGATGTATTTGGGAACAGAATCGTTGGGTGAGTTGTTATTGTTGTTTTGGTTCTCTTTCGATGAGGTGAGTTTGTGTATTGCTTTGATAATGTGGATCGTTTGGTTTCTTTCAATTTGCTAAGGTAGGGTTGGTTTATAGGGTTCAGTGTCACTTTGGTAGTCTGTTGAGATAATGTATTTTGTATTGGTATGTTGAAGAGAAGGGAAAGAGAAGGAGAGTGTAGGGTTCTTTTATTGTTCCCCTAAGAGGTGAATATTCATTGACGATGCAACGCATATCGTTACAGCTGCAGGGTGGTTCGTGGCCAGCGTAGTTGGGCAATTCTACTGGAACCACGATGGTTATGACAAGTAGGAAAAGGCGAGGTCACTATAGAGTACTGAGATGTCGCTGTCATGATAGTGACTGAAATAGCGAGAAATCGATAAGGTTACCAACTGTTGTAACTAACCTGCTCACCCAAAGCCGAAGTTTTTGTTGCGTAATTGCAGTTTTAGGTCTATTCAAGTGACCTGATTCCCTTGACAAACTTAATAATGGCGCTGTAGGAGAACAGACCAGACCAGACCAGCGTATTTGCCAAGGACACAAAGGGAGTAAGAATAGGAGGGGCTCACGAATTTCGAACGTTCAGTATGAGGTAGGAGATCAGTAACAAAAGTCTTCGAGACAATTTTGGTAGGAAGAGCCTGGACATCACAGAGTACTAAGAAATGTGTCTCTATGATTTTCCCCAGCGCATCAGCGACAAAGATGTCGGACGTCCAGAAGAAAAATCGACCATCAAATAGAAGCAGTCATTCCAATTGTTACTGTACAAGCCCATCGAACCAGGATCCCATAGCTCGCACTCAACATAAGCTGACAACAGGCCTCCGAACCAAAGCATTGAACCACGAACTCAAAGAAATACAAAACCGCCGAAACTCCAAACTACAAGCACCAAAAGCCAATCGCCAAAAAGCCCCAGACCCCGATACCTCGATACTGTTCATCAATCACAACCACCCATCATCATCCCACTCGTCATCATCATCATCAAAACCATATCCGCCATAACCACCCCCAAGTCCACCATACCTACCATATCCACCATACCCATCATACCCATCAGCCAACTCACCATACCGACCAACACCATAACCACTATATCCGAAAAAAGGATTATAGTATGCTCTGCGACTATATCCTCGAAACTCCCGACCCGTACTGTCGAACGTCGGATCACCGTCCTCATCGATATCCCAATCGCCCATTCTTTGTCTTGTGCAGCGGGTGCAGCATTCTGAGGGGTGGTAACATGTTCTGCAGAAATTGCTGACTGGTTGGTTTGCTGGGTTTGGGGCGCCACATTCGCAACATACCCACGGACGGGCTTCGGACATTTTTTCTCTCTTTACTTCTTTGCTTTTTGGAGAAAGGGAGGGGGGGCTAGGTTGGTTTGTGTTTGTGTTTGTGTTCAAGTTGGAGTTGAAGTTGGAGGTGTGAATAATGTTGTGGATACTGAGGCTGAAGTTGTAGTTGTGAATGATTATGCGTGAATGTGGGAGGGGTTTGAGGGCCTTTATATATGCTTCCTAGGAACATATTGAGTCAGCTTCATTCTTTCAGGTGGAAAAATATATTTGTGTGCACGAGGGAAGCTGGAAGGCACGCGACGTAGAGAGTGGCAACTGTAAGATGCATGTGTGCAATAGAAGTAGTTTATGTGGAGCCAAAATGCTCTATCCATATAGCGGCGTTGATCAGGTCTGTATGGCAAGCAAATCAGTAGCAAATCAGTGTAGCTATGTGAAGCCCAAATCAAGGAGTTCTAGAGTCGTTGAACTATAGAGCCTCATGGTATGTATGTGCTGGAGGGCTGCTTGATTCTGCTCTGAAGATGATGAAGAATACCAATGAAAGAGAAAAGTCTTTCAGCGAATCAGAATCTTGGGGGGGGGGGCATGTTCAACTCGGCATCAAGATACAATAACGAGATCAAGCTTGAAGAAATCTCTGTGCAGAATTGGCTTTGCATTATATAAGGTATCGACACCCCGAACCTTTCCAACAAAAGTTCACTGCCAATTTGATTTCCCAGATACCCGAATCCAAAACCATGCCCTCTCCTTGATTTTCCTCAAGGCAATCTTATCAAAAAAATGTAATTTAGAACCATCGAGCCAATAAATGAATGCCCTTCTTCCCCCATGTTTCAATTTTTCCCTAGCCTCGGTCTCTAACAATCGATTGTCGTGTCACTCTGCAGTGTCTAGCGTTCCTCACAGCCAGAGCACTTGGCGTGAAGTGGGTTATTGCAGTAGACACATCTAGCCTGCCACAAAGCGTGTCCATACTGGTTATCCTTGGTGTAGGTACCACGTTTGATGCATTCGCAGCAATACCAGAGCTTTTCGGGTTGGTTGGACATGGTTGCGGCCGTGGATGTGGGATTTGGTGTTCGTTATGTGACGAGGTTCGAGGTTGAGAAGAAAATGTTCTTGATCGATCAGTATTAGAAGTAAGCGATGGTTCTGGCAACACTTACTGTATTATAGGCTTGTGATTGGATATGGAGGGTACTGTCCGTGCTTCCGTGATGGCGAAGGTTGTTTTGCTGCTGCTTTGAAATTGACTGTTTTGCTGTTGGGGGAGAGGAAAAGGGACACCAAGAGAGCTTTATTATAGCTAGAAGTTGCTCTGGTACAAGATCTGATGGCCGAACATAGCCCCATTAGACCTATCTTGTAGGTTCCGACGGATCGCGGCCGACTTCTAGCGATGCTATTCATGGTACAGTCGGTGAATGGCACCAAACGGTAAGCCGGTAGCGTGATTCAAGTCGCAGACTCAATATTTACAGGTAACGAAGAATGGCATCAAAGAGCCTCCAGTAACCTATCGATCGTCAGCGCGATTGAATCCATACCAAAATCGGAGTGAAAAAGTGGATTCTCAGAGACCAACGAGGCTGAGAGCAAGGCTGAGCTAAGACCACCTTCATCGAAAAGGTCACATTCTGCATTGCCTCATGCCATATTTGGCATGGACTTGCCAACATCGCCAGAATGTCGTCCAATGGGAATGAGTTCCCCTGGAATGAGCCCTAGAGAAGTACTCAGTGTAGTCGGAATTTTGGAATCACTCGCCGATGTATCGATCCCTGTGAAATGCTGTTGGTTGCCAGGGCTGGAGTCACGTTCTTACAATAATAGCCCAATGCCAGGTACAATCGTACCGGGCAGAGTTGAGGAATTCTCCGATGCACCTAATGTCGTACAATGTGACGAACAGGGCAATCCGGGTGGTTCAAGTGACACAGGACTAAACTCCGACCTTGACAGTCATTGTACTGGTAGCTATTAGCATTCTCGTTGCCGTGACTGTGTTTGCTGCTTCTTGGCTATCGAAACTTATCGATCCATCGAGTGCCGCCGCATAGCATTCACATGAGCATCGAACCAGCTCCACTGCCCAGTTAGAATGATCAAGAATGAAAGAAATGCGGTTTGCCTAAGTTATGGGTGTGCCAACTGGCAAATTGACTGGTACTTACTAGCATACCGGAGTCTCAGAGAAGCGAACCCCCGACGCGAATATAGAACTATTATGGCATGGGACGTACTGAATGAGCGGTTGATGGTAACGCTGATCATTCACCGCGGCATTATTCCGACCATTCTGACCGTTGTAGTGGTATCTGAAGCCGGGACGTATTGCAGGAATAATTGGTTCTCAAGAGATAGAAGATTCCGCTTCGGCACACTCTCATGCATCCGGTTCGTTCGGCTTGCAATCGAGCGGCCCTAGAGAACCGGTTTACACAAAAAGTCAAACATGGATGTACATCCACATCCCATGATAATTTAGCTAGAAACAATTCGTATGGGTGTGCTGCAAGAATCGATGACGGTAAGTTGAGAGTCTTGTTCCTTGGTCCTTGTTACCCGGTTGATTCCAAGGATCGCTGAGCAATCGGGAGTAGTCTATCAACTCATATGCTTAGTCCGTTTCCACTCTCCTCGTTGAAGAATGATTAATCCTTATACGTTGCCGGCGATCATACAGGCTTGTCATTACACACTTTGAGCTCTAGATCCGATTTGCGACAACACCGGCAATTCTTCTCTCGAGACGCCGCCGGCAACTGAACAACATAGGTCTCGGGTCGATCCCACTTGCTTGAACGATCCTAGCTCTTCGTAGCGAGGTTCTATATTGATGATCCGGCTGTGGGTTTCGATCAAAGACCATCTCATCGGAAGAGGCATTCCACACACAAATCGACTTGTTCCCACCATGCTTTTGCTCCTTGGCTGATTGTAAAAAGAACTAATTTTGCCTCCTCCAATCGTATCATCGAGTCCACAGGCTTTCCAAACCTCGACTAATCAAAGCTCGCAGCGGGGCTGCAGCTGATGAGAAGGAAGGCACGATGATGAAGATGGGATATCTTTAGCACGGGACGTTGCTCATCTTGATTGCAATTACACATCACACCAGTTGTCCGAACAGTTAGCCATTGCGTCTGTCAGAAAGGATATATCTCTTACTTACCTACTAGACTTCCATAAGTCTTGGTGTTAGTGTATCTCGAGTGTCCCAAATCAACGGCTCTATCAGCAATAAGCCTTGGAGCCATCGACCTGCGGGTTCCACCTCGTCAGCACTTCAGTTTATATCTGAATCCAGGTGAATCTGCCGTCAGCCAACAGTAACACGGAGCAATCGTGTTGTACCAGAGTTTAAGACCAAAAAAACAGTCTATGCCTCCATTGATTCCGGAGAAGATTGGTTTCCAACCACCTCGACATAGGTGTTTATTGGCCTTTGCCAAACTTTGGTAGATGAGACGTTCGAGCCGCTGGCACTTCGCTGTTCAAATTCTTTTTGGGGTTTGATGTACTACGAGTTGAATATCACTCTCTTCGTTCACCTACCCGGCGAACAACAACAACAATAACCACCGCCACGAAAGTCTTGATTGATGCTAGGCTCTTCCAGTGCTACAGGTGATAGCTCCATCCACAACCAATTTTTGCCCGGTGATGTAGTTCGCGTTGTCGCTCGCTAGAAACGCGACTGCGTTTGCGACATCGAATGGACTGCCCATACTGCCCGTTGGTACCTGTTTATTCCTCACCTTCACATACCCTTCCAGATCACCTCCAGCATATTTGTCTGCCAAAACGGATACCAGGGGCGTGTGCATCAATCCTGGGACCACAACATTCAACCTTACACCTTTTGGTGCATAGATCACTGCTGTTGCTTTGGTGAACTGAATCACCGCTGCCTTGGTGGCCGAGTACGCGACTTGCGGCTTGCCTATGTAGCGCATGCCCGCTATTGGAGAAATATTCACTATGGAGCCCTTCCCTTGCTTCTCCATGATGGGCAGAACGAGGTGATTCGTCAGGTAAACCGATTTCAGATTCACATCAACCTGCTTGTCCCACGTCTCCTCATCCATGCTCGCCGGATCCCCTTTCATCGACATTCCCACATTGTTGACCAGAACATCAATCCTGCCATGTATCTGCATACAATTGTCCACCAGATTTTGTACATCGGAGGCTTTGGTAACATCGGCGCTCATTACGGAGCAACATCCTTCTCCAAATTCTTCGATGAGCCGGGTTTGTGTGGATTCGGCCGAAGGAAGATTCAGGTCGCAGCCGAAGACCTTTGCACCGTTGGCTATGAAGATTCGGGCTGTTGCTGCGCCGTTGCCCCACATGCTGGGGTCGCCTTGTTGGCCTATTCCTGTGAGAAGGATAACTTTGTTCTTGAGCGAAGCGTGGGTTGTGCCGTGGCATTCTAAGGGAAGGTTGCTCGGTGAAAGCATCGCGGTGGGCGGAGGGATCTGGTATTCTGGCTATGGTAGCGATGAGAGATATCCAACGCAGGGCTACAAGAACGACTAATTACGTGGGAACGGAGTCAACACTGTGATTGGCTTCGCGCCATAGAGATCCGCCGTGATCCGATGCCGGGTAAGTATCACAGTAGGTGTTGCGTACTCTAAAGTGTAACGCCATCAATGAAGAGGCATCATATCGGTCCACGAGTAGACATTGCTCAGGAATCAGGAATCAGGACATATGAGGATGAAGATGGAAATTGAGGCTGAGGCTGAAGGAGTGAAGCGCTCGCTGGACCATCACAATCTCACATCAATCAATAGGCACAGACCACTTGTGGAGTACCGATATCAACACCGACACCGACCTTCACGCCTCTCCAGTCTCAACGCCATCGACCTGGCAAGTCAGAGGCTTTAAGCCTTCTTGGACAAACCCCAAGCCTGTGCCCAAGACGCAACGGAACCACAAAGGCTGCTGTGCGAGTCTAGTATCAAGAATCGAAGCTGTGAATGTTACCTCAAAGACACTACAAGGTAGCTCATCAATCACTATAGCCGCCTTTTCAATACTAAAAAAAGGACGTCCTCGGACCAAGATCGTACACTATCTCAATCCTCCAACCAATCCAATCGGTGTGAATGCCTGCACTTGGCGGGAGCATTGATTGCAATCCATCTTGGCTACGCATACCACCTCTGGGCACTCTTCTGTTCACAATATCGACCTTCATTCGAGCATCTACGTGAAAGCCTGCTACCAGAACGTTCGCAGCTTGAGTTATCTTCCTCACCTTTAGCTACTAGGTCAATACTTTAGAGGTCGATATTCTAGAAGCAATGCGCCTAATCATCAGCTATGCAGCTGTCCTCGGCGCAGTGTCGTCCGCCTCAACGGTGGACTCTTACTGGGGCAAGCCTTTGGTTCAATCAGTAAGTTGGGACCTCCACAGGTAATCAAAATCATGCTAATCGACCAGCTTGTGCTACAATCGCGCATCAAGATAGACAACGTGATGAATCATGCTAAAGCCTTAGAGGCAATCGCGTACAACACTACTGGTCGGAACCGCGTAATGGGCTCTCCTGGTCACGAGGCTACTGTCAAGTATATTTACGACCAGCTCACAGATGCGTCGCTCGAGGACTATTATAGAGTGACTCTACAGGAATTTACTGCTCGTATCCTCAAGGGTGCTACTGGCTCTCTGGTTGTCAATGGAAAGAACACGTCTATCATTGTTGGCGATTACTCACCGTCTGGCACAGTTAATGGTTCTCTCGCTTTAGCGGGAAACCTTGGCTGCACTGAGGTCAGTTATAGGTACACCCAGAGGAAAATAAGTGCTGAATGAGTCGCAGGCCGATTATCCTTCGCCCATCACGGGAAAAATTGCTCTGATCTCCCGCGGCAATTGCACTTTCGCTGCGAAATCCATCACTGCTGGCAAAATGGGAGCTGTGGGAGCAGTCATCTTCAACAACGCCCCTGGTGGCATCGGCGGCTTTACTGTTTTCGATAATGCCTCCGCGATAAACCCGACTGCGGTTCCAACAGTAGGTATCTCGGGTACTGAGGGTACATCCTTGGCGGACTCTATCAAAGCTGGAACTGTGCCTACTGCGGCCTTGGACGTGATGGTCGTCATTGCGAATGTGACCACGTGAGTTCCATCTATCATCGCCTTTAATGGCAACTGCTGAGACACAACAGAAACAACGTCCTCGCCCACTCCAAGTACGGTGACCAAGACAACATCCTCCAACTCGGCGCCCATAGCGATAGTGTTGAAGCCGGACCTGGCATCAATGACGATGGTAGCGGGACATCCAGTCTTATTGAGATTGCCAAACTCCTATCCAGCTATCGCGTCCGCAACAGCGTCCGCTTTAGCTGGTGGTCTGGTGAAGAAAGCGGTCTCCTGGGCTCGAAACACTATGTTGGATCACTCACCGCTGCAGAAAAGAAGAAGATCAGAATGTATCTCAATTTTGACATGATCGCTTCCCCCAACTACCAGTACGAGATCTTCGATGGCAATGGCGATGCCTTCAATTTGACCGGCCCGGCAGGAAGTGACTCCATTGAACAACTATTCGTTGATTATTTTGAGAATCGGGGTCTCAATTATACCGCCGCAGTGCTCGATGGACGCTCTGATTACAGGGCCTTCCAGGATGCGGGGATTGCCGTCGGCGGACTTTTCGCTGGTGCCGACGCGAACAAGACTAAAGAGGGTGTGGAGAAGTTTGGTGGGGAGGCGGGAAAACTGCTGGATCCGAACTATCACACGGCTTCGGATAATGTTGCGAATTTGAACGCGACTGCTTTCTTGGTTAATACGCAGGCAATTGGACATGCTGTTGCCACGTACGCGAGGAGTTTTCGCGGTGTTGATTTCAACGAAACGGCGGGTGAGGATGATGAGGTGGAGAGGAGGAAGAGAGGTATTGTGAGGAGGACGCGGATGGGATCGAACAAGGGGAATAGTAAGTTAGGTTTGATGCGAAAGTCGTTGCCGACGAAGAGGAGGATTGCTAAGCCTCTTTTTTGATCGCCACCTACTTAAGACTTCTGTCCACCACACACATCTCCCTCCCATCACTTCAACCCGGATATTGGGCAGCTTAATCTCTCCTATCTATCTATCTATCTATCTTTGCTCTCTTTTTTCTCCAAATGTGTAGACGCGTGGATTTGTAGCAGGACCTCTGATTGTGTATTGATAAAACCTAATTGATTATGAATTCACATATAGCGCGGTATGAAGATTGACACTCCATCTCTCCCTGCTCTGCATACTATGGTAATTCGGAACTATGTTCCAGCGCAAATTAACATATATTGCCAGCCTCTATCTTAACATCGATGTACAAATCAGGAGGGTATTGATAAAACCTAATCAATTATGATATCATATGCAGCGAGCTACGAAGAACTTTTGGGACCGAGCCTTGCAGCCATCTGATGGAGGATCGACCCACCCTGCCGTAGGGATCTTGATGCGTTGGACGTGGAATGAAGGTCAAGCAGGAGACTTTCTGCGCCCGGTACGCTCAAATTTATAAAATTTCAAGCATGATTGGAACCGGTGAATCGATTGGGAACTTCATTTTCAGAGCAGTTTGCAATCTCAAGCCCCTTCCAAGCGCGTGACTCTACAAGATTGCTTGCCCATTGACATGCGAGCTGACGCCACCTGTTACATTGGCGGGTGCGCTTGAGAAGAAGAAGGTGTACCGCCCATGTTCCTTGCACTTTTGAGCTAGTCTCTCTAGATCAAGCATCTCACCAAGCGGCATTCCCCAAAGTGCTAAAATGTATTCGTGGAGAGAAAATGATTCGTGTGTGGGCCTGTGATATCTGTCAGTTCGAGACATAGCAAAGACTGAAGGTACATACCAAGCCTCAAAAGCTGGAGCATCTCCAGAAACAGCAGAGAAATAGCAATCGTGAAGCCAATCGAGAATTCGCTCTTCTTGCGCCAACCCTGCATATCGCTGCTCCGTCTCACCTTCAGGCCTTCCATGCGCTCTCAGCGCAAGGCGTTCTCGATCTTCAGGGGATTTAAGGTGATACTGTTGAACCTGAATACAATCAGCCGCCGTCACAAATTCAGTTTGGGATCGCGTACCCAGCCAGCTCGAACGAATAGCATGTCCCCGATCTTGATGTCTCCGCCTTGTGCAGCAGGACGAATGTCAATACCCTGATACTTGCCACAATGATACAACTCTTCATAGGAAATGGGATAATAGTCGAAGGGGTCATATTGAATGCCCTTTGCCTCAGCATAACCTCTGTAATCAAGCAGCACGCCGCGACCAGCAATTCCATGTTCCGCCCAATGGTGTATAGAACATTTGAGATTGGCTGTTGGACCCAGAATATCACTGCCTTTGGCACCATTGTAGAAAGAGGCAGAGTCCTGGTGTGCAAAGTGTCGGAAGCCGTCCCATTGAGTTCCAGATTGAGTATTCAATTGATAGATATCATCGTAGGCGTGATTCTCCCGAAGCACTTTGATTTCATGACGGAATGGCTCACGACCAAATGCAGGGACGTTGGGTACATTCAATGGAAGGCTTGAACGTTAGTTTGGAATCTCTGTATGATGATTCCGACATACTTGACTGGCACAATATCTCCAGATCTAATCTCTTTGGACGCAGCAGCAACTCGAGTTGGTGTTAGGAGATTCAACCGTCCAATGCCATCATCTTTTCCCCAAACCCAAGCAGCCTCTTTGGGGGCCCCTTCGATCGGTTGAAGCTCCTTTCGCGTGGGAAATATGGTACAGTCTGGATCCCAAGGAATGGTGGTGGCTGTTTCGTTCATGGTAAGGAAGTCCTTGACCTGGGTCAATCGCTGACCAACGATGCTCTTTGGGTCGGCCATAACCGGTCGTAGAATGTCAATGCAGACTTGAGGTTGGAGTAGAGGAGATGATAGCCAGAATGCGAACTCGCAATGGACCATCCATTTGTAGGGACATGGCGTGGATTTCAATGCCGAAACCACCGTCATTGCCTGCTACTTCCCCGCCATGAACTCCGCATTGAGTAGCCTATTAGCCGGGTCACTTCCGTGTGTTGACTTGGCTTCTGGGTCCATGCCATCTTCTTGGAATTGTGGTAATGAGACGGATCTCGTCTGCTTAGGTGTCTTTAATGGGGATGGAGATGCGGTAGATGTGGGCCTGGTGCTGAGAACTTGACCTCGATGCCTCCACTCGTCATGCGGATTTGAGAGGCCGCCCAGTCATTTCCTTCCACAACATACAATCTCTATACAACTTTCCTACCATATCCTATAATCATGTTTAAGAAAAAGCCGAATGTAAGAGAGTTTGAATAAACTGAGTTCCCCCGACAGTCCTGATCTCATTCAGATCAAGCCACTCGCCCCCTTGCGATCCTCAGACCGAAGGAGAACAGCAGACTCGATTATTCAAGACCTCCACCTCGAAACAAAGACTACAGAAGATGGTGCTAGCGAAGAAGAGAAGGCCGCTGCCATAGCCGAGCGAGCTGCCTTGCGAAACTCCCTCCTCCCTGACAATGCACAGTCTGCCCGATTCACAACTACACATGGACCAGACTTGAAGCAGGTATCGGGAACCGTATACGTGGGGAGCCATGGAGAAGAGCAGAGAGTGTTATGGGTCAAGCTGGAGGAGAAGATGTATCCTACAGTATACACTCTTTGGCACAACCCGGCAATCCTTCCCCTCCTCCATACCCACGAGATTGTCATTACGAAGCTTCAGGGCGGCGCCGATCTGATGATACCAGGCCTAGCTGGAGGACCTCCATTCCCAGGAGGAGCAAAGAAAGGCGCGATCGTCGCCGTTGCTAGCACCCAGAGTCCTACTGTACCCCTCATGGTTGGCGTGTGTGATGTTGACGTGAGCGCACTTGGAAGAGTACAGGGAGCGAAAGGACACGCGGTTCAGAATATACATTGGGCAGGAGACGAGCTCTGGTCGTGGAATACCATTGCTGGGAATGGCGGAAGAGAGGCACCCTCCGAGCTGAAAGGCTGGTTTGAAGATGAAGACAAAGACGCGGTCGATAATCTCAGAACTCAAACAGCGGCACTGAATCTGCAAGATGAAGAAGATTTGACAGATGGCGGCGTGCCATTGACTGGTAGCGTAAATGGTGGCGACGAGCTTGAAGGAGAAGACTCAACTTATGGCGAGATGAGCACGAAAGAAATCGACGATGCCTTCAAAAATGCTTTCCTTTTTGGTCTACACAATCACAAACGGACGAACCGACCACCGAACTTTGGACTTGAATTCCCACTGAATATGTCGGCGGTTATGGCTTCTCTCATACAACCGTTCCTCCCGATATACACGCCGAAGCAGGCTATGCAGCTACAGATCAAGAAGACGAGTTGGAAGACCATGAAAAAGTTTATCAAATCGTTGGACAAAGACCAGATTATCAAGTCGAAGGATCACGGAAAGACGGAGGTTGTCATCCTTGACATCGACTTTAATGACCAAGCTGTTCTAAACTTCGTGCCCTACCGCTTGCCAAAGAAAGAAGCAGCTCCGTCAGCCAACGGCGACAAGACTGCTGAACAATCCGATTCGAGTGACATGTCGATAGGACAGACTCTCAAATGCATCTCTCTACACAAGCCAAAGGACAAATTGGCGCCACTTTTTGAAAACTCCGAGTCAGACCTCAGAGGCTATTACATCTCTTCCGAAATACGAGACATTGTAACGGCCTACATTGAGCACGAACAACTTATCAATCCTAAGAACAAGCGCATCATCAGCCTCAACCCTTTCCTTGCTAATGCAGTGTTCGATGGGAAAGGTGCACAAGATAAAGAGGTGCTGGCTAAAGGTACGGTCCCACGGGACATCCTCATTGAACGCGTCATTGCCGGCTGTTCGCCTTATCATATCATGCAACGCAATTCTGCCACTTCATCAGAACCACCGAAGCCCAAATCCGGCTCTCCGCCCAAGATCACAATTCTACTCGAGACTCGATCTGGGAACAAGACTGTGACAAAGGTTTCCGGCTTGGAGGCTTATTACATTAATCCTGGTCCGTTGGCAGAAGAGCTGAGAAAAACATGTGCTGGTAGTACGAGCGTCGAGCGATTGCAGGGAAGCAGCCCTAAAACTCCCATTATGGAGGTCATGGTTCAAGGACCACAGAAGGATGCTGTCACAAAAGCGTTGGAGAAGCGAGGAGTTGAGAAGAGATGGATTGAGGTGGTAGACAAGACTAAGAAGAAGAAATGAGTTACATAGGGACCATGACGAGCTTAAGTGATCGAATAGTTATGGCTTCTGGTTTGCATCGGTTGAGTCTCGATGAAAGATCAGCACTTGGGACGTAGGCATTTGCATAAAAATTGCTAACCCTTGGTGCGCGAGGCTGGGGTATCCTAATTCGGCGTTCTTTGCAACCAAGTCCTATGGGAACGAGGACCCCGCCGATCCAAACATTTATCAGCTTACTACGGCTCAGTAAAAAATGCGCCCCTTTTTGCCCTTGCAATTCGTGATGCTTATTGATGTCACACTCATGTCAGCCTTGTCCACTATCCTCTCAACGAATCGCAATCATTTTTTCCAACATCACAAGCACGACGGAACTTCGAAAAATCCCACCTCACCATGGCTCCCACCAAACAGCCTCGCACACTTGAAGGCAAAATGTGTTTGATTCAGCCAATCGACTTTCCAACGACCGACTAACAGATTAACAGTGCCATTGTCACCGGGGCATCACGAGGAATAGGCCATGCCATCGCCTTCGATCTCGCCTGCCGTGGCGCCAAAGTCACAATCACATACAGCAGCGACCGCTCCAAGAAAACAGCAGACGCACTCATCGCTCGAATAGAGTCAGAAGCCGCAAGCGAGGCAATCGGCGTCCAATGCAACCTTACCGACATCTCAGCTCCGCAGCAAATCGTCGACGAGACTATCAAGGCGTTCGGAAACCAAATTGATATCTTGGTGAATAATGCCGCAGGTATAAGCGACAAATGCACACAGGATATCACGCCCGAACACTTCGATGAAATCTTCCATCTCAACGTCCGAGCACCACTTTTTATGGTCAAAGCTGTTCTCCCTCATCTTCGACACCCGGGACGAATCATCAGTATTTCCTCCGTTGGTGCCCGTGCCGCTTATCCCGGTGTCGGTACTTATGCAGCTTCAAAGGCGGCGCTGGAGGGGTACACGAGAACTTGGGCTGCGGAGTTTGGAAAGGATGGAACGACGGCGAATACGGTGAATCCTGGACCTGTGGAAAGTGAGATGCTTGATCAGGTTAGCAAGGAGATTGTTGAGCCGCAGAAGACGGCTACGCCTCTTGAGCAAAGGGTCGGGACGCCGGAGGAGATTGCTGAGGTTGTGGCGTTTTTGGCGGAGCCGAGGAGTAGTTGGGTGAGTTTTCTTCTTGCTGGTGGGTTGAGTGGTGCGATGTTGTTAATTTTTTGTCATAGGTTACTGGACAGAGTATTAGTGCTAGTGGTGGTTATCAAATCTATTGAATGCGGCTGGTTGCAAAACAATACATCCGGCTTGATCCAATCAAGACAAATCTAAGGAGAGATAACTCGCTAGGGCTCTATCGTTGGTCTCTGGGACTGCAGAGCCAGCGAGATGAGCAAATGATCCCACAACTCGAGCTGCTAGCGTACGAATCTCTCTCTATCAGACTTCTTTCATCATGACCCTTCCATTTGCTGCTATGATCAATGGAAAACTCAGAAGTGTGAAGTCACAATACCCTGCTTATGACCCCTTTGAGAGCTAAACAATCTTCACACACTAAACCCTTCTTTCCCACCAAACTGATCTCTCCTAGCCACCTCCTCCACATTAACAACCTCCCCACTCTTCGCATTAGCATGCAACTCCTTCTTACTCAGCAAACACTTTGCCGAATAAGTACACTTCCTCTTCCCACCATTGAAACCCCAGAAGGAATCCTCGATACATGCCGAACCTGACAGCTCAACTAGCATGACCAACAAAACAAGTGAAGTCGTCGTCGCAACCAAATGCAGCGAATTGAGTCTTTCTTCAGCCAACGGGAGAAGTAGGATTGCGATTGCGACGGTGAAGCGGATTGCGAGGCGGAATGGTCGGCGAAGACGTACTGTGGGGATATTTTTGAAGGTGTGGGTGAGGGAGATGATAGCCATGATCATCAGGGCGGTCGAGAGACCAGCGCAGTAAAACCAACGTAGACCCATGGGGATGTGTTCTTCCGAGTTTCTAGATGGTGTTCGAATCTGTATGCTGTATGTCGATAAGATGCGACAGGACAAAGAAATATCAAGAAAGAGAGTTAAATTTAGCGAGCTTCTTGCGGTAAAATGAGATGGCGGGAGCTTGAAGGGGAAGATTAAGAAAGAGAGTTGGCTTTGTTGAATTTCGCGAGCTTCTTGCTGTGAAGATCAGTAGCAAGATAACGCTGGAGAGACTAGTCGTTCGGATAGGGCCTGTCGCAGGCCTCGCAGAAGTATGTCTTGTTGTCGAGAGTCTATTGTTTGACGCGCCTTTAAGCGGGAGCACGTCTAGCCTCTACTAGCTTTGGGACGCCAGCGAGACGGTCCTTATGCCGCTAGGTTATATAATACTTATCGAGAGCGGCCTAAGACGCGAGGTTGGAGTCGTAGGTCGCGTAATAATAGCGTTTTTCAGCCCTAGTTTTTCTCTAGGACTTAAGGGCGATCTTAAGTACCTTATCTTCGTTCTTAGTACTCCAAACACGCTTCTATCTAGTAGCGTTAGCGCGGAAAGCGACCAGGTCTATTACTCGTCGTTTAGCACGGAATCGTCGAGAGTATATCTTCGAGCTACCTTAAATTACGACGAGCCTACGCTCTTTAGTAGATAGTTTAAGATTACCGCGTATACCTTCGTCGAGGGAGATATAGGAGTATAGGGGTGCCCAGTCGACTGAAGTACGAGGCTAAAGGAGTAACTCTTAGACGTAGGCGTCGGCGTAGGCCCTCGTACGTTTATATACGTGAAAGAGGATAGTGAAAATAGCTTCTAGAGCTAGGAAGAACCCGCGAGCTCGCGGTATAAGAGTAGGGTCGGGAAGAGGCGTCTAACAGAGTATACTAAAGTAGGCGATACGGTAGCCTTAGTTAACGTTCTCCTAGACGTATTGTAGAAGCGTATACTTCGCCGCGTAATACCTCGCTCTAGTAACGACACCGATTTGCGATTCGGTACCTGAGCTAATATAGAGTACGGGACGCTCGCCTCGCTTCGTTATATAGACAGCATATACAGCCCAGACATCTATAATTATAGCTAGCAGCTGGCGGAAGAACTCAAATAAGGGTAGGTTATCGTAGTCTAAGATATTACGCAGACCTAGAGCGAGAGTGAGGGGATAGCTATCGATAATACTATTAAAGTTATCTAGCGATTAGAGGATGTACTTGAGATTTAGGTTAATATAAAAGGTAGGCGAAGTAATACAGACGAGACGATGCGTGAGCTGAATAAATTTTTCGTCGTCCCGGTCGTCGTCCAGGTCGGAGTCGAGGTCGGAGTCGAGGTCGAGATCGACTTCAGCGTCCGACACTTCGACTTCAGCAGCGAGTTCGAAGTCGGACTTCAGCGTCGAGCGTCGAGTTCGAAGTCGTCGAGTTCGACGTTGGGGTTCAGCGTCCGACACTTCAACTTCAGCGTCGAGGTCGTAGTACATCGCTTCGACTGCAGCAATTTCGACGTCGTCGATTTCGACGTCGGACTCCAGCGTCGAGTTCGAGTTCGAAGTCGAGTTCAGCGTTCAACTTGATGTCCCGGTCGGACTTCAGCGTCCACGTCGATATCGAGCTCGAAGTCGTTGAGTTCGATACCGTCGTTATACTCCAGCATGGAGGATAACGAGGGCGTCGTTCATGATCCAAGAGCAGGACATAGTGAGAAGTCGACGTGCCAAGGATAGCTTAAGGAAAGAACAGATAAGGAAAGAACTAATGAAAGAACTAATAGACTAATGAAACTGAGAAGGGGAAAAATCTAAGGAAGGAGCGTTCTTACCCAGTAAGAGCAACACGGGCACCTATCTTCGAGAGGGCGGACCCGGCGAGAGCGAAGGCGAGGATGAAGAGGAGATGGGCAGAGAGCCAGACACTCGCTTCCCATGATCATCAGTCAGAACATAGAACAGATTCTGCAAGACGTACCTGAGAAAAAGTGCCGTCGGATCGCATGAGTATGCATATTGAAAGTGTCAATCTCAAAATAAAGCCAATTGAGTGTGAAAGCTTGTATCAAGCCGAGTACTGCCTTTCCGAAAAATGCGTTGAGACCATACGGCACAGCACTCTGATACAGCAGTGCAATCACAGAGTAGCCGAACACAAGTGTGACAAAGGCGTTGGTACGCTCGATCTTATGCTCAATGTTTTGGCCAGGCATGAAATCGAATGTAGTCTTGGCCCAGGCTTGATACCTCTGACCCATCCAATTTGGTCTGCGCATGAGACCAACCGCGAGCATCGGTCCGAAGACATCGATTGTGATGGCGATCCAGATAAGAGCTTGTCGGTTTGGCTTGTGGACGTGGACGCTCGCGATCCAGATCAGACCTGGTAGAAAGGTAGAGAGGGAAACAGCGACCATAGCTCTCCTTACCATAGGGATCAGGTAAGCCATCCATATGTAATATAGAGCGATGAACCAGCGGCTGGCAAGATAGAATGCAATCATAGGCGTGTAAGTGGTCTCCATCGAGCCAGCAATGTTGACTGTCAAGCCAAGCAAACAGGTCAAAACGAAAAGAGTGGTGATTCGTCTCATGATGTCGTCTGCGTCGAACCAACTGATTATCTGACTGATGTCGGTCCAAAATTTCCAGCTCAAAATGAAGGTAATCGCGAATCTAAGGAGAGCTTCTCCGGTTGCCTCCTCAGCCGCTCCATCGCCAGCAATGGCGATGATTCCGACGTAGAATAGATCTACGAAGAGTTCGTACGAGGCAACTTCTTGAGCCTCTTGAGCTCGCCAAAGAAGTCCTTTGTGAAAATACTGCCGCATGATTGGTTTCTTCCAAAACAACATTGGTGTACCACGATTCTTGAGCTGCTTGTAATGCTCGTGAGTTGACTCGTGCTCGTCTGCATGATCGACATCTGAGGCGAAAGTTGATGAGGCCGAGGAAGAGTGCCCGTTGTGAGTTCCTAACAATTGTCAGAACCAAGCTACCCAATTGACTTCGACAACTGCAAGGTCAGGTTGATGTGATTAGGATTCTGGCAATCCAAAGTTGAGCTATCATGATTTTGCTCATGTTGATTCCTAGATGCGAGACATGGCAGGAAATCGACTTACTCAGGTGCGCCGAATACCCATATTTCTCAAAGTTTGCATCAAGCTGCACAGCATGCTCCGAGACCATATGCAACTCCGTACTCAATCTATCCAGCTCTTTAACAACGCGTTCAAACTCATCAAACTCTTTCCCATGCTTAATCCTCAAATTCTCCCTAGCCTTTTCATGATGCGAATGTGTTTCTCTCAGAGCAGTAATGTGATCAACACTCCCATGAACGACAATGTCATACTCCAAATCATCATCCCCACTACCAGTCCCGATTGCTTTCTCAGCAGCACTCTCACCATTCCAGCCCTCCATTTCACTTCTTCGCCTTGTGATGTCTTTTCTGAGTTTTTCAGCTTCATCTGGCGAATGGACGATATGTACTTTGCGTCCATCTGGTCTTAGAAAATGTCGAAGTCGTCGTCCGGCATGATTAAGGTGGCGGGCATGATGTTCTGAGTTCGGATGACTCGTCCCTGCTATCGTGTCGATTGTAGATTCTGCGGTCGAAATTTGGAATGGAGGAAGATTCCCCTTTTCGTGTCGATGGCCGTCCGCCATTTTGGAGACTCCAGAATCAATATCAAGTGAGAGTCTGTAGACGAATGCTCTGCAGTCCCACGGGCTTGCTGTCGTTGCAATTCTCGAAACCGCGCCGTGATGAAAAGCTCCTCTAACAGCTCAACACAGTGACATCCAAACCTTTAGGCACTTGCAACTGAAGGCAGTCCAAATAACAACACGTCAAACAACAAAGCAAACGCGCCTTTATCTACCAAATTCCACCGTTGTCGATTCTCCCAGTCCTCGGCGCTGACCAGATTGGTGGCGCATCTTGGCGCATGTGAGTAAGCACACATTGCATGGCTTGGTGAGAAACGGAATCTGGATAGGGATGGCACGGAAATCTGCAGAGAACCGTCCAAAAAATCGTCAATACGAAAAGGTGTCGAGTTTCCTGTAGGAGAAAAAGGGAGAGCTGTAGTTGACTGCCAGGGTGTGTACAAAAGACCCACCAATCCGGCCGCAATCAGGGCCCCTTTGTCCTCTCAAATACTGCCAGGAGCCAGGCTATTATCCCTCTATTTCCTCCACCAGGTCTTGTATAAGATCAGAGATGCGCTCTTGTCCTTTTATCGAAACGTCTCCTGAACATCATCTATTCCTTTTCATCAGCCATCTCCAGTGTGTTTCCCCGTCTTTCAGTTTGATAGACGATCAAAGTGCTCATGGGGCACAGCAACCTCAGCGGTAGGCCAAAAAATATACAAGAGATCGAAAACAAGTATCACACTTCTAGTTTAATCAGGCCATCAAGATCGTGAAAGGTATATTTGAGACTTCAACAAGGTCTAGCAAACTCTCTCCAAGGCAGCGAATGTGAACATTCAACGACGAGCGTCACAACCATGGTGGACCCGGCAAGTAGAGCCAGAAATTTCACGATCTCGACCCAGGCAGTATGGAAAACACAACGTGCTAGCAAGGGAAATATGGCAAAACCGATTCAAAAGATTCTGGATTTTGCAAGCTACTAGTAAGTCGTGTGTATATGATTTCTCTCTCCCTCTCTCCGTCGCCTACCAATCGCATCCTCCTTCAAAAAGTTTTAGGTGGTGTTACAAGCGCAGGAACATAATAGAAATAAGACCTCTGCTCCCCTCCATCAGACGATTTTTAGTAATTGTACAAGCAAGGAAGAAGAACTTTTGCACGTATCATGAGAGGCGCTCCATGGCATCAAGTGGGCTAAGTCGAAGTTCCAAACCCAGCAACCAAGATGCATATAGACTCATGTATCATAATGATGCAGTGACCTGGCAAAATACTCTGTCGCTATCTTCATTCTTATCCATTGTTTCCGTACTTGGCTAGAAACATATGAGCCGTAGATCAATCTGTGCGGGAAGATGGACAAAAGTACGTCTACATCCCCTGCATAATCTTCTTGGCTGAACACTCGTATCGGCAAGAGCTGAAGCAAAGATGCGCCAAAGGCGGGCACTTGGTGGGAAGTGGGGAAAAGAATGAACCAGGAGTGGTCGAGGCTGGCGTATATATGCTCTTATATGAGGAAACAAGGCGCCTTGCCTGGTTTGAATTCCAGGTTGCCTTGAACCATCGTGAGCCATCAATGAAAATTGTAAGGGAAACCAGGCAGAGGTGCGCCAAAGGTTGGAACTGGCGGTGGTGGGCCAACAGTGACGGGTTCAGGCATATAGTTTCCCATGGGCTGTTGGTGTCGCTCCGCTCGCTGCTGGCGTGGTGGAGGGGGCCGGTCTTCATATCGACGCTCGCGTTGCTCTCGTCGTGGTTGCTGCTGCTGTTCATCATTACGATTGTCACGGCCGCCACGATTGCCTCCGCGGTTGCCAAAACCACCTCGGTTTCCACGTCGACTGATGGCTGTGTAACTATTAGTATCGGATGTAGTTTTGAATGAAGACAGACGAACCTTTGGAAGATGGGCCGGCGCCAATCTCAATGTCTGGTTCTTCCACAATCATGCCCGGCGTGATCTCTGGTCCGCCGGTGCCACCATACTCTGCAGAGCGGAGCCACTTCTTATCGGCATCCGTGAGAACATCTATGGGTAAGATGCTTTCGCCAAGATTGTAGTCCGCGTACTGAGTTGGTCCAAATCCGACAGCCCAATTGATCTGTTCAAGTCAGAATGTTGTTCATTGATGGAATAAGCGATGAACTTACGCGCTCAAACATGGCACGATACTCTGGCTCAGGAAGCTGCTCCACTGCTGTCTTGGCAGCGATGGCGTCTTGATGGGTAATCAACTTGAGGAAAGCATGTCGCTTGTCTTGGTTGACAATGCAGGACTGAACTTGCGCAAAGCGAGCCATAAAGTCCATGAGTTGGTTCTCGTCTGACCTGCTTTATGATATATAAGTTACCTGCGAACAATGAAATAATCGAAAACCTACTTTACGCCTCCTATGAAGAGAGTTCTGCTGAGAACTGGGAATGATAGTTAGTGTGGTGTCCTGAGCACATGTTTATAGAACGAGCTACCTTTGATACGATTTGGTCCCAGGTTGTAATCATGACCGACTGGCTTCGATGCTCCGGGAACCTTATGTTGCATTGGACGCTGGACCATACCTGGGCTTGCTGGTCTATCCCTAGGAGGTGAACGTCTACGAAACTCATTTCGATTGCCTCGATTACCTCTACCACGATCGCCACGACGATCATCTCCACGGCGTCCAGAGTCGTTCTGGGCAACGTTTGGATCATACACTCCATAAGTGGGGCTATCTCGCCGATTGGGCGGAGTGACTCGTCTACGCTTAGCATCTGGAGAGCGGCTTCGATCACGAAATCTAGCCTGGTTGTCTTGATTATGACGCCCTTGATCATAGCCAGTCTGGGCTGAATCAAATCCTCCATTTTGTGGCGGCTGAGCTACTACTGGTTGAGCGACTTGAGGAACAGGTGCAGCAGTGGGTGCTGGAAGCTGAAAGCCCATCTGAGTGATCACGGCCGCAAGCTGCTCAGGCGGCAAGATCTGCGCCAATTGCTGTAACAATTGCAATTGTTGTTGGGGATCAGTGGTACCTGCAGCTGGAGGGGCAGGAGCAGGCTGCACGACCGGAATCTTTTGCTCACTAGATTGCGGAGGAGCCTGCGCATTACTTTGATACTGAGTGGGCGGAGCTGGGTTTACAGGTTGCGAGTATTGCATCAATCCTGGTTGCTGAGATGGCGGTGCACCATTTTGCAAGCTTACTGAAGGCACGAGTGGTGGAGGCGCTACTTGTGAAATACTTGCCGGGGCACCATAATACGAAGTCGCACCTGTGTTAGTGGGAGGCGGCACAGCTTGGTGGGCGGGATAGTTCTGAGCCTGCGGAGCGTGACCATTCACAGGAGCTGTACCTTGTTGAGCGGCGAAGCCATTTGTGGCAGCTGAGTGGTCAGTGTTTGTTCTACCAAATGCGCTTACAGGCCACGTACCTAGATTCGGAGCACCAGTGAGACGTTGCTTGAAGCTGGTGAGGATATCGGCCGGAAAGGACTTGCTACTGATCCATATGTCGACGAGCTTGCCGGTACGTTCCTGGTATGCGTAAGTATCCGAAAGATTACATGAAGGCGAGATGGTGCGGAACCATGTCCTGTAAGTCCTGTGTAGCAACATCTAAAGAAGAGCCTTGAAGATGCCACCATCGCGTCATCTTCCCATATGCTTTGATGGACTTACCTTTTGAGCTTCTGGAATTGTCGCCAAAAGTTCTTCGATCATTGTAGGTAGAGCCTCGGTCATCCTTACGACGCCTGCAGAGTGTGGACCGGTAGTGGCTATCCATTGTCTAGTGATAGAATCCACAATGTAAAAGACTCCCAACTTATGGGTCGCAGGACTGCTTCGAAAGGCGGACGTGATCTCGTCAACGAGGGTACGGCGGTCAATCTAAGATGGGTAGTTCCGTCAGTGAAGGCACATGGTAGCTAGGATGATACTTTAGTCTTACGTTCTGGTTCTCGTTACTGGTGGCAATCTTGGTGATGGCCTCGACCTTGGATTTGTTCACGCCCGGGGGCTTCAGATTCCGCAGTGACTGCAGCAGGGTCGCAAACTCTTGCACAACGGGACTCGCCATGATTACTTTGTTCTACTTCAAGGGGCCTTCAGTAGTCAATGTGAGTTGTAAAAAGCAAAGCTGAAGTTGCAGAAAGAGAGAGCGCAAAGTCCGGGCGATATATATAGGAGTGGCGCGCCAAGTGTTAACTTGCTGCTACGAGAGTGATCCGGTTCGCGGTGTTGAAGTCGAGGAGATGTTGCTAGACGGGGCAACCTTGATGGCTAGTCTCGACACTCGAGTTCAACTAAGGTGGTGCTGGAGAAAGAAAGATGGCTGGCTGTGAAAGAGTAGAGCGGTTGAAGGAGCGACCTGGCACGAGCAATACTGTAGCACGAATGGGCGTCTAAATACCCGGCGCAACTGTACGGATCTCTGTCTGGGAAGACGAGGAGGTGTCTATCGGGGTGCGCTTAGGATTGTATGGATGGGAAGTGTTGTTGGAAGGAGGAAGACAGATCCTTTGCAACCGAGTTGGGCCTCGACTCGGTGCGGTACATCTGGAACAGATCACGAGTTTATTGGAGAAAAATGGAAAATATTCATCACACACAATCATCCATGCGACGCCTTGTTTGTCAATTCTCCTGACATTCTACCATGTTGTCCCTTCAATGTCATTCGAGCCGATTGAAACTGATTTTGACAGACAGAACCACGTGATCTCCATCATTTCCCGGCTCGAACTACCAAGTTCTCAGCCTCGCAAGGGAAACTCGAAATCATTGATGGAGAATATCTACTGGATCTTCTCAATGCCACCTCGGTACTCTGAGTTCAACTTCTTCTCAAGTATCTCCCATGCTGTGAAACCAGTTGTTGGCGGCTCACGATGATGTAAATTGTCCTCCGAACTCTATCCGAAGGTTTTCGGAACGGGAATTCAGCATTCCAAGTCCAAGATGTTGCCGCGGGCAGAGGATAGGAAATCGCGCGCAATAAATAGATCATTAGCCGAAGACCACCAGAACGTCCAAGGCTGACGTGTGATCGTCCAAACGATAACCAACGCTGTTTGACATCGGGTAGCTACGGAGCCGGACAAGACGAAATCGCAAAAAACCTACCTAGCGCTCAACCACAAATTTGTGGCGCCTTGTGGAGATCGTGGACTTTCAACATTATTCTACCAAGTCCCAAACATATCCTCGGCAGCCTAAATACAGGACGGCTATCATCATCACCCGCTTCCTTCCTCCTACCATCCATACTGTGAATTTCACAATGGCTTCAGCCTTGAGAATATCATCGTCTGCGCTTCGTGCGTCCACCGCCGTCAACGCGCCATTGAAGCACGCTGCCTTCAACGGACTGAGAGCGTACTCTAGCAAGACGCAGGTAAATTATGTGTGCCGGCTGTCAAGACTCAGCTACTAACAAACATTCCAGACACTGAAGGAAACATTCGCCGCAAAGCTGCCAGCTGAGATCGAGAAGATCAAGGCTCTCCGAAAGTACGCCCCTCTAAAGCTCCCACACATATTCCAGCCATCAATTGCCTGTCCACATAGCTCTAGATGCTTTGCTCGAATGAACTATGACCCCTTGAGATGCTTCATGCTCGAGTCCGAAGCTCTATACACTTACCCGTGCCAAATCTGCGGCTATCGCACGAGACTGACGGGTATTTCGCAGGGGTTATGGCAACAAGGTCATCGGTGAAGTGACACTCGACCAAGTCTACGGTGGTGCCCGTGGCATCAAGTCTCTCGTCTGGGAGGTTTGTACTGCTCAATCCCTTCCATCGCTCGAAGACTAATTTTTACGCTCAGGGTTCGGTCCTCGACTCGGAAGAGGGTATCAGATTCCGCGGCAAGACTGTAAGATTAAACCTATCTATGTCGAATTCAAACAATGGCTGACTTCAGTAGATCCCAGAATGCCAGGATGTCCTCCCCAAAGCTCCAGGTGGATCTGAGCCCCTCCCAGAAGGTCTTTTCTGGCTCCTCTTGACCGGAGAAGTTCCATCTGAACAGCAAGTTCGCGACCTCTCTGCAGAATGGGCCGCCCGCTCAGAGCTCCCAAAATTCGTCGAGGAGCTCATCGACCGCTGTCCCAACGACCTCCACCCAATGGCCCAATTCTCCATTGCCGTCACTGCTCTCGAGCGCGAATCCGCCTTCGCTAAGGCTTACGCCAAGGGCATGAAGAAAGCAGAATACTGGGAGCACACCTTTGAAGACTCCATGGATCTCATTGGCAAACTTCCCAACATTGCCGCCCGTATCTACCGCAACGTATACAAGGATGGCAAGGTCGCTCCAACCGAGTCCGGCCAGGATTACGGTTACAACTTGGCCAACAAGCTCGGGTTCGCTGGAAACAAGGACTTTGTCGAGCTGATGCGTCTATACTTGACCATTCACACCGACCACGAGGGTGGTAACGTCTCTGCCCACACTACCCACTTGGTCGGCTCCGCATTGAGCTCCGCATACCTTTCATTGGCCGCTGGTCTCAACGGTCTCGCCGGTCCTCTCCACGGTCTCGCTAACCAGGAAGTCCTTGTCTGGCTCCAAAAGATGAAGGCTGCCGTCGGCTCTGATCTCTCTGACGAGAACATCAAGGATTACCTCTGGACCACTCTTAAGGCTGGCCAAGTCGTCCCAGGTTATGGTCACGCCGTCCTCCGCAAGACCGATCCCCGATACGTCTCCCAGCGCGAGTTTGCCCAGAAGCATCTCCCAGATGATCCAATGTTCAAGCTCGTTTCTCAGGTCTACAAGATCGCCCCAGGTGTTCTCACTGAACACGGAAAGACCAAGAACCCATACCCCAACGTTGATGCCCACTCCGGTGTTCTCCTCCAATACTACGGCCTTACTGAACAGAACTACTACACTGTACTCTTCGGTGTGTCGCGTGCTATCGGTGTTCTTCCTCAACTCATCATTGACCGTGCCGTCGGTGCACCAATTGAGCGACCCAAGTCTTTCAGCACTGATGCCTGGTGTAAGTTGGTCGGTGCCAACGAGCTTTTGAAGTAGATTTCATCATCCCAAGAGCTGGAAGGAATGTAGAAGAAGCGTGTGTGACATGACGCGCAGCAGGAAGGTGGGAGGAAACCAAAAAATTCGTTGTGTACGTAGGGACTATTTAGACCGGATTAGGGGAGTTGCATACACAAACGCGCACTTCGTATATCCGATACTGCTGGTTAAGCTTAGGGATTGGTCAGCGTGTAGGATTATGGTATGTCGCGTTTTGATGTCTTTGCTGCTCTGGGGAGAAAGATTGCGTTCCCCCTTTGCATTTCTGTTCGGATTTTAGCTGCGGAAGTTTTAGACTTTAATCAAAAACCCTCTTAACTCTCTATTCCTCGTCCCTCCGATGGGTTTGACATTTTCGAATCCCGCGAGTGTTGATTGATTGGCCACATCGACCGGATGAAAGTACCGAGTTGGGATGTGGTGCAGCAAATGCAAGGCAGTGAGAATGAGGGGTGCATGGACATGAGGTGGGTATCTTGGGTATGTCGACTATATATAAGCATGAAGAATACCTTGCTGCCGAGTGTTTCTGTCTGAAGCGGTCGTTGTTCTTTTACTCATTACCAAATCTATCCCGTTCTCATAATTCGTCTCCACCAATCTACAGTACTCGGTGTAGAACTATTCTGAAGCAAGCAAAAAAAAGAGGCCCTCAAAACCCCAAAGGAAAAGAAGAAAGAAGACTGATTCAGCAATATCATCGATCCCCCTCCCAACAAAGTCAACTCCACCCAGCAACAACTAACTCGGGTCTCATTCACAATGCCCATACCCCTCCACCCCCTCCTCGACCACGGTATTACTAAAGGAACCCCAAACTTCCAAGGAGGAACACTCCATTGCCACTGCGCAACGGATAAAGTCCAAATCACCATAAACTCGAATGTACAACATAACCACGCCTGCGGCTGTAGTCAATGCTACAAACCAAAAGGCGCCATCTTTTCCATCGTCGGTGTCGTCCCCACAACCTCCCTAACCGTAACATCCAATGCCCAAAAATTGCAGATCCTAGACCCCTCAGCCACAATCCTCCGTCACGCCTGTACATCTTGCGGCGTGCATATGTACGGTCCCGTAACCAAAGCCCACGCTTTCAAAGGGTTATCGTTTGTTCATGTTGAACTTTCGGGGGAAGTGGGGTGGGCGGAACCGACGTTTGCGGCGTTTGTGCCTAGCTTGGTGGAGAATGGGAGTGTGGAGGGGGGAGTTGGGATTGCGAGGGTTAGGGAGAGATTGGGGGAGTTGGGGTTGGTGGGGTTTGATGCTTTGAATGTGTCGTTGATGGAGGCGTTGGGGGCTTTTGGGGAGGCTGAGAAGGCTGAGAAGGCAAGGCTTTAGGCGAGGGGAAGAGAAGAGTAGGTGGGTGTGGGAAGTTGTGAACGAGGAGGATAGATGGGGAGGGGATGGTTGGTGTTCATCGAGAGACAGTTGAGATGGGAAGAAATTGGACGGTCTGCTACTATACTAGTATCAGTAGACAGAGCAATATCCCACTAAGAATGCGTATATGCTGAAATAATTGGTTGCTCGAGCTTGAACAGAAGTACGCTTGTAGTCGACGGTTTGAAAAGAGCAAAGCAGTTGATTTTCAAATATGTTGGCTACACTTTGTGTGAACTGAACCAACAGCTTGTGTATATATACCTAGAGAGGTTTCGGGAATCCCCCTGAAGGTCAGGACGGTGGTTGTTTGCAGGTCCGTGAGACAAGATCAAAGAGCCGCCGCATGGTATCTCGTCAGCACAGAGGATCGGGAGTGTCAAAAATAGCAGGCTTGCTGACCCGAATCTCCGGAGTCCGAGATAGCATTGACGGTGTTGAAAGTTTGATGAGGAGGTTCAGTTGGTTGAGGCTCGGTTGAGATTCGCCAGATGTCCTGTTGGCTGGACCTAGGCATCGAAAGGTAGCAGCGTAGCATTCATTATATTGCACGACGAGTAGATAAAACTGAGAAGCCACACACGTTGAAAGAGAAAATCGTTGTCCACCTTCCACTACTCCTTCTCCGTCTCAACAGCTGCGTTGGCCTGGACGTGTATCCACCCAGATCCGGGAACTAAGAATAATCGGGCCTCACAATCAGCTCGCCGGGGAGCTCGGACATTCACCAAAGCCCAAAGTACTGGTAGTTGAATGGACAGGGACACACGTTGAGACAACAAAACTCACAACATCCCCACCGCCCGTCCCTCCTCTCCTTCACTCATCCTTTTCAATTGCGAAGACGCAGCATTGTCGCCTCGGTCCGGCCCCATACCCAGCAATCAACTCCCGAGAATGTCAACCACCGCAAAGATGCCAGGACAGCCTGCAAAGCTTGAGAAGCAGCCCGTCAAGTTCAGCAACTTGCTACGTGAGTGATATCCATGTATTACACGACATGAGATCTAGGCGACTGACATTGGCCCATAGTTGGTGCTGGCCTGAACATGTTCGAGTATGTCACAAAAGCAATTATACCACGATAGGAAGTGAGATCGATGCTAACAAGCTGGCAAAAGGGTCACGACTTTGGGACAGGTATGACGATAATGACATCTTTGGAGAAATGTGCAGATTGCTAACATTTCCCGCGCAGCCTCTGGAAGTCACCAAGACCACCATGGCTGCCAACAGAGCCGATGGCTTCGCTGGCTCAATCAAGCGGGTATGGGGTCGCGGCGGTGTCTTTGGCTGTAAGTCGCTCCTCCTGCCTTTCCCCTGAAATCCTCCACTAACTGAAATCCCACATAGTCTACCAAGGTCTCATTCCCTGGGCCTGGATCGAAGCCTCCACCAAAGGCGCCGTCCTCCTCTTCGTCGCCTCGGAAGCCGAATACTACGCCAAAAATTTCGGCGCCTCCAACTTCGTAGCTGGCATTGGCGGTGGTATGGCCGGTGGTCTCGCCCAAGCCTATGCAACCATGGGTTTCTGCACTTGCATGAAAACTGTTGAGATTACAAAACACAAGGTTGCAGCTGGAGGAAAACCACCACCAGGAACGCTCGAAACCTTCATGGCCATCTACCGCGCTGAAGGTATCAGAGGCATAAACAAGGGTGTCAACGCCGTTGCGGTGCGTCAAGTGACCAACTGGGGGTCCCGATTTGGACTTTCCCGTGTTGCGGAGAACGGCATCAGGAGTGTGACAGGCAAGAGCGACGACACCAAGTTGAGTGTCGCGGAGAAAATTTCTGCGTCTGCTATTGGTGGTGGGTTGAGTGCTTGGAATCAACCTATTGAGGTTATCCGGGTGGAGATGCAGAGTAAGAAGGAGGACCCCAACAGACCCAAGAAGATGACTGTCGGAAATACCTTCAGATACATCTATGACAGCAACGGTCTCAAGGGCTTGTACCGTGGTGTTACACCTCGTATTGCCCTTGGTGTGTGGCAGACGGTCTGTATGGTTGCGCTTGGTGATATGTATGCCTCCTCTCCCTGCCTCTTTTTAGAAACGTCGCTAACGATATCACAGTGCCAAGCAATACGTCGAGAAAGTCACCGGCGACAAGGTTACCGCGAAGCACTGAGCGGCTACCGCATAATAAAGAGCGGGAAGTGGTCGTCCTGAAGCACGGACGACGACGAGCATGAGTTTGAAGCCTTGATTGCATCTGAACACTTTAATTATTACCAAGATGGATCCAGTAAAAACAGAGTTGGATTGCAGCATAACTTCCTTTTTGCTATTAGTTACTATTTAGACTGAGTGAGTGAGAGCTGAGGATGAAACCCGGCTAATTGATTATTTTCTGCTCAAACTTCCATGCTGCTTTTCAAATATTGACTGTTGGGTTGCATTGATCGATAATAGGCCACCTTTTTTCTCTACATGCCGTAATCTAGGGTTATCCTCCAAGTCAATCTAATAACGTTGATTATTGTCTTGATGAGGCTTAGGTAATAATATATCTTTTCAAATGATATAGTTAGGTTATGAGAATAAAGTCTTATACCTTGAACTATTATTCCCTTTTTAGATAGACTAGCTTCCTTTTTTTCTTTTGAAAAAGAAAAACGTAGAAGCGCTCTTTTTATTCCTTTCTTACCTTGGAAGGATTTGATTTTCCAAATACTATATATTTAGATGTTTTTAGTTAAGAATAAGTTGGGGATTAGAGAGAGCTAGCTAGCCCGTACGTTGGTAGAGGTATTGGTTAGGTTAGATACCCTATTTGTATTTTAGTATTAATAATAGGATCTTTTAGGGTTTGGAGATTGTTTCTAGTAGGTTGATTGGAGGTATACTAGTAGGTATACGTAATATAAGTTAAGAGGTTGTGGTAATAGGTATAAGTTGAGGAAGGGTTGGTATTAGGTATAGCTTTCAATTCTATTATAATCTTGAATAGGGATAAGTCTTTTTTCCAACTATATAAAGCCTTCGAATAAATTGGCGTTATTAAGGTCTAGATATCCTAGCCAGAGGTTGGTTGATATAATTCCTAATCAATGATATTCAGATGAAGGTTTTGTAGTTTATCTAAAGCTCTATATATATGTTTTTAGACGAACCAAAGCCGTCGATGAATGATATCTGGTGGCCTTTTCTCAAGGCTGATCGGAGAAATCTAGCGACAATACCTTTCAAGCAGTTGACTAGATGCCTAACGCTCAGCTATGGAATATGGAGCCCCACCATGGAAAAAAGTCAAAAATTGTGTGTTCTTGAAATGGGGACGGTGTTTAGCACGGTCGGCCGCTTTCATAGAAAACAAGTCATCAGTTCGGGATGGCGCGAGAGGACTGGTTTTGATAATTGTAGGGTTTCTTGAAAGAAGTTGTAAAACGGAGCTGCTACTGTTGCTGGATGATGTCTTTGGCCGTTGAGTTTGGTAAGGTAGTATTGGATGCCTGATTTGGGCAGGTTCTGGTGAAGACTTTATCGGATCTTGGAGGAAGTACGAGGCGGACCTGTATGTTGCAGTCTTGATTCGATTTGTGTCCTCGATAGAAGAAGTCGATGCAGAGATGGCCCATGATTTTGTTGGTGCCGTTATCATCGAGGGGAGGTTCGAAACAACATCATTTCCAGAGCCTTTCTGCGGCTGTGAATTGTCGGTTTTCTTAAAAGGGAAGCCCGGATCATTGGCTGTACAATTTGAACCTACTTTGGACGTTTGTCTCCAGCTCGAAGCATTCAAACCACTGTTCTTTGTTGATAAAATACCTCTTTTGTAACTCCTTTCGCTTGTAGTAAGCCAAATGCCAGCTTCAGAAATCGTCTCCAGCAGCGTTTCTTCTTTCCTCGGGATCATCCTTCTTCATTTGTAACAAACGATATACTGTGGAATTACCTCTAGTGCGTGAGTCTCAGACTCAATGACGTCCTTCGACTTGCCTAGATTTGCACGATGCTCCTTGATGAAGTGGTTGACTCTCTGCTTGATCTCATACTCAAGCCATTACGACGGTATGCTGGCTTGACTGACCTGTTGTTCATTGTCTCCGCACATCCAGGTCTCCGAGACCATCTGTCATTGTGCTTTGCAGTGATTGTTGATTTCATCAAACATCGTCAGGACCCGCATCAATATCAGAGACCCACGTGAAGATGCTGTCGCTGCTCGTTAGTCAGTCTATGAGTACACATTATGGTCCAATAATGGAAGGATCTGCTCCCGAAATAGCTACTCGATAAAGGACTGTTGCAAATGTATCGAGCCACACCTGCGAAACTCTTTTGACATTCGAACAGAACGCGACTTGACATCCGTGGTGTTTGTACTCCAGCCACAACGAACCCACTGTTCTTCTTCAAGACATGGCGACAGAGCGAAGATAAGGGTGTGGCGTATTCCGTTCAGACTCGATACTTGTCTTAAGATCTGAGGTATGCTCCATCGAAGCTGACCACGCCCTATAACAGAGCTTTGGTATAAGCCCAAGTGAAAATCACGGCTTGGAGGGCAAAACGCGTGCAGGAAACAGGTGAAACGTTGTGGGACGTGTTCGAGGAGAGAGGAGTAGGAGCATGACTCGTGTAATTGGACCTCAGTAACTGCAGACTGGATGGTTTTAGACTGACCAGATCGGATTATTGAGGGCATTCATACACGGTGTTGGAATGAATGTTGGTGATTACAATGTGTACTAGGAGTAGTACTTACTAAGGCAACTCAATGTGCCGAGCTTTCTCCGATGGGAGTCTTCATCTCCTTCAACGCCAACGACTCCGGCTCCGACTACTCCGCCTCACTCTCAAACCAAACACCAAACAACAATGTCACCTTGCAACCGGAACTGTCAAACCAACAACTGCCATCATATCATGATCCCGTTATCCATCATCCCTTTCCTTGATCCGGCCCACTCAACCGGAGGTCAGCCGAAAGTTGCCTGCTCGAGCGTGTATCTATATATTGCTGCAAGGATGAGACATCATGTTCATTAATCTCCTGCACCCCAAGATTCCATCAAACAGTTCACGCAACGATACAGGCCTGAAGGCGTGTCTTGGCCCACGAAACCATCAATAACACTGGCCGATCAAGTCGTTCGTGGCCCTTTTTGCGACGATGTTGAAGCTGGCACAGTTTGAGCAAGCAAAACATATTTCGAGCAACGACGGATTCACTTCAAGTTTGCAGCACAGCGCTCGAGACGTGAGGACGCCTTTATTTGCTATACCCTCTCTCCGCTTTCTCTTGTCTTAAGACTAGGCTTGTTGGCAACTCTTGTTTTCTTATTTATAATTTTGCCCTAAGAGTTGATACTAATATATTCCTCCCCTCCACCCCTCGAAGTTACGCAACCCAACTGTTATTTCCATTCTAACATCAATTCTAACGCCTCCCCATCGTCGAAATGGTGAACTTCATGCTTCCTCTTCGTGGTGCTCAGGCAATCCTGACGGTGGTTGTTCTGGGTCTCACTTCCTATGGTGAGTCTAATTACTCCATCAAGCAGTACGCTTGCGCGATCGAATCTAACAACAGGATCAGTCTCCAACTGGTGGGCCAACTATTGGCGCGACATGTCGCCAATTGAGGTCAACTTCCTCCTCTTCTCCAGTGTATTCTCCCTCATCACGACAATCTACCTCAGCCTTGCCGCCTTTAACAAACTTCCTGCGGTCGCGAACAACCGCTTCGCCCTCCTCGCAGCAGATGCAATGACCATGACCTTTTGGTTTGCAAGCTTCATCGCCCTCGCCGTCTTTCTTAGCAGCCGAGTCTGTTTCGGAAATGTATGCAATGTCGCCAAGGCATCTGTCGCATTCGGCGCTTTCAACTGGTACGCAGATACAATTTGTCCCACGCTACAGAGCGATACATGTGCTAACACGAATCTTGTAGGCTTCTCTTCGCCATCTCAACTGCCTGGGCAGGCATGTACACTTTCCGCCGTCGTAGCCCCGCACAAAAGCGGATGGAACCACCAATGTCGCAAGGCGCATAACTTGATATGGAAAAGTAAAAAAAATACACACATCTTCAGCTCCAGTTTCCATGGTTTTAAGACTGTTGATTTGTCTACGGACAATGAGAAAGAAGCTTGATTATATCATTTGCGTATGTGCCCACGAAGTTCTTCGATTGTCGTTTTGGATGCGAGAAGATCTAGCGGGAAGTGTGGCAGGGTAGAGGAGCTGAGCCACTATACCTACCACATCTTAGTGAGATCGTGTTGTCTGTCGCGCGAGGCTTGGCTGGTGCTTCGGAGTATGCTGCCGAGCCTGGAGACTGGGTGTACGATGTAGCTCTGGTTGATTCTGTTGAGATAGGTCAATGTTGTGTTCACTCTGCATGTTAAGGAGACCGTGGGTGAATTCATCAGCAAGCTCCTCGAGTTGTTAGGATATATGAGGGGAATATTGAGATAGCGGAAACTGGCGTTCTTGTCTGTATATTGTATAGGATTAATGACTTGCCGTCTTATCGTATGTTGTTATTGTTTGTTTACCTGTCTAGGCATTTCGGCGAGCGCAAATCTTAGTCAAAGAGGCTTCTGACAGCAATTACGTGTTCGAATATCGGAAGAGCGTGGGTTGTAAATCCTTCGAGCGACGGCCCAGGCCGACTCTTGTCTGACGAGTCTTGCTGTCTGGTACCTAGCGGGAATGGGTATTCAGCAGTCCTTCCCGAAATGAGGTTTCCGTCACCTGCCCGCCCTCACTGTGCCAAACTCCCGCACTGTTCTCCAAAAACTTTCTTGCCAGCACGAGCCATGATGACATAACTCTCAAAGACGCTTCGATGGGATATTCTTGTTTCAACAAGCGGAGCTAAGCAAGAGTAGAAGATGCGCAAAGGAGTGAAGCTTCTGGAATGACTGACCTCGCGACGAGCAGATGGCTATTTTCCGTGAATTCGATGGACGGTATTCTCAGCGCAGCCCTGTTCCGATGAGCGGAGCAGTGGATCTCCTCCAGGAGAAGAACAATTCTAGCAACTGTTGTTTCCTATTTTCTTTTTTTCTAGCCATGGTTATGGTCATGACCAAGCACCACCCCAGGCGGGACTCTTGCTTGAGCGATTACTTTTGTGTGGGGGATTGGGATTGACAAAGTGGAGGAAAAATTTGGGCATAAAGGGGCATCTGTGGTTCTCATTCATTCTCATTCTTTCACACGCCTATCGACAAGATGTTACTTCCCAAAACTTTGGCTTGTGCGGGCTTGATTGCGCAAGTCGTAAATGGTTACACGGCAAACGTACAGTTGGAAACTCGATCTCTAGATGAAATCTACGCGGCAGCTCAAAGCGAAGACGGCAAATTGGTCGTAGCATGGGGCGGCGATGGTGAGTTTTTTAATCTTCCCCTCTCAGGAATCATCTGTATCTATACATACACATACACACGCTTTACTCATACTAACAACCCATCTCTACCAGCCGGTCCCCAAGGAAATGCCATACGAGCAGCATGGAAATCCCGTTTCCCCAAGATAACCCTCGACCTCTCCATCGATCTATCCAAATACCACGATAGCAGAATCGATCGTGCGTGGTTTGCTAAGAATGAAACGGTTGATATTGCGACCTTGCAAACTCTTCATGATTTCAAACGGTGGAAGGAACAGAATAGGCTTTTGAATTATAAACCGGCGAATTTTGAGGATTTGTATGGGCAAGAGAAGGATTTGGATGGGGCTTTTTTGCCGATGGGGATTTGTAAGTTTTTGCTAATCACCACTCAACCCGCAACAGTCCAGCCTACGTAGTATTAGTCCAAGAGAGGGGTTTGGTAAAAAAAAAACAGCAGAAAAGAACCACAGAAAGAGTTCCCATCTAACAACCCAATCCAACAGACGGCTTCGGTGATTTCCACTACGACTCGACAAAATTAAACGCCAGCCAACTCCCAACAGACTACACCGACCTCCTAAAACCCTTCTGGAAAAGTAAACTAGTCCTCACCTACCCAAACGACGACGACGCAATAAACTACCTCTTCTCCCTCATAATCTCAAAGTACGGTTTCGAATGGCTAGACGTCCTCGCAAAACAAGACGTCAAATGGGTTCGCGGTTCAGCAACACCATCCTACCTAATCTATGATAACCACTACAACAACACCAACGGTAGAATCCTCTCCTTTACCACCGCCGGTTACCCCGCCAGTGGAAACGCCTCCTTCCTTCAGTCCGCACCCCCGCTCGCCCCGGAACAAACAATGTCCTGGGCCCAAACCACGGCCGCCTTTTCCTCAACAAAGCGTCCCGAAAGCGCAAAGTTATTCCTGAGTTGGATTACGTCCAAGGAGTGGCAAACAGCCGACAATGGATTCTCGCCGCTGAAGAGTCTGGATCAGGGGATGATGGCGTTGAGTAATACGACGCAGGTTAGTGGGTTTCGACAGTTTGTTGGGGATAGGACGTTGGTGGAGTGGTGGAAGTTGCAGTTTGAGACGACGATTGGAAGTGCGCAGGGGCCTGGGCCGATGGAGATGTATCCTTGATTTTGTGAGGAGCCTGAGTTTGGTGGGTGGCATGTGGAAGTGTCAGTACTGGTGTTTTTTGCGCTGGATGAAGAGGAAGAACGTGGTAGAAACTTTGGTGGTATTGACATGGACGTGGAAATTGTGCGTGGACGGGTTGATCTTACAATTTTGTAGACTTCTTTCTAATATTTATCGGTGGATGGGATAGGGGAGACTTTCATATCATAGACCTAAAATTCTTTGATAATACGGATGGGGCGATTCTTTCGATGGGTTGGACTGGTTTTGTGAGTTTCTCCCCATCTCATTCACACTCCACAATCATCCATCACACTCAATCTTCCATCCCACTCCCCGATCATCGTCCATGCAGCCCAAAGAAGATGACGGACGCAACAAAACCCCTCTCAAAGATAACTGGAATGGCCTCACGATGCGAATACGACAATGGCTGCATCCTTTAGCGGCTTGCCCGCACACTATTCGCAGACATCCCTCACCGATCGCAAAACACGGAACGATCGCGAATATGGAAAATGACAAGTGCGAACAGTGTTCGTCGAGTAGGATCGGAGGGTGAAGTGGAGTATCTATACACAGTGCGGAGGTAGCAGGCCGACGTCCAACGCTGCTAGTGTCTCAGCGCGGTGGGTATAAATATTGAATATATACCTCTGATTCTGGCAACCAAATATACACCGTCCAATAATCTCTTGAAACATTCAAACTGCCATTAAGAAACTTCGAAACACCAAAATGAAGGCTCAGACTATCCTCATCTACTACGTCGGCACCGCCATCCATGGATTGCTCTAATGCCTCACGCTCAAGGTATGCAGCAACACTCACCTCATCCCCACCTGAACTAACAAAAATGTCCTAGACTAGAGGAAACTTCCAAACCCGAAAACAATGTTCTCAACGTCTTTGAAAAGAGATGTGTCGGATTGGACAGTGAGTCGAACCATTCTTTCCCCGTCCCAGATGGAGAAGTTTGCTAACTGGGGTCATTTTTTTCAAAGACTGCTGTCCACCTTCCTGCCCGACCCCTGCGTGCTGTAAACCCTTCCATTGCGTACCCTTCACAAACGAAACCATCTCGTCATACCTGTGCAAACGATGAGGAGGAGGAACGCACCAAACAAGTCGAGGATATTGGCGGTGGAGGCGGAGACCAAGTCATAATGGAGATGAATATCGCGTCTATCAATTAGCTGTTAATGAAATCATCATTCGTTGAATACCATACCCGCCCAAAAGACAGCTTCAGATATAAGTCTTTTCTTTCCAATTGTGTAATGCAAGACACTACTCCTCTCCGATTGTCCATGCATACAACACCGCTTCCTGGAAAAGCAGAAATACTATGCCAATCGACGACGACGAATGAATGCAGTAGCAGCAGCAGCAGCAGCAGTAGTAATGGTAGTAGTAGTAATGGTAGTAGTAGTAGTAGTAGTAGTAGTAGTAGTAGTAGTAGTAGTAGTAGTAGTAGTAGTAGTAGTAGTAGTAGTAGTAGTAGTAGTAATAGTAATAGTATAATACAAAATAATACTTAATAAGCCGTATTAGCTTAGGATTATAAAAAATAACTAAACTCTCTACTCGAATATATCTAACCTAAAACATTACTATATATACCTTATAAGCCTTGGATATACCTTCCGTAGTAAGTACTATATATATACCTATAGTAGGTAGTAGTTAGTATCTATTAGATAGGTATTCCCCCGTACCAACTAGATACTAGATATATAGAAAGTATATACGCTATATTTTAATTGGGAGGGTATTATATATAGTAGAATTTTTTTAGTAAACTAGTTAGATAGCTATATTCTAGACTATTTTAGTAGCCGTAATACCGCGTTATAACTTTGAAATCTCTCTCTCTCTTTTTACTATCTATATAATACTTTAACTACTATAACTATACGCGTTTTTAATAATATAAAGAGACTAAGTAATTGTTATATAGTTTAGTTTAATTTAATTTATTATTATTATAGTCCTAGCGGCGGTAATTAGAGCCGTTATATTAATATTATGTTATAGTTTTAGTTTTAGCTATTCTAGTCGTTTATTTTATCTTATTCTTGTTTTTAGCTTATAAGTAAGCGTTTATAACTACTATAATATTATCTATCTCCGTTTGTTATAGTAGTAAGATATTATAAAATCGCTTTTATATAAACTCTAATATACCTATTAGCGTATACGTTAGGAAAAGTATATTATACTTAGACTATCTAATTCTAGTAAAACTACTAGAACTACTAGTTCTATAGTACTTCTATCTAGTCTAGATGAATATAGTTTCTTCTTATACGTTATACTATAGACTAGCTAGATCTAATAGTCTAGACTCTAGAAAATAGGGGCCTAGGCCTAGAGAAAAGAGTAGGAAGAACTTCAAGTTAGACAAAACTACTAAAGACTTAGAATAAATCTATTATATCTTAGAGTATAATAAAGATATATACTATAGAATAACGTCTACGCGAGAGAATATAGAGTTTTATACCTTAGAGTTAATAAAAAAAAAAGTTGTCGTAAAGGTAGCTAGGATTAAAAATAAGCGAGGTTAAAGCTTTTACCTTTAAAAACTCACGTTTTCTTATATATCCCTCCACGTATAATACCAATAGACCCTGTAATTTTCTTATAGACTAGTATATATCTATACTATAGCGTATTAAAATATTGAGTAATAATATATAGTAGTTACTTAGAAACTCCTAAAAATACCTACTTTTCTATAGTAAACTAGCTATAATAAATTTTCTAATAATTGTAATTTTTTAATAAGCTTAAATATAGCTCTTAGATATAGTATCTATTATCTATTAAAGTTTCCAAATCTCTAGTCTAACGCGTAGCTATAGAGAAGCGTAGGAAGATTACGTATTTCTATAAATCTTCTATTTTTATCTTCTATCCTTAATAACTTTTTAAATATAATAGCTATAGTCTTAAAAAGTATACTATTGAATTCCTCGCGTTTTTCTAATCTAGAAACATATAGGCGAGTACTATTTCTATACCCAAATTCTTGGTTTTACCTCCGCAATCCTTTAGATTATACCCGCCTAAAAAATAGTATCTCTCTCCCTTAATAGCTAGGGCCTTAAGGCCCTGGTAGGAGGGGATAGCCCTAAGGCTAGCGCAAAAAGTACGGCAATATATATATTATATAAAGTAAGATATACGACTCAAGTTAGACTCGAGTTATATACGTAATATTTACGCTCTAAGTCTTTTCATAGTATTCTACGCCTTACTATACAAATTTGTATATAGAAGGTAGAAACAAGATGAAAAAAATTGGAGTAGGAAAGTAGCTAATATAGGCGGCCGTTACTATATAGTCTAGCGCTCGGACTTGTAATCTTAGCTATATATTATAGTATATACGTATAATCTTAGTATAGTATAGGACTATTACCGAGGTCCAAAGTAGTTCTAAAGTTAGACTATAGATAGACCGTCGTCTATACTATAGTTCTTTATATATAATACCTTTATACCTCTTATATACAAATTTATATAGTAAGGCTATAAAGATATTATATAGTAGGCGTTTACGTATAGTAGTCTATCTAGTACTAGTCTTACTACTATAATATTATATATTGCCGTAATACTTGTATATACGCTAGCTATTAGGCTAGCCCCGCAACTAGGGCCTTAAGGCCCTAGTTTTAAGGGAGAGAGATACTATTTTTTAGGTAGGTATAATCCAAAGGATCCTAGGGGTAAAACTCAGGTTTTGGGTATAGAAATAGTACTCGCTAAAATATATAATATGACGTCATTTTCAATTATTTTTTCTAAGTCCGAGAATTTTCTTTTAGATCTTAGATTACTTAGTTATTATAAATACTATACGTATAAAACCTATAGAATCTAGTCGGCCTTTCTTCGGCCTGTCTAGAAATATAAAAATCTATAGTATACCTACTACTTCTACTACTTCCAGAACTCCTAGTTTATTCCTAGTTAAATCCCACGACTCCTAGTTTATTCCCAGCACTCCTAGATCATTTCCAGCATTCCCAGCACTCCCAGATCATTCCTAGTTGATTCCCAGTACTCCCAGATCATTCCCAGTTGATTCCCAGCACTCCCAGTTCATTTCCAGACCATTCCCAGTGCACTTTTCCCGACGTGCGTGGAGACGTTTTAGGTCTAGTATATTCGAGTAGAAACTTTAGCCGATTGTAGAAATCATCTCCTTCCTTTCCTTGATTTCATAGGAAGGTTTTGATATATAGATTCTAGACTAATAAACTCTTAACGACAGCTTCCCAAGCTCTTTTCAGTATAGCGCCGAGTCACCTTTTTAAACTTCATGGATACATGGTAATAGTAAGTGAGTAGCGTTTATATCCGTCGTTAATGCAGTCGTGTTCGCGACATGGTGGGGTAGTTTGGCGAGCAGATTAAAGAAGGGATAGAGACCGTTGAGTATTTTCTTTCAGATACTTTTACTTCGACTATTTTTCGAATCGGAGCATTGGTACCTTGCACTGATAACATTCAGCATTTGCTACAAGGAAAGAATGCGCATAAGAGTCTTTGGACCACTAATGGTGGGGACGTTGTAAAACATCGGGCAAGTTATGTCTGTGATCCGAGACATACTAGACATCTGGCAGTATAGGCCACCTCATAAGTAACTGCTGGCGTTGGACCAGTAGACTTTGATCAGACACTGGTCGAGGAGAACGGCAAAGTCGCGGTTTTGAGCGATCTTTGGGCTTGGTTGATGGCCTAGCTAAGGATGAGCGAGTCAAACCTGGAGACAGTGCTGCTGCTCCAGGCAAGTCGTGGCTGTCTAGAAGCGGACAGGTTTGATCAAAATTTATGTTCATCCGAAAGTTCTAGAAACCCAAATGCGCTCTTCAATTGTGAACAGTATCATAATTCATCATCGTCGTCAGTTTCGTCCTCGTCTCTGATAGGTTCGGGCTCAGCTACTGCCAGCTTCGGTTTTGCGAATGGCAATTCCCGCTTTGGTGGTGGAAGGTCCTCTTCTGGCGTCTCTTGAGGAGCCTTGCTCGCTCCGCGTGTCGACCGTGTGGTCACTGGCTCAGATGTCTTGGTCTTCTCCTTCTCAACCCCGGGAGCCCTGCCACCGATTTTCCTCCGCATTCCAGTCCTTACGGGTGAAGGCGCTGGTCCCTCATCCTCTGTGTCTTCGTCAGTGTCTTGTGGAGTCACAGCGTTATCCATCTCTTCGTCTTTGTCCACTAAATCCTCGAATCCATCCGAGGACTCGTCGTCTGACGGCTCAGCACGAGCATTGGCCTTGCGTTTGGATGAACGTGATGTCTGTGCTTTGTGCGAATTTGAAGTGACAGGTGCTATGCGAGCCACTATGACAGGTTAGCGTGTGGGGATACAAAGTAATGAGCCGTGCCGGATCTGGGAAAGAATCATGGGAATCGAGATTGAAGACAGCGGATATGTATTCAAGTGTATAGTGCTTACCAGCATCTGGATCTAATTGCGCGGTGGCCAATAAGCGCTGCTGGTCGCGAATTTTGACCTTCTTGCTGTTGATGAGGTCTGCGAATTTGTGTAACAGTACGCCTTCGTGTTCAGCCTTAGCATTGACAAGGCTGTCCAGCTGTGATTGGAGCTTGTCGATGGTTTCCGCTTGCGCGGCGAGCTGCGTTTCCAAAGTCTCCACATGTTCCCGCGAGTCGTTGAAGTTCTTTGCGGCAATTTCGGCCCAGACGAACGCATCGAGCTCCTCACGACCTGTATATACGGGCAGATGGATCTGACCAAGTTTTTGCTGTGCCTGTGTTAGCACGCGGTCATTCGAAGTGACATGGGCTTGGCATGTGTATGAAGCTGCAATATAGAATTTATAGTGCGAAGTTCAGACCCCACGACGCGTCGAAGCTTGCGCTTGGGGGTTCAAGTGGGAGGATTCTGGGGACGGGAGGATTGACAACGCACGTTCCAGTCGTTTACTTTACGTCTCCATATAAGGCTCATATCGTCCTTCTTGGGGTGGCTGATTTCGGCCACGAAGTCTACCTTGTCCAAACTCGGTGGCAGAGACGCATGCTGATTGTCCAAAAGGAGTGACTTGCACAGTACAGCGGTGAATTCAGCGTCTGTGCCAGCATACTTTGCATCTCGGAACTTTGCTAATTGATCGAGCTTCACTGCGGGATGCCACGTCAGTATTGCTTGTTACAGCGCGGGATTGATGAAGGCGGGTGGAAGTCCAAAGCACTCACACGTTGTGCGGAAAGTCTCGTCCCCATTAGACGCGGTGAGCTTGACGTGTGGAGGTGAATGGCTGTCTCCCACGATATGCAGCAAGACGAACGAATCAGGCCTCTCGTCAGCGAAACGCAAACGCAGGATCCGCTCTTCTGCCATGTTCATGTTCATGTTGCTGCAGGTGGCACTGGTGGCGGAAAAGGGCTGCTGGTTCTGGCTGGGGTGTTCCTTTTTCACGATATTGCGCCGTCCCTTGCTGGCAATGTGAAACGGAGAAGATTGACTTCAGAGCGAGATGTCGATGGACGGCATGTGGCTCGATGAGGGCGACGAGGGCGTGTTGTAATTGAAACTCCCGATTGATGATGGGTGTACACATATGCGGATTAAATATATTTACTCTACGCGTATGCCATGCCATGCAGGGAGTGCCGACTTGCTTCTGCCCAGCACCAGTGGAATGTGGACAATAGTCGAGTCTTATATGTTTTGCATCCAGGCAGCAGAACGCGTTGTTTGGCTTTCTTCTCGCGTCCTGCAGAACTTCAAGTATACTGCAGTTATAACACCAAATCAGAGGCGAGTTTCAGTATACATTCTTGTCTGTCTCTGTCTAGTATTGTCTGCTTGTCTGTCTCTGTCTAGTATTGTCTGCTTGTCTGTCTCTGTCTAGTATTGTCTGCCTACCTGGTATTGCCCGCCCAGTATTGTACCGTCTGCCTCGCCCTCGCCATCCCGCCTCCATCCCAATCAGTCGCGTCAAAAAAATCCTTTGTCCGTGCTCACGCCAACAACTGTCAGACACGCCCGACCCCAACCTCTACATTTACCTCTGCATCAACACTCCAGTACCTACCTCACCCACACCACCATCACGAGCACGAGCACGTACCCGCTATCTTCATCCACACTCCCGCAGCGAGGAGGAGCTGCTGCTGCAATGGCCCATGTTGAGGTCGAGAGCTGGGACGACGACCAAGACTTCGAAGGTGGCCTAGCTTTCTCGCACTCCCTGAGCACCCAGCCCACCAGCCTGTCCTCACGACAATCAGTGCGCTCCGAGTCAAATGCTGCCGACGAGGACTGGCAAGTCCTCATCACTCCCAACGACCAATCCTCCGTCTCCAACGCCATCTCGTCGGCGAAGCAGGTTGGCATTCCAATCCCGCTGAACGTCCCACAGTCGGCTCTCCTCGGTGGCACCATCAAACGACTCGGCAAAACAAAGTCAAAGACCAACGTCGCTGACGACTGGGGTGATGATTTCGATATGGGGGGAGACCATGGAGGTAAACTCCAATTGAAGGTCGGACCCAGGATCGAGGCACCAATCACACCCTCCAACAACAGCACCCTCGACGACGATTTTGATACCGAATGGGCTGAAGGGAGCTTGGGAATCCGCTTTGCCGGCACTCGACGAGATTTGCGCGGTCGTAGTTCATCCGTGTCGGCAATGAGCCCGAGTCTTGGAAGTATCATGACCGTGGAAAGTGAAGATGATGATCTCGGTGGACTGGTGTTGCCCGCTGAACCCATTGACTTTGCTGCTAAGCTCCGGCAGCGACAAGAGCACGAGGAGAGGAAAGAGATCTCCACCTCAGCACCAGTCGCGGCTGCATGGGACGAGACACGAGGACTGCCAGGACGCACACACGCCGATGAAGATGATGACATGCTTGCTGGTCTTGATTTTGACGACACCAGCGACCTTCTCGAAAACCCAAAGAAGCGCAAAATAAATCGCAACGTCAAGATCGAGTCTGCTCGAGTGCAAACTCCAGCACCAAGATCTGCCACTACGTCGGTCACGTTCACCGACAAGCCGTCCGTATCGCGGATACCAAGGCCTAGCAATTCCGCCTCCAAGAACAAGCCTCTGGATCCTGTATACGAATCTGGCGCTACCTCTCAAACCCCAATTGCACAGCCGCAACTCTCTCGGTTCGGTCGCACGCCCAACACCACAAGCGCAAACTACTCCCAACTCCTCCGATCAAAACGATCTGCTCCCGCACTTGGTCGCCCGACTATCAGCCTTGCTTCAAGGCCCTCCGTTCCCTTCCTCCCTGCCGGCGTCTCTACGAATCAGTCGCAACATGTAAACACCAAAGGTTCGACGCACTCTCGCCAGCTCTCGGACCACCTTTCAAGGCCTCTTTCTCCTCTTTCGCGATCTTTCTCGCGCATGTCAATTACGGAACAATCGAGAGACACTCCGAGTCGTATTGGTAACCGAAAGTCCTGGATTGCTCCAGCTGCACTTGCCAGGGTGGCAGCAAACCAGCGGACCCTGCATGTTCAAAAAAAAAGAGTGTTTGGTCACGGCAATGAGCTCGACTCTTTTGATGATCTACCAACATCGGCAACCAAGGAGCAGAAATTCATGAAAACGCCAGTCTCTGTCGGACCGCCCAGGACTTTGCGAAGGAAGGACAGTCGAGCAAACCTCAATCTCGTATTGCCAGAAAGATCGCAGATGATCACACCCGCACCTACATCAGCAGTGCCTTCAACGCCTCAAGCCCAAACGCCGTCAAGCCGGGGTTATTTCCCTCACACCAAAACAGACAATTTACCTCGCTTCGCTCGTGATACCGCTGCCAGTCGAATAGCGCGTGAGCAGAGACTAAACAATGGGGGTTCCATGCCACGGCCAAAAAGTGACGGACCTGTGCCGCCTGCGATGAGCATCAATTGGAAAGCCCAAGTTGCAGCGCGAAGCCCACATCACAGCCCAACCGCATTGCGAAGCAAGAAACGATCTGTAGATATCAAGGGCCCTACACTTATTAGAACCATTACATCAACGACGAACCTCAAGAGTAAATTGCCTGAACCATGTTCGCCGAATTATGCTAACAAGAGTGCAGATGATAAAGGGATGGTTTACAACGCCGCTCTCCAGCGATGGGAAGGCAATGAAAACGCCCTCACTCATTTCAGCAACCCTTCCAACACTACTCTCCCACTCCATCCTACCCACAACGCAAACAATTCCCACCATCACCACACCAATTCATTCCCCTCTGCGCTTGTCCTTGGCATCCGTGACCAGAATGCAATCCCACGCCACGGTAGCCCTCCTCGGCCAGCTCTGATCAGCCAAGTTACTCAAACACGAGGTCCAAGAATAGAACGAGGCATGGTTTTCGACCCAGATCGCATGAAGTGGCTCAAAGTCGACCCACGAACCTTTGGTGACTCCAACAAGCCGCTGTCGCCTGGCTCCGTTTCCATTGAAGATGATGATGACCCATTCGCTGGTATCGAAGACTTGCCCGATGAAAGTCGCAAGATCACTCCGGGAGCCGGCGGTACTAATAAAGAAAACGAAGGCTCTGTTACGGGCGCCCCAATGAGCGACGAGTGGGCCCTCGGTGAAGAATTTGATCTGGGACCCACTTTTATCAAGAGACAGCGGACTGAAGAGGCGGAATGGAGAAGGTGGGCCGGCGCGTGGTTTCCCAACGGTGAAGCATGGGTCGATGAACGTGGCGGGGAGGAACACAAGTGGAGCATCTGGCGCGTCTTGGGGAGCGGTCAGGATGTTTGATAAGAGGCGGTGACGCGTGAACGCGTGAGTTTGTTTTTCGATATCCCTTTTTTAGTGGCGTTTTCCCTGGAGTAATCTGGCTTGGCGCTCTTGGTGTTTTTGGTTGTTGATTGTTATCTGGCACTGGTTTTGCATTCTCCGGGACGAGTCGCGACCGTCTGCATGGTGTTTGGGACTTGGCGAACTCTCAAGATAGCAAGGAAGAGGAAGACAAAAGCGGCGTTCTTTTACTCGTCTGCTATCCGGTAGACTGCGATGGAGTGTCGCATTTTCACTCCTTCAGCATCACATCTTGTACTATTTGTATCACATCTAATGACCTGGGAATGACGCTTACGAATGGGACGATTGTCTGGGGTTTTTTTGGGTTTCGGGTTTCGGACCTGTAGATGGACTACGGATATTGGTACTGGTCATGTCAGAGATGGCTGCTGGCCTGGATTATTGCCCATTGGTTTGTATAGCATGTATATACTTTTGATTTAATATACAGTCCTCTTTTTGAAGTTTCAAGCTCTTTGTGGTCCTTGATGATATTATTCGCTTGTTCACGGTAGGTTTTGTAATTAAGATGTTCCGATATCTGGGAAGGATCTTTTTTCGTTTTTGATATTCCTTTTTTTTTTGAGAGGGGGTGGCGGGGGAAGGAGGGCGCGTGGTGGAGATGTGTGTTGGTACTTGGCTTCTCGGGATTTTAGAGCTTTTCTTCGGAGGCGGGGGTTAGGGGAAGGCAGGATAGTTGGGATATAGATTTTAGAGTAGGCGGTACGAGGTACTGATTTTCTTTCCTTTTTATTATTTGTTCTTGTATTTTGATAGTAGGATTTGCGCGTGTTGTGTAGTTTGGGGAGGAGCGGGTAGAGAGTCGTACTGGTATTGTGGATTTTTGTTGTTTTGATAGGGTTGGGATAGAGGTTAGGTTAGGTTAGGTTAGGGTGAGGTGAGGGTGAGGGTAAGTATAGAGTTCGAGTTGATGTGAGGGGAGGTGTGATGTTTGAAGCTGAAGTGGTATTATAGGCTTGTTATTACTATTAGCTTGCGGGTTAATAGGGGGAGAGAGAGGGGGATTTTGTATAGGTACTCCGTATAGCGGTCGGGTGTAGAGGATATAGTTACGTTTGGGATTTAGCGTTTCGAGTGTAGGATTTTTTCCCCCTTGGTCTTGGGAGGCTTTGGGTGTTTTTTTTTTTGGCGATGATGTTGACTAAGGTATAGTTGTTAGGGGGATAGGGATTTCGGTTGTTTTGATTTTTTAATTTCTTTTCCTTTGTTTTCAATTTTTTGTGCGGGTTGGTAATGATTGTGGTACTACGCTTCTGGTTTTTGGCAAAGTGGATTTTTCGGTGGCTACCAATGTGTTTCTTATCATGTTTGTTTAGTGGTGATAGTCTAGGAGGTGTTGTGGCTGTCGTGTTTCTTGGTTACTTTTCTAGTGTAGTAACTTGGATTCTAGGATTCTAGGTGAGATTGGTGATTGGAGACGTTGGAGGGAAGGTAGGGTCTAGTGATTGAGGTGGTGATGATAAGGGTGTCCCTTTTCATTGATAGAGTTATGGGCCTGGATAGATTGATCCTCGCGTTGAGCGTTTTCTCAATCGTGTAAAGGAATAGGTTATGGGATGGGTGTATGGTCCTATAGGTTGTATCTGGTAGGCTCTCGAAGCATAGGTTTCACCGCAAGCCAAAATCCTTGATGTCAATCATTGAAGAGCAGTGGACTACGAAAATTTGTACAGAATAGCTAACTCAGTAACCACAGCACCGTCTTGACCAAACGTCGTTGCCAAGTGTTCATGCTCTCTGCGATAAATTCGGGGAATCACCTAAGCTATGTTGCCAGAAATCCATCAATATCGTATTCCATGTCGGATTGAAGTTTACAAGGTGAACTTGGGGATGAATCTGAAGAAGGTAGAATGAAAAATCCCTCGTAAAGATGCTCGGACAATTCCTTGAGGAAATTTCGCCCTCACTAACAAACAGCGCCTTGCAGACCGCACTGAAGGACCCGGTGCTACCAGTTATACATGTTCCGCTCCAAGCTGTCCCCATCACTTGGAGACTGGCGTCAGAAGAGTGCCCTTGGAAATGACACTCTTCACGTTATCAATCACCAAAACCTCCATTTTTTTCTGTATATGATCAGTGCGAACTTTGGGCGTGAAAGGGACGTGTCAAATGTTCTCACCTGTGTTTCCACGGTCGCAGTACCAATGTGCGGCAGCAGCACCGCCCTGGGGTGCTTCAAAAGACCCGCGTGGACTTCGGGTTCTTTCTCGTAAACATCCAAGCCTACGCTTCCGACGTGTCCCTCCTCTAGTGCGTTGTAGAGATCATTTTCATCAATAATCAACCCTCGTGCAGTGTTGACAATAATGACACCCTTCTTCATTCGCGCAATCTCCTTTGCGCTAATCAACTTTCTCGTCGCCGGACCCAGCGGTAGATGCACAGAGATAACATCACTGGTCTCTAACAGCTCGTCGAAAGAAACATACTTGGGTACCTGCGCAGATGTCGAAAAAGACTTATCCAAGCCTTGAACAGGAGAGCGGTTGTGATATTGCAACTTAAATCCAAAAGCGGACGCTCTTTGTGCCGTCGCAGTTCCGATACCGCCCATACCGAGGATTCCTAGGGTCAGCCCGTCCGGATCGTGACCAAGAGGACTTTCACCTCGCCAGAGGCCCTTTCGAATTGCAGACTCTGCAATCCATGAGCAGCGCAGCGCTCCTAGGATGAGATAGATGGCGATGTTCGCCGTTGCGGCATCCACAGCCTGCGGGGTATTGGAGACGATGATGCCTCGTTTTGTACAGCTGGGCACATCGATTTGATCGTAGCCAGCGCCATTGTGTGAGATTGATTTCAGCGAAGAAGGCAGATGTGACACCAATTCGGCGTCAAATGGCCCTGTTATCTAGAGGACAGTGTTAAGAATTTCACAGTCATGCGTGAGACCAAAAAGCTACCTGAACCGAATCAAAGGTTCGTGAGATTGCCACCACATTGTCATAGACGCCTTTCTTGCAATCCTCGATGAATTCGCTTCGGGTCCCAGTGGTGACTTGCTAGATCTGATCAACTTTGAGCAATCGAGGTTCCCTGCTCGAATACACGAACCTGAACCTGGCCGATTTTGCGCAACTCTTCGAATTCAGCGTGGGCGTGGACAATGACGCCCAGCATTAGGATGCCAGGCGATTGGTCTTTGGACGGTGACATGTTGACGAAGAGGATTGCAAGTCAAGAGAGAAGAGTACGAGAAAAGAGAATGACGTGGACGATCAGTTGTATGTACGGCCCAGGCGAAAATCTCGTACCGGTTGCCGATACCTGGTCCCCGATCATGAGTCTCTTAAGAAATTTCCCCATCGATCCGCAATCACGATGCTTCACTACTGTGGATAGACTTTGCTGTGGGTGGATTTCACATCTGGGGCGTCGTCTCCATGGCTCCAGTCCGTCTCCCACACGTCTATTAATACGAGAAGTTGGGGATTGCGGAGAAAGGAGCCAGACGCAGTCATGGGTGCAGCAGCGAGATTGCTGCTGGCTCGTAGCAGCGAGATTGCTGCTGAGCGCCTCACATGCATGCTCATCAGCATCGGCATCCGCTGTTTTTTGCTACAGCTACTGCGTACTTCCTAGGCCGCCCCCCTCCGTCCATCTTCATCTTCCGGGTCATTTGAGGAGGTGGAGGCCCAATTGCCGACGCTCACCCAACTGCCGACGCTCATTTATTTATATATGGTGCAGTATCGCAGTCTCTAGCCGAGCCGTGTTGCGAGCCGAGGGAGCCAGTGCGGGGACGGGGACGGCCTTTGAAACATATGGAACACGAACTCCAGCCGACAACACTTCTTTGCAACCATCACCGCGGTTATGAGCGTCGTCGGGGACCAAACTGCGACCACCAGGAGGAGCATAGCCGAAGGAAAAGAGAAGAGGACCTCTCGGGCTTGTCTGGCATGCCGCGCGAGAAAGACGCGCTGCGACCTGTAAGTCCTGGGTTACGCGCAAGAGCCCCTCTTGAGAATATCCACTTACCCCTGGGCGGGCATCTTGGCCTCAGGCTACTTTCGGATTGGAACCATTTCTTGTCTTGCTTGCTGCTTCACTGGCTGATTTCAGAAAGGGGATCGGATGGCTCGAAAGGACCTCCATGCCGTCGATGCTCTCAAGTCAAAATTGAATGCGTCCTGGTAAACTCAAGACGAGGGGGCGCCCGGACTAGAGAATCGACTGCAAATGCGACTCGGGCTGCCTCACGCCCAGTGAATTTCGCTGAGAGTCCTGCGGCAAATGGGTTAGAACCCTTTCAGGCTGCGGACCCAGCCACTTGGGCGTCGCCGCGCGACCAGAGGGAGCCGTCTACGACCGGAGAATGGCAAAGAAACTGGCCTGGTCCTCCAGCTGGAAGCCCTGCCTCAACGATGTCACGACGTACATCGCGCGTACCAACTAGCATTGAAAATCACCTTAACACTAAAGACCTCCTAAATCCCTCCGATGCATTGGATCTTTTGGCCGAAGTCGCAGACCGCAATGCTGAAGGAAGGAACAGTGTGTCTCAAATAACAAATCCAAACACGTTGCACCTGGCTAGGACTACTGCCGTACCGGCTTCAATTGTCTATGGCCCCATCGTGGACGGATTTCTGACTGGTGCTGATGCTTCGCACCTCCTGGGCCTGTGAGTTTCGCCTCGCTTTCTGGCTTTGGCAGCTGATGCATATCTCGTAGCTATCTTGAACGATACCATGCCTATTTCCCTGTTGCTTGCAAAGAAGTCTTCAACGGCGCAGACATTCATTACTTCCTCGAACACGAGCCGCACCTCATGACCGCAATTCTAATTGTGGTGACCAAAGACGAGTCTTCCTGGTCTGCGGCCCACGATGCTTGCTCTCGTTATATGGAGACCCTGCTCTCGAAATTGATGTTTTCGGGCTCGATGAGTGTCGGCGCTGTCGAAGCTCTACTAATTCTCGCCGAGTGGGCGCCCGAGAGGGCTCAAGCCACATCTACCATTGGCCGCGGCGAGGAAGATTATGGGGCTTGGATGCAGGTCGGGTGCGCTATCAGATTGGGATACTTGCAAAGGTTGGAGCAGACAGGTTTGTTGCAGGAGACCGAGACTCGAGACGAGCAGCTTGGCCGGAAGCGAGTAGCTTGGGCAGGTAAGATTCCTACATCGTCTCACATAACTCCAAGTCTTAACATCTCTAGCTTGTTACATGAGTGACCGACAAATATCGATCCGTCTTGGTAAAGCCTTTTGGTCGAGGGGCCCCGGACCTGCTCAACTTCTGCGTGCCACTGACTTCCCATCACTGCAAACAAATGATCGTGGAGTGGACGACCTCTCACAGCTTTTCCAGGCCCATTTAGAACTGACTCAACTCTTCAGCAACGCTCATGACATTCTGTATTCATCGTCGAGTCATCGAGAGCATCTTTATGTTGGTGGTGAATATGTGCGATATATTGTAAGATTCTCTTACTTCTCTCTTCTGTAAAATCAAGGTGTGGCTAATATCCTGACAGGACGATTTCACTGCAATGCTACGGAGGTGGAAACTGGTGAATGGCAGTTTCAGCTGCAAGTGTACTCCACATCCCAAACGTGTTCCAGTACTAATAAACATTTGCAGTTACTCCACACGTCAAAGCAACGCTCAACTTGTCTTACGAGTTTCTACGCCTTTACATCAATGCATTCGCTTTCCAGGCAACCCTGAATCGTGCCGTCGATCGAGCACGCCAAAGTTCGTCCTCGAGCGCAGTCAGAGGCTCACTCTTTCCGAACGTTGCTGGCTCACCTGACGCGCGATTCATCTACGAGTCTATCGACGCAGCGTCATCTCTACTGGAAACTTTGAATAGCTACATCGATCCGGTGTCAGGACTACGATACATGCCGTTGAAGTACTATCTTTACGTCATATACGCAGCAGTGTTTCTGTACAAAGTAAGTGCAGGCCATCTCTGTGACCAAGATAAGAACCTGACTATATTTGCAGGCGCGAATTTCAGGTGCTTTGTCTGTTGAAGCTTGCGCGGGCGTTCTTCGCAGCATCAAGGTCACGATAGACCGTCTTCAACGCTCAGCAACTGGTCCCAATAGCCTTGGCCGTCGCTACGCCCGCCTTCTCTACCTTCTCTGGCGCAAGTCGCCCGAGCAAATTGAGCGACAACAAGAAAGCAACCGCGTCTCCCATACAGAAGCAACCTCCAATACCGAACAAGCCAATTCGGAACAGAATTTCGCCAGAGCGAGTGAAATTTCTGGGCCGGAGCTGGATCCATTTGCTGGATTTTCTTGGAGGGACTTAGAGGCCGTGGGTCACTTCATTACCAACGATACCAGTATCACTGATGGTCTGAAATTCCACAGTCCTGGTTTCGAGAGCGAACAGATGGGAATTCCGGGGGAAGCAGAAGGCACCGTTGATTGGTACGATGCTCTCTGTTCAGGGAACAACTTCACATTCTAGTCGAGACTAGATCCATAATTTGTGAGACTTTACGACCAGTCATAAGCCGAAGACATCGGCGTTTGGTCCATGAGAGGCAGCATGATAGGCCGCTCGGCCTTCCCTCGGTCCGATTTGTGGTATGTCCTTCAGCCTTGCCCAGCATACTCATATAATGGAAGGGAGATGGACTGGTCGACATCAATTGACCCATGGTTATTCATTGATTACTCACCTTTCGGCACTATGAACTCAGAGGCTCAGCAGAAATACTGCAGAGCATCAGTGCTCCATGGCCCAAAGGATTTGAGAGTCGTCAGTCCATTTCTATTCGATGTTTGGATGCACATAGTGACAGCAAACAGGAATCTCGTCCTCTAAACCCTCCAGGACCACAAGAGGTTCAAATTTCTCTTCGAAAGATTGCCATCTGCGGGTCAGACGTTCATTATTACCAGCATTACCGCAATGGCGACATTCAAGTTAAACAGCCACTATCACTAGGTCATGAGTCCGCTGGCGTGATTGTTGCTACCGGAAGCGACGTCAAATTTCTCTCCATTGGAGACCGCGTCGCTCTTGAAGTTGGCATTCCTTGTGCAAATTGCCCTCGCTGTGATGAGGGGCGTTACAATATCTGTAGTGCCATGCAATTTCGCAGTTCCGCCAAATCGTTTCCTCACGCTCAAGGGACCCTCCAGGAATACATCAACCATCCTGCTGCTTTCTGCCACAAATTGCGAGATGACGTATCGCTGGAGATGGGTGCCCTGGTGGAGCCTCTGAGTGTTGGGATTCATGCAGTGCGCCGGGCCGGATCAGTCAGAGGCGGCACTGTATTGGTGCTCGGCGCGGGAGCAGTTGGGCTTCTTGTCTCTGCTGTGTGCAGGATGAGCGGTGCGAAAACAGTCGTCATTGCGGATGTCGATGCCGGACGAACACAATTTGCAGTTGCCAAAAGATTCGCAGATCGATCTTTTGTGATGCCGATGAGGAGAAGTCCCAACGCCGAAGAGTCCATCCAGATTGCGAAAGACAATGCCATTCTGCTTTGCTCGGTGGCAAGTTTCATTGAATCCTCACAAGGCTATGATGCTGTGTTTGAATGCTCCGGCGTGCCTTCTTGTCTGCAAACTGCCATCTTTGTACGTTTTGACCCATCTAGTCATTGACCATCAGCTGACGGCGCGTCTTAGGCTACGCGACCTGGTGGTAGAGTTATGATCATCGGCATGGGAACACCTATCCAGACCTTACCACTCTCCACTGCCGCACTTCGAGAAGTGGATTTATGTGGCGTTTTCCGCTACGCCGACACTTACCCAGCTGGAATCGAGATTCTATCCCGAAAAGGAACTGAGATTCCTGATTTTCCTAGTCTACTAACGCACCGTTTCGTCGGCTTGGATGCAGTGGAAGATGCGTTTAACATGGCGACGCGGAAAGCGGATGATGAGGGGAATACTGTGCTCAAAGTGGTGATCGAACTGAATCAAGGACTGGAAAAATCGTCATCGATACAAGGCCATTGAGGTTATGGATGATGCATTAAAATCATTTCCCCAATGACCCGTCTCGCCGCCTCAAACTCTACCAAATCATCCCCCGTAGAAACAAGAAAATGTATACAACTCCCCCCCCCTCTCGATTTCCCAAAATTCTCAAGCGTCCCCACCGTCATTCCACCATTCTCCCCATACTTGAGTCCACCCCTCGCCACACCCTGCCCAACATCAACACCAACACCAACACCAACACCAACACCAACACCAACATCACCCACCAAATAAATAAAATGCACATCCACCCTCCTCGTAACCAACCCAACAATCCTAATAACATCCCGATACTTGCCTTCCAAAAAGGGACAAGCAATAATCACTCCCCGCGCCCCCTCTTCCAACAACCCCAAGGCCGTATCTCGGAGGTGGATTAGGTGTTCCCAGGTTTCGGCGTCGCTTTTGTTTTTGGCTGAGGGGTGGTGGGACTGGGATTTATTAGTCTTTTTTCTTCTTTTTTCTTCCTTCTTGGGGCGGGGGTTTTTGTTTTTGGAGACGGGGGTTTGATGATTTGGGAGGAGGAAGGGATGGAAAGTGAGGCAAGTAAGGTAAGGAAGGAAGGAAATAAGGAAGGAATGGAAGGTTCACGAAGGTCAGGAAGTTAGTACCTACCTCCATTCCCTCAAACGCATCTATAAACGCGTATTCATAATACCTCGCCAGAGTTTTTGCGAGGGGTGTTTTTGTACATGGATTTGGGGAGGTACATATTACAAAGATTTTTGACGAGTGGAGTTTTCCCATCATTTTTTCCCTTTCTTCTTTCTGGTCTTTTGTTTTTCTCCCTGGACTTTTGCTGGTGTGGGGTTTGGTTTTTAGACTCCGTGTCTTTCGGGGAGGGGGAGGGGGAGGGAGAGCGAAGGGAATTACAAAATTCTAGGGAAAATGGGGCGCTGGGTCAATATTAAGTTGGGAATTGGTTTATTTTCTTGAAGGCCTTTTGATCGTTCTTTCTTTTTTCTTTCTACACGTCTTCCGTTTTCAGCCTGATGCTACTACATATTGGCTTTGGACGTGGGGGAGGGGGTCTTGCTTGCTTACTACCGACTGCGGAGATATTATGAGTAGATGGGTAGGTAGACAGTTGCCAAGGCCGAGATATAGGTATAGATAGCCGAACCGATATGAGATTCGAGTTTTCATATTGCGGGGTTTTATGTAGTGAGGGGGTGGTTCGTGTATTAATTGTTTTTCCATCTCGTCTTAGCCATACCCTCGTGATGGATTTAGATTCTTGTTTTTTGCGTTCGCGCTTTTCTGTGGCAGGGTTGGTTCGGGATAGTTATTGGCTATTAGGAAGATTCTAGTAATTTCGAAGGGGAGGGGTTAGTATTAATTGTCGTTTAGTTTATAAATAATCGAATAGATAACTAATAGCAAAGTCTGTTCTATAAGTTAGTCTACGATCTATCTCGAGATTAATCAATTAGTATAGAGGAGATTCTAGTAATCTAGGTTAAAGATATTCTTAGATACTTATTAATATCAATATTGATATAATAGTTGAATATATAATTGGCTTATAAAATAGCTATACTAAGAACCCCTACTTCTACTTCTATTTTATAGAGTACGCTTTCTAGAACGCTATTACTAACTAGTCTTTTACTTAGAGAATTAGGTACTAAGCTAGTAATAGACTAGATCGCGCTAATTCTCTAGCTTAAACCTAGAGAAATAAGACTAGTCTACGTAGTAGCTTTTTAATAAGCCTAATAATTAAGACTAAAGATAAGAAAGTAAAGAACCTAGAAACTTAAATTATAAGTATATTAATTAGTAAAGATATATTAGTAATAGAAGATATAACTAGATTAAGCTTTATAGACTTATTAAATAATTAAAAGAGTACTTTTATCCTCGATTAAGTACTAGTAATAGAGAAATTGAGAATATCTAGTCTATACTCTACTATCTATAGGAATTTTATCTCTCTCGAGCTAGAAGTCTCTTATATATATTACTCTATTCTAAAGTAACCTTATAACCTAATATTAATATTAATATTAAAAATCCTAACCAAAGATTCTAAAAAGCTATTAATCCTAACTATTAAAAAGATAAATAAACTGTTTATCCTATAATACCCTCTTAAACCCTAACAAACCCAACTCCAACCCCAACAAAAAAAAACTCTACAACAAAAATCCCTATTCCCTATTCCCCCCGCCCCCTATCCACAATCGATAACCAGACACCCTAGCCAACAATCCACTTCTAATCGATAACCAGCTCCTTCCCACTTCCATTTTCCCTCCACTAGCCAAACCATTTTTTACAGTTTTCGCTCCCAGAACAGCGTGGGTGGTTTAGTGGTGTCAGTACACCCCTTCCAAAAGTCTCCGGTGACGATGAGTACTAACATGGAGACAGAAAATCCGTGCTTGCCATTGTTGTGAGTTGCACGGGCCCCGAGTTCGATTCTCGGTCCACGCACGTGTTTTTGTTGGGTTGATGGTGTGTGTGTTGTGGGGGATATATCTGCGGAGATACATAGAAGGGAAAAGGTAGAACGAGACAAATACAAGGACGTGAAAGACAACAACAACCTCGATCCGAAAAAAGTATTAAACTGTTTTTTTGCTTTTGATATCTATGTAATCGATTTACCTTGATTTCCAATTCCATTTAGCTATTTCATCGAACGTACACTGGCAAATTGGGGAATGAAAAGAAAGAAAAGGAAACGATAGGAAAGGAAAGAGAAAAGGAAAAGAAAGAACAATAGCGCAAGGGTTCAGCCTATATCTTTAGTAAAGCACCTTTTATCGAATAGCTCAGTTGCGCTCTCCAAAGCCTGTGCTCGTTTAGTAGAAACATTTCGCCGCCCCGCCCGAAACAGAAATTGGCGACTCCACCTTCGACGAGGATTTTGCCTAGCAGGACCCTGGCAGGAGACCAGACGTGTATTCCATCACCACAGCCACTGTAGACGTTCCCTCTCATGTCGCATTTGATGCCGTCTGGCCATCCGCAATCTGCCTCGGCGAAGAGGCGACGGTTGACCAGGGTTAACTTTCCAGATTGCTCGACGACGTCGAAAGCATGGCTGTATCGAATCCAATCAGCGTCGCAAGGCGGTAGAAATATATTTAACAGGAGGACGGGGAGGACTTACATGGCCGCCGTCCGCTTCGGATCCACACTTCCATCCCCATGAATCCGATCCGTGTCGGTGATGTAAACAATCCTTTCGTCAGGCGAAAAACAAATCCCGTTCGGCCGCCCAAACCCATCCGCTACGACTCTCACCTCACCAGTCTCAGGCTCAAAACAGTATACCTGATTTGGTAGTTCCGGGGGTGGTCGGATACCCTGCTCGTAACCGTATATCGGGTCCGTGAACCAGATGGAGCCGTTGCTGTGTACAACGACGTCGTTTGGCGAATTCAAAGGTTTGCCGTTGTAGCTTTGGATTATGTAGTGCGATCTATGGGGTTCTCTTGCTTCCATGAAAGCGATACCGCCGGGATGTACGAGGGATCCTTGAGCACAGAATAGGATGCCGTCTTTGTAGTGGATGCCGCCATTTGCCATTGGCACGTTATCCGTTTGGATGACGGAGCATGAGCAAGAGGTGGGTTCGGGTCTGATTTTTACTTTTGAGATTTTGATCTGGACCGCCCCGTTTGGGTCGGTGTGTCGGTTGCTGGTGATGAAGAGTTCGTTTGTGGAGGGGATGAAGATGCCTGCTTCGTGGGCGAAGGGGTACGAGGTGTTTTCGGAAAGTAGTTCGAGTTTTGGGTTGGGACCGATGATGTCCCGGAATGATGCGTGTAAAATCAGAAAAGGGCTTCTGTTTTGCATGATGGTGAGACTCTGGACGCAAGTGGTGGTGGACATGGTAGGCGGTTGTATTCGTGGTTTGAACTCGGTGTAGCGATCAATATTCCTCTGTTGAATTCGAAAACTATCCAGCCAGAGATGGGACAGCATCTACCTCAAATTTAGAGGGATGATGGGCTTTGGCTAACTTCAATTGATGAATGAACGTAATTCCGTCGTCAGTCGGCGCATGGCTCTCTGAATCTTCCACGCCCCTCAGGTTCTGCCGAAGGACGCAAAGCTCGGCATTCACTGCCATTGGACCTGCAGGCAGAGTAACGATACGACTGGTGTTTGGTGAAACCTGGCGATACGATGCGACGTGCGGGAGAGGAAGATGCATAATCTGCGGGTTAAGTTCTATTGCCGATGCCCCGAGCGCGTCGGCTCGGCCTCTGCAAATGGCAGGGATAGAGCCGCGCAGGGAACGGGGAAGGGGGCCTGGGTCTGGGTCTGGGTCTGGGTCGGGTCATGGTCCATCATCTGTCCATAGTAGTGATATAGAAATCTATGACCGAATGAACGTGTGGCTCGTCCCTATCAATCTTTCCTGTCCCTTTATATTCAATCAATCAATCAATCAGTCGCCTCCAGAATCCTGCGTGCTTCTTATTTTACACTCATCAATTTTGAGTTGAACCATGGCCGCGAACAATTCCGTGGAAGGGCGTCTTGCGCTGATAACGGGTGCTTCTGGCGGGCGCGTCCAAGGTTGCCTCAAAAAACTGAACTGAATCACTGACCATTTCTGCAGTATCGGTGCTGCTTGCGCTCGTCAGCTTGCTTCACATGGCATCAACCTAGCTCTGACTTACTCTTCCAACGAGAAATCCGTTTCTGAATTGGCCGCGCAGCTGCGAAAACAGTATGCCGCTCAATACGGATTGAAAGTCTCGGTGCACAAGGCCGACTTATCTTCTTCGGAGGAAACCAGCAGCATGTGCGAAGAAGTGGCCAAGGAGCATGGCAGGACTGTTGATATTCTGGTATCCAACGCTGGCTACGGTAAAAGGATAAGAGATGTCTGGTGAGAGATGAACAAGAATTCTTGTAGCTTCTGCAAGTTCTTCATTAACATCGAAAACCAGGGAGATACCGCTCGACGAATTCGACCGCATGGTTCAGATAAACCTACGAGCACCCTTCCTCCTCGTAAAAGGCGTGGTCGAAGGTATGAAAGCTCAAAACTGGGGCCGGATCATCTTCATCTCCTCCATCGCCGCTTACGGTGCTGGCATAAACGGATGCCGTGAGTAGTAGCATCTCACCCACCTCTCACAGAACGACTTACACATCCAAACAGATTACGCAGCATCCAAAGGCGGCTCAATAGGAATGATGAAGAATCTTTCTTCCCGCCTTGTAGAATTCGGCATCACGGTTAATGATGTTGCACCCGCCATGATTGGAAATACGGGTATGCTTCCCAGTATCAATTCGCTCAATGGGACGGCGACGGAATTGCCACTTGGACGATTGGGAGAGCCGGAGGAAGTGGCGAATGTTGTTGAAATGTTCTGTAAGACAGGTTACGCTACTGGTCAAAGTGTTATTCTTGCTGGTGGCATCAATCATAAATAGAATTGAGTGTGATTGAGAACATGAAATTTGAGATGACATATGTCGTGCATGACTTACGTTTCGGAAAGGGATCATAATCAATACTTCTCATTTTTTGGACAGCTCATCGAGAGAGCTGAGTATTGGAGAAAACTCGAAGAAATTCTTCTCATGGTCTAAATAGTGTCTTGGACTCATCCAGGATACCGTGGGGACTAATCCAAAAGGACTAGAATACGAGTCACCACTTGTACCTTCGAGGTATTCAAAGCATACTAGTACTTGTGCCCACAAGACAGCCTCACTATATATCACGTGACCTGAAAGTTGAGAATCTCGACACCCAACTTAGTTCAGAACTTCAAACTACGTCTCGTTCTTTCTAAGCAGTACACAGTTGAGATTCTAACAATAATGCAGAAGTGACTCGCGAATTCAAATCTTGCGATAAGCAATCTTATTAGTTACATAAGTGGCGATTCTCGTACCCAACCCACATAATCTCGCCACAGCAAACTTCTCCTAGAGCTCAGACACTAAAGTCATGTCTTTTCATGGGGCCCACCTGCACATCTTCAACCACATCCTCAACCTCATTGACCTGATTTTTGTTAACCACCTCAGTCCGAACCGAATCCTGATCTCCAGAGAACAGACGATCGACGTCCTCCAACTCGAGACCTTTGGTCTCGGGGAAGAAAAGATAGATAATAGGAACCCAAGTAGCGTTCAGCACCGCAAAGATGATATATGTGCGCCAGCCAATGTTGTCGATTGCGATGGGCGTGATCTGTACAATCATGTAATTGAAGATCCAATTTGAACTTGTGGACAACGATGAGCCTCGCTGTCGGAGTCGCAAGGGAAGGATCTCGGAGGGATACACCCATCTATTCATCCCTGATTAGCCATCGATGGATTAAGTCTGAGGCAAGGTATTTCTTACACAGTCGCCTGAAACCCGATCGTGAAGGCACCTTGGAAAATAAAGAGCACAGCAGCCGCAGCAGCTCCGCAAGCTTTCGCGATGCTGGTTTTATGCTGGACTTGATTTATGAGTCCGGCTTGCACAGCCATGGCAACGGCCATGAGACTGATCATGGAGAGCAGCTATTTTGCCGTGTTAGTACAGGGACAGGCATAATCAGTAGTCATGTAGATTATGTGACTGACCAAAGGACGTCGACCAACACGGTCTATTAGGAACCATGGGATGAATGAAGCGACAAAGAACCATGTCTGAAGGCCGCCGGACATCAGAGCGGAAGTATGCGAATCAAATCCAAGACTCTGTTCGAAGAGTGTGCCAGAGTAGTCTACAAAGAATGTGAGCGATGTGTTAGTGAGACATTACGTGGGAAAGGCTTACAGATAATTGCATTGATGCCTCCAAGTTGCTGGAAACTCTGTATAGCGCATGCGATTAACAACCTCTGCTGGCTTTTGATGTGATCGTTCTTCAATAGATCTTTCCATGATCCGACATGCAGCGAATGCTCCAAAGCCACAGTCTGGAGGATTGTCTGATGAAGTTGATTGACTTTATTTTCATCGTCATGGGGAGAAGCGAGTTGTTGGAGAACAGCAAGACATTCATCGGGTCGATCGTGAGCAGCGAGCCATCGGGGAGACTCTGGAATTATCATGAGGATGACAAGCATGCCTAGGAGGAAGATGCACTGAAGAATGACAGGAACTCTCCAGGCATAGCTTTTTGTACTGGAGGAGAAGCCATAGTCGATCCAATAGACGAGGAAAATACCGAAGTTCAGCGTCGAAAGTTGTGCGCAAACAACTGCACGCCCGTTAGCAAGAGATTCAATACCGTAATTTCGATAGTGGCATGAAAACTTACACACGCCCCGGCTTGCCTTGGGACTGAATTCTGCTTGAAGGACAGGTACTGTCGAGTTGATAGCTCCCATTCCAAATCCTGAGACGATACGGCCCACTATCATGTGAGCCCGGGAATATGCTGTCGCTTGCAAGATAGCACCAATAATCATTATGACTACTCCGATAAGGATAGTCTTCTTCCGACCTAGGTTTTCGCCAACCACGGAAGTGAAGATGGAGCCAAGGAAGGCTCCCACTATTTCCTGATTAGGGTGGATTGGATCAGCTCGAGGAAGACCACTGACCCTCGTATATAGCCACAATGACACCAACCATAGTCGAGCTCGGAGTGTTGAACGTGTCCTTGAATGCGGTCCCATTGACTATGCTTTGTCAGCGAACCTCCTCATCGCTCGCCCTTGAAGCGCACAGCCGGAAATGCTTACCCAGACCACCCATGAGTCCATTGTCAAACCCAATCAGAAGGAAGCCCAACGACGTCAGGGCGGTGACAGTCGCCAAAAGCGCTCTACCTCGAGGCTGAAACATAATTGCTGGAGCGAGCAGTACCAGTCAAAAACAAATACTGAGCAGTGTTGCTGGTGGGTAGGTCGACTTGCCAAAAGACGAAGGATCGTGGTCGTGGTCGTGGTCCCGACTTTGCCACGAGCCCACTTTATGACGAGAAGTACTTTAATACAATCCAGACCCCGGCTAGAAACCTGGGGTACAGGGATTGGCCACGGCGTGAAAGTTGGGGTAGACAATTGGGGTCGTGGTTGCCGATGGGGAAGCCTACGCCGACATGTTCAGCAGTAGGCCGACGATATAGCTGATCTCGACTATGTTCACGATACGCCGATGGCCTGACGTCCAAAGACGCTGGCTTTGCCCTCAATTTTCCTCGTTGAGATGAAGAGCCACGCACGTCCCACATGCCAGCTGTTCGATCCGTAAGTGCCGTAATCAAGTCGGAGATCGTCAGGCTAGTTGACCGATACTTTGCTCATTCTCCCATTCTTTCCCTTCGTGTGCTTTCTTTACTCCTCTATCCTCCTGAAATATTTATAATCAATCGATCGATAGGAAGTAGCAGACGAGTTTTCTAAGTTTGGTATTTAGAATTTTGAGTACTTGTTTACCATATTCTTTATCACGTGATAATATTGGCAAGGATGGGCTCTTGATCTATATTTGTCCCGTCTCGTGATGTGAAGGGATGGTTCCGACTATACCTAAAGCAGCTAAGACTTCCAAGGATGATCGATGAGGATTGTTCTTAGTCAGCATATGTGAGATCTCCAGCTGGTGGAACCTCGGAAGACCTCGAACAAAGCATCGATGAAGACATCAGAGCTGAAATACCTTCTCCTTTACCTCACTACCTATTTAAAAGAGAACGAGGGCAGCTAGAATACCATCCCGCAGAAAAAGTATACATGCTGTTGAGAACAATACTACTCCCATTACAGAAATATGTACATCACAACAAAGCCAATACAAGGAACGAAAAGTAAAGCTGGACATCTCCAAGTGCCTAAGCGACGACGTTGTGTAACTTCACTTCCCCAGAATCAGACCACTTCGATGGGTCAAGTAAAGGGCTGAGGGCTTTGTCAGCCCATCTCCATCTCCAGTTCCAGTAAACCGGCTGGATTATTCTCATCCCACTTCTCAGCGCGCCTTGCAGCCATTTCGCTACTATGTGAAGCGAAATTCAAAATTGATAAGAACAAACCTCCAAGATGTGTTTGCCCAGTCGAGACGAGGAATCGACGGCTGTTCTTCTCTAGTGTACCTGCCTCCTGCAGCTTCCAGTACCACAACCCAACATAGCCTCCATAGAACTGCCATCAACAACCTTATCCCCCCTCTACCAACCATGCATAACCTCGAAATCCACGCCTCTACCTACACCACTCAAGTCGAAACCATCATCTCTACACCAGAAAACACGCCATCTCGTCGAAATCGCCTCCTCCCCTACAGAAGCCTAATACTCTGGACTATATCCTCATCCACTCTCCTCCTCTTCTTCGTCCTATTCGTCCGATATGGCTGGCCCGGCAGTCCAGATCCGTGTACAACCACCGAACCAACAAATACATGCTGGTGCGAAGCATTCGAACCCTCTGAAATCGGTAGTCCAGGAGTCCGGCAAACCGTGAATACATGGTCAAACTTGTACGCGTTATTCACATCTCTTCTCGTTGCAACAGTGGTGTGTCTGGATCGACAGAAAGCTCGCATTTCACCGCAAAATGCTTGGAGCAAAAACCTGATGCGAGGCTCAGATACCTGGCTGGCTGATCTGTACGTTTTTGTCGTGCTGTTTTTGGGGTTGGGAAGCATGTGGTTTCACGCTTCGTTGACCACCTGGGGCGGAATTCTGGATGCCCTATCGATATACGCATTCGTGGCCTTTCTGGTGGTCTTTTCGTTGCGGAGACTATACATATCGTCTACGCTATTCTGGCTTGGATACTGGTTTCTCGTAGCCGCTCTCACAATCGTACACGCTTTTGCGCAGCCCAGGTATGAAGAGACATCCATGCTGCTGGTCATCGCGTCATTGCTTGCGTACTCACTCCTTGAGTTGCAAATCTGGAGGACAGGGTTGACGCGTTCGGGGAGCTCAAGCTCAAGATTCTGGTGGTGCGCATTCGTTTCTGGTTTGGTAGCGGCTGTCTTCTGGGGCCTATCGCAGACTGGAAAGCTTCTGTGTAATCCAGCAAGCCACTTTCAGCCACATGGCATTATATGGCATCCATTGGCTGGAGTGGGTGCGGTTTTGTTATTCTTCTATTGGCGTGCAGCCGAAATGGTGACGTTGGAGATGAGGTCAGATAGTAGCTAATCGACCGACTTCAATTTGACACTCTCAAACCAAGATCGATGATAAGAATCTCGCAATTTGATTGCAAACGCTGCGGGTAATTCGAAGATCTTCTTTTCCGAGTGTCTCAAAGCGCATTAGCCAAGTGGCGCGATGCTGAACACGCATGCTGTTGACGATGAAGTGCTCGTGGTCTCCTGTCCAGTCCCAGACATAAGATAGGCTTGGTGAGACAAGTGGTTGGCTATTACGCGTTCAGCGGATTGGCCCCCTTCGCCGGCCCAGTATACTGATGTCGCCTGTCGCTTTGACTCAAATGGGTCCGTATGTGAAGGTTGCTCTCTCTGCTCTTTCACGACGGACTGCTGGCATTTCCCTATTTTTCTATCGGAGACCATGAAGACAAGAATTGAGACGTCCTTAGCTGTCGTGGACAATGGAAGAGCGTTTTCTGGGCTTGAAATTGAAGTTTGAAGATGAGTTTGGGTGTTGAGTGGAAGATGTTGAGTGTGGAAAAGGAAATGGAGGCGGTGACACAAGGGATAAAGACCAGCCCACCTCAATGTACGCGACTCACTACTGACCTACCCGCTTTGCCACCTCGTGAATTTCTCCTGCCTCCCTTTCTTGTACCTCATCTCACGCAAGAGTTCATTGTAAATGACTCCCACAAGATACCGACCGTAGTGTGTCAATCCCTAGATGACCATGCGCAAATCAACTGATGCTAGCATCTCTTGGTGAAGACAGAAGCCGGCTTGACTCTTTGCTCACCACAAGTTTGGCGAGACGAAGCAGTGTTCATTCAACTAAATTGATCTGGTGAACAGCCTCTTTTACATATTCGATCACGAAAGAACTCCCCGCTCTCCTCGGATTACAAGCTTACAACCAATCTTAGAGTCGCAGGCCGCGTACTCGCTGAGTCCTGCTGATGATACGACGAACGAAAGAGTCGCGAGCTTCGCCGTCGAATGAGGCAGGTCAAAAATCTTGTCTCTCGCATCTGGACGTTGTGGCAGTGGATTAGTAGCTGAGAATTATCTTCGTCCATACTTGAAGGTTTGATCGACTCACGCCCCAATCATACGAGATGGCCCTTGACAATCATGTAAAAACTAAAACGGTCTTTCGAATGACAAACACAATCATCAATCTCATTCCAACATTCTCGTTAATAGCAAACTACCGCGAGTGCTATAAGATCCCGCCTTGTCTATGCTTCGAAGTTTCAACCATATCATTAGATCTACCACGATGTCCAACGACACCCAAGAGACGCAATCTGAAAAGGACCCAGGGATGAAGTCGAAAACCGACGACGAAGGGAAAAGATCCGTGCAAAAAGAAAAGACGGAGTTAGACATAACCCCCGAAACTGATAACACAGGCCCACGAAAGGTGCATTTCGAGTACAGCAGCAAATATTTCCTAAAAGTCCATCAAACCATAGAATACCCCGACGGTAGAATTGAACCTTACGACGACTCTTTCCAATACACAGAGACCGAGATGCAGGAAGGAATTGAAGCTTGGGAAGCCGAATACAGAAGAATAGATGATCCATTCGATATAGTTCCAGCTTGGCCAGAAGGAATACCTCGTCCTCCGACTCCGCCGACTCCACCTGGTAGACGGAGCATAGTAGGACCTGCGCAGCAAATCCGGCGCGATGAAAGAATGGCACGCAGGCGGGCGGAAAGTGAGAAAGCTAAGCAGGGAGCTGATGACGAAGATATAGAGGAGGAGGAAGAGGAGGGAGGGGAAGGAGATAGCGGAGAAGAAGAAGAAGAAAGTGAAGGAGAAGAAATGAGAAAATACAATGAAGAAGGGGATATTGAGGATGAGACCAACCACACCGGGAACCACCATCGCACAAACCTACATCGACGAACCACCATCGCACAACCCTACATCGACCCCCTCCAACGGACCAATCCCCGTCTCCATAATCCTTTACGAAGCCGAATCACATCCAACGAACGAAAGCTGATTAGCGCCTATCTGCTAATCCAACTTGACAATCCAGATACCCATTCCGCAGACCGTATAAAGCGCTCCAAAGCAGTCATCTACAATCTTCGCACTCTGATGGCACAAGTCACAGCTTCTGGAGAGAGATGCGATGACTTGACGAAGCGACGTTTGTTGAATATAGAATGGGGTGGCGCTATTTGGGAAGCGAGGGAAGTTTTGAGTGAGGAGGGAGTGGAGGTACCGGAGTGGGAAGGTGAGGAGTACGAAGATTTCTTGGGGCTGGGATGATCAGTATGCGGCGATATGTTGATTCTGGTGTGAAAGGATACTTTTTTTTGAAAGGCGATGTACACAGTGGTGCCTGTACTTATTCGCCGTTCTTCTCTGCCCCAATCGCTGACCAGAATCTGACCGAGACTGAAAATTGAATAGAATAGCTACATCCATGATTAGTGTAGATAAATTGCCACCGAGTATCGTTGTCAAGTTTACCCAAGATAATCAATGAACATGTCAAAGCAAACTTTCTCACCAAAGCAAAGGCTTTGTCTTGAAATCCCTCCACTCCATCCAATAGGTCTATCAATTGCACACACTTATCCAAACGCGCTCTATCAAAACTACGCCTCTGCCCACCTGCACTAGGCCACCTAAATCAAAAGAAACAGTATAATCATACCAGAATTCGCCTCGCCACCAACAAAGACCCATCCATTCCAACCCAAAACCATGCTCATGTGCAAATTTCGAGGCCATCTCTCTAAAGAAGCATAGACTGCATTCTATTCCTCCTACTCCCTTCTTTCTCTTCACCATGAGCCCATCCATCTTCCATCTACCAGCGATTCTGCAACGGTCATGACGCCTGCCTCGCCTCTCGTTCGACACCGTGTTGACTCTATCCTTTCCAGGCGAATAAACAGCGCATGTATGTACAACCCGACAAAGATGATGTGATGTATTCTTAGCTGGTGGAGACACATCTTCATCGCACTCGCTGCACTACCTAGTGTCGCAGCAACCGGTCGCTAAGCAGTCAATCTCTGGGATGGACGGCCCTGAATTGGCAGCCTCATGAGGCGACACTCATGTTTATACTTTATAGTGTGCTGTATGCTCACACGCACAAGCTGTCATCCGGCCTCGATTGCACCGTAAGGCGGTGGTGGCGATGAACTTGTAGGCGCGGAGGATGATTTCCTGAATCTGGAGGGAGAACTTGGGAAGCATTACATATCTTTTGATAGCATCTAATGACATTGAGACATCAGGATATACGGTGTCTACGCTTCAGTACGGTCTGAATATTAAGCGTGCTCAAGTATTCCATAGCGGCCACTGCTTTCGCTCATCGAAATTATGCACCAGTGGCAGGAGAGCATGTCGGTCGAGACTGATCGTACTGTCTTCATCAATTCGTGTATTCATCGAAGTCGTTCCATACTTATCTACGTAAAGTCGTAAACCACCAGAGATTGGCTACCGGCGCCTCTCTCTTTCAAAACAACGACGTTCTCCTCGTCGAATCCGACCCAGCCCCTCACGACACTCAAGTCTTCCATATCTCTGACTTCCAAGCCAAGTCCTGATCCTCTGCGGGCAATGGCATCACTCAGATTCTCGACAGAAGAGGTCACTGGAAAGTTTTCGCCTTGAACCCTGACGCTCAGGTCAGAACTGGCAAGCTTTCGTCTGTTTGTGCCCTCAAGCTCCCAAATCCGAAGCTCGTCACCACGCGAGGACACGCTGACAGCTTTGCCACGGCCGCCGACATGCGCGCCAGACACGGATGATGTATGGCCCCAAAGACGACTTCCACTGCCAATAGACAGGATCTTATCGGACGACGTGACAAGATATAATGTCAGAGTGTTATCGGAGTGAGAAAGCAACAGATAAGGATGAGAATATGACAACGACGTTGGTTTGCTGTACCCTACGGAAGCAGCGGAGAAGGAAGGTGATGTCCTCACAGGTGACACTGCTGGATTGGGTTGTAGGGCAGGCTGAGAGGTTCCAGAAGACATAGCTAGCCTCGAATCTAGTAGGGCGCCATCTGGAGCGAGCCATAGTTCCTGTATTCCTACAGTCCAGCCAGAGAGATATGATGGGAAAGCAAAGGCGATTGTGGCGACAATATTCTGAGAAGAGGATCGTATGGCCAGAGAGAGGGGCGGATAGACTGTATGTGACAGCAGAGAGTGAAGTAACCGTGGTGGGTCCAGTGATTTGGCAGATTTCGGTATCCTGGGAAACTGGTACAGAGAGAGCAATTGCGAAGCAGTCATTGTGACTAGATATGGCGAGCAATATGCCACAGCAGACAACATCCCATTTGAAGACGGGGCGTGGGAATAACTTTCTGAGAACTTCTCTGCCTCATGCTCGAATGTGTAGACGCTAAAAGCACCATCTTCGAAGCCAAGTGCGACACGATGACAGCCAATATTCCCAGCACCAACATCCAATGCCATTGCTGTGGGCGGAGAGGATGTGTTGAAGTCGATGCTACCCATCATTTTCTGTGTCCTTTTCTTCGACGACCATGCTCTTAGACCACCAGTCACATCGGCCGTGTAGACAACTCCCTCGTGCATCCTGACAAGGAGTGGCGGTATTGGTGGTTGTTCGGCTACTTCAATCTCACTCACATTGCAGTTGCCCTTTGTCCAGTTATCCCGCAGTTTGTATTGCTTCTTCCAATTCGTATCCTGCCCTCTCTTCACCAGATTGTCGTTGTCCAGCCATTTCGACAGTTTCGACGAGAAGTATAGATGTCCCGGAGCAGTATCGGCGTCACGTATTCCGGGAAGTCGGGACGCTCGGGGCCTGACAAAGCGATTATAGTATAAGGCTTTCCACAGTTGGGAGTCAGCGGCGATGCTCTTGAACTTGTGCGATATGCGCTGGCATATGTTGAGGTCGGTGATAGGCAGAAAAGAGAGGACCCGGAGGAGCAATTCGTCGCTGAGTCGGGAGAGGGTGTCTTCGCTAGAAGATCGTGCTCGTTTGGCTGGGCGAATCTCGCTCTCGTCTTCCAGAGATCTCTTTGGCATGGTGAGTACCACAGTAGCTGTAGGGAGGGTGTGGATAGGAAGATGGTCCAATCGTGTTGTCGTAATCAATCAAATGGCACTCGGCAAGCACTGGTCACGGGTTTGGGCGGGAGCGCGAAGCGCGTGAAGTGGAGCGCCAACAGTGACTACATCGCCACATCATGTGTAAGGATACAAACTGTCTTCAACTGTCGGCCCATGCTCTCTCCACGCAAAGACGCGTAAAACACGCAGCTCCCGGGCCCTTTATGAAACGGTTATAAGCCGAATTACCAAGGTTCCATACCCGTACCTTACCATACCATCCCTCGCTGCATGGCAGTTCCCTTCGAGCATGTCCTACCTCGGGGCAGAAGGTGATGCCTTCTCACGGAGTATCGCAAACGCTTTGGAGTCATTCAGAAAGGGAGTAGACGAAGAATTGAGAAAGAGTACGCGTCAATTCCATGTTGCGGCTAAGTACCCTACCAATCGCTGACACTGTTACCAGAGGATGAACTGATTCGCCAATTGCAGGCAAAGGTCCACGATTTTCAGCGCAAGAACGACGAAGCCAGGCAAGAAAATGCTGGTCTACAGGCAGAGCTTGCCACCAAGGTAGCCCCTGATCTGGCTCGAGTTGATTCTGACGTTCAGGCGCCAGAGTTATCAGATTTTGAAGACGAAGAAGACTACCTGGATGTGGCTCCGATTCCATACAAGGATCATGCGAGACTGGCTCGGGACTACAACCTGCTTAACATCAATTTTCGCAACATGAGGGACGCCAAAGAGCGCCTTGTAAGAACCGCAAGGAGCGCAAGGGCTTCAGCATTGCAATGGAAACAGTATGCTGAAAAGCTTGATAAGCGGTCTACATCAGATTCAACTCTCGCTATTCCGCCAGAACGTCCTGCAACCCCTGACTCTGATAATACTTCCTCACGTCCGTCCACCGCAGACCCGGGGAAGAAACTGCGAACGGGTTTTTTCGATAAAGCTGCCAGATCACCTCTTCATATCGTGGAGACTTTAGACCAGGATTTGACTCCGAAAGCAGCTCTAGTCTGGACTGGACACTCTGATCAAAGCTTGCCCGAGGCCGGTGGACGACTGAGCGAGGCAGGTGAAGTCTCCAACGCTCCCAGGTCTGCGATACCATCATCTAGCCAGGCCACAGAAAGTGACTCTGGAACGCAATTTCATTCGGACGATGGGCCCCGAATCCCGTCTTCGCCTCCTGTCATCATCTCTGAGAGAGTGCTTAAGCGTAAGCGTGGAGAGGCTGCATCCGTTCCGTTCGAGATCGGTGAAAGAGGAGAGGGCACACCTGCAAAGCCCATCAACATCAAGTCGGAGCCCCAAAGCAGTCCACATGAAACCCACACTGCCCGGAAGCTCAATCGCGTTGAAACCTTGGACCTCGATGAAGTCGACGACCGCATCGACACCCCCAGAAAACGACAGCGCAGACAAGAACGTCAAAAGTTAATGGCCGCATCCAAGCCAAGCCCATTGAATCTCTTGTCCCACCAAAGATCGACCAGTTTACCACCTGTTGCCAAAGACGATGCTGGAAATCGACCATCTCTCCGATTGGATGGTGGCCTCAAGCCCGTGCATCACGATGTTGACGAAGAGATGATGCTTCCGCAAGATGACCGAGCGTTGAGTGAGCCTACCGCTGTCGATTGCGGGAAACATGATACTCCGTCGCGTTCAAACGCCACGAGAGTGTTGCACCCTATCAGCACGAATCAGAAGGTCTTGCCACGCACCAGCGACATACACCAAAAGACCAAACGGCGAGATCGGGACCGAGGAGCTAAGGCTTTGTATGTGGTGGCAGAGGATGGTAATTTTTCGTCCACGACTGAAAAGCCTTTGTCGCGCCGAAATTCATCCAATGCTGACCTTCTTGATCACCTTCTAGATGAGCCTGCTCCTACCAGGAAGCAGCTCACATCTCCAGCTGCAAAGAACTCCACTCGACATGGTCGCCGCATACCGCCAGAGCTGCCATCTCTCAGCCCTAACAAGGAAAATCGAAATCCTCCAATCCATTCAGACTTTAAACAACTTCCAACCCCTTGCACCACGAGGTCAAAAAATCTTGCGTCCGAAACTCCTTTCGATTCAAATCGGAAGAGAAAGAACGCCGCAGATAATGTTACTCCAAGCCGAGGCAGACCTGATCCTCCATCCAGATCCAATGGTGCACTTCCACGCCCTCCGCTTCGCAGCAAACCAGTAGACGCGCTGAATATGGACGACTTCAGGCTCAATCCAAAAGCCAAGGGTGGCCTTGATCTGGCTTACGCTGATCCAATTCGTGGGAAAGAGGCTCGCAGCCACATGGATGGATGTACGGATCCGAAATGCGCCAATTGCGGAGATCAACTGCAAGCACTGGCAGCGGAGCTGGATTTCACGTTTGGAAGCCATCTCTTCGCATCGACGCAAGACGAGAATCTTACCAATGAAGAGAAGCTAATCAAGTTCTATCTTGGTGATACGTTCGATTTGGAGGAGGTGCAGGCGATGAAACAAGAAGAAAAAACACATATGATCCTGCAGGCAAAGACCAAGCTACTGGCAAACAGTGTTGGCAGACACAAAATCAGACCCATGGGGAGAGCAAAGTCGCCACCAGGTTTTTGGAATTTTGATATGCCAACTACCCAACAGCTGGAAGCGCAGCGTGAAGAGGCAGACGCGAGACAGAAAGAGGTCATCGCCGAGAGACGTCGAGAAGCAATGCGGCCTGGTGGGAGGTGGACCTTCAGAGACGAGTAAGAAGAGCACGGGATGCGACATGGAAGAATGGCGTGTGTAACCCGTGGTTGTGTATATTCTTAACCATCATAGAGGAGGCACGCTTATATGAATTCGACTATGCCCACCAACTGGAATATAACGATCGCTGATAGATCAATATTCTTCCATGACTGCAGCATGGATCTTGCGAACAGAAAGCTTGAGAACAGAAAGCTTGAAAACAAAAGGCTTGAATAGGAAATTTCAGTATACCCTGTCTTACAATTGCGAAATTGGGAGTTCCTAGTGCGCTCGGGAACATTATTCGGCTGCTTGTTGGAGGCATTTCCACCGGGAAACAACCCAGAGTGTACCTATCACGTGCACTGTCGGAGTTGCCCGACGTGGCACAACTCTTGCGAATTAGAATGCCCCGCGTTATCTCGAAAGCGTCTTTAAAAGTGAGATCGGATCTCTACAACCGAAGATCATGTTATATTCTTTAGACAGCGAGGAGTTACTATTTTGTCTCGATTTCAGACATCAAAGCCTTCGCAGGAAACAATCAGGAACACTTCTACGTAGGCATCAACCTACCTCAAACCAAATCATCGAGCGACCTCTTTACCAAAGCAACAACCTCCAGACTTTACTTCACAGGATAAGCAATAAGAAACACGCTCCAGGATGACAGTCCCCGAATTCACCATCCCAACAGTAGACATCTCACCCTATCTCAATTCCTCTTCCTCTCCCGCCGGCCAGGCAGTAATAACCTCCGTCGCCAACGCCTGCCGCACAAGCGGCTTTTTCCAACTACTCGGGCACGGAATCTCCCCGAATCTCCAACAGAAAATCTTCTCCGCATCCCAAAAACTGTTCGCGCTCCCCTGTGAAGAAAAGGCGAAAATCAAGAGCGTTATTGGGGGTCGGGGTTATGAGATTCTGGGTGGACAGACTTTACAATATGGTGCCAAGCCGGACTTGAAAGAAGGATTCTTCGTTGGCCCTGAAATTCCGAATGATAGGGAGACATATGAATCTTACCAGCACCCCAATAATTGGCCTGCTACGAGTTTGATTCCAGAACATGAATTGAAAGAGCCGGTTCTGGAATACCGACGACAACTTTGTGAGCTATCATTAGTCGTTATGCAGATTTTAGCTCAGGGATTACCTGGTGGTAGGAAAGATATGTTCAATGCGTTTTGTGAGGATGCTTTGGCTGTGGTGCGGTTATTGCACTATCCGCCTCAACTCGATTTCGCCGATACAAGCCAACTTGGTGCTGGGGCACATACGGATTTTGGCGCTATTACTCTCTTGCTTCAGGATTCGAGTGGCGGGTTGCAGGTTCGCAATCAGACTTCGGGGGAATGGATTGATGTGCCGCCGAATGCGGAGGCGTATGTGGTGAATGTGGGGGATATGCTTGATATGTGGACGAAGGGATTGTATAAGAGTAATGTACATCGGGTCATTAATAAGAGTGGGGGAGATAGATATTCTGTTCCTTTTTTCTTTGATGGGAATTTGGGGTTTGTCATTAGGCCTTTGGATGGGAGTGAGGTGGAGGGGGCAGGGATGACGGTAAGGGAGTTCATGGATGAGAGGTACGCTAGGAGTTATCCAAAATGAGGTAATAATGAACGACGTTGACGGTGGTTTTGGAGATGTTTGGTTGGTGTTGATCAATCAGAGGTTCATTTGGGTATGAGACCCACTTTTCTCAGCCTGGCGTTAGAAAGGCCTTTCAAGATCAGAGCCCCTCAGAAGGTCCTGGCAGGTCAGGATTGCAAATTTTTCGCCCCTCGATCATATTCTGAGACAGAGAAAGCGGTTTCAAATTGAGCCCAGTATCAATGAAGTTCGAGTTATGTTACTTGGGAAGGTCGCCGGGTGCTTATTACACCGATCGTCACACGATAGCTTTCTTCCATGATGAGAGAGGGAAGAGCAAGAATGCCCCGGAATAGCAAACATTGATTCAAGTATTTGACTGCCTGATATGCAGGGCTATCATCTGAGGTCCGCTGCCGCATCCAAGCAGCCGATAGCGGCTCAAAGATGGGCTTTCTCGAGCCCAATCTCTTCCTCTTCAACCATCAACAATGACTTCTTCAACCATCAAATATAGTTCTCTTCCCGAGTCAGATTCATTTCGCATCATTCTCCTTCAACCTTCTGCTTCTCGTGACACCCCGCTCCAATGTACGCTTTTGCACACAACTCTCTCGCAATGCGACCGCGACATTATCGATCATTACACTGCTCTCTCCTATGTTTGGGGCAATGCCGCTGAAAGAGGCAGCATTTTTATCGATGAATCTTCCATGGATATCACTGCCACTCTCGATTCTGCGCTCCGTGACATTCGTGATGCTTCCCGCATTGTACGGATTTGGGCTGACGCTGTTTGTATCAACCAAAATGACAACGACGAGAAAGCAGTGCAAATCGGGTTGTTTGCTAGGATCTATAGCACAGCACAGCATACCGTTATCTACCTTGGACCATCTACAAAGGAAGGTGATACTGTACTGTCGATTGCACCATCGAACACGACTGGTGTTATCAGCAATGAGTACAGCTGGCTTCAGGCTGAAACAGCTGGTGACGAGATCTTGAAGTTGTCGTGGTTCAGCCGAGTATGGGTTTTCCAAGAACTAGTCCTGAGCGATGATCCATGGGTGCAAATAGGCAGGCTAAGAGCTAGGTGGGTCGATGTCTGTTCTATTTTGCTGAACTCGAATGCGATGACTATGCAGGGAGATAGTGCAGTCCGGAGAAAGGTACTGAAAGACATGGACTCAACGAGAGGGACAAAGTCAAATACGCTTTTCAACCTATTACTCTCTAGACGAGGACTCGGTGCAACTGACCCAAGAGATATGATCTATGCGCACATGAGTACGGCTTCTGATCTTGAGAAGCTCAAAGACTACGTGCAGGTTGACTACGGCAAGACTTGCAAGCTCCTTTACGAAAACGTGGCGAGATACCTCATTGATCACCCTGATCGGCCTGGAACATTGTTCTTTCAGCATATTGACAACATGGATCCAGATTCTCGGCGCAAAAGTCTTGCTTCATGGGCACCAGATTGGAGCATTCCCGGCCCTGGGCTTGAGCCCATGTTTCGAGACAGTCTTGCCAATGGTAAACGCAATTTGACGGCAAGAGAGCACTACGTTTGGGTTTGCAGTCCATGGATTCTCGCCTACATTGGCTGCGAAGTCGACACTGTGAAAGATGTCAGCCTCACCTTACCAGATCCGGCTGGATTATTTCCTCAAAATAGGGCAGTTTATCAGTCCACTGTGAACAAACTGCGGCAGTTTTACAGAGAGAAAGGTGGCGTCTGGTGGTCTGGAGACGAGAAGGGCCGGCACCGGCATATCAGCTTGAAAGGAAGGGAAGCAGATCATGAGCAACTTGCTCTCAAGCTTGCCGAAGAATGGATTGAAATGATGACAAACGACCTGCCAAGATTATCGGCAGATTCTCAAAGCATCGAAGCTCATGAACGCTTTCTGGTAAAATTCAAAAAGTGGATGCAACATCGAGCCAAACAAGGTCTGATCATGGTCGGTGGAGATAGTGATGGGATCGAAAAAATACTTTTTGCTTACCTGCTCCCAAATCCCGTTCCGAATATCTTGACAGGAAGAAAGCTTTTTTTCACCGAAACTGGCAGGATTGGTGTCGCGCCGAAAAGCACGCAGCCTGGAGATCGTGTCGTATACCTTGCTGGAAATGAAATCGCTATGGTTATGAGGGAGGCTGAAAGTCGCGGGACACCCGGTCTTGATCTCGAGATACATGAAGCTTTTTCAGAGAAGCAGAATTTGTTGACTGATGGTCGTAAGGATATTATTCCTTCGGATGACTTGGCTATACAGCATGGTGTTCTGATTGGCGATTGCTATGTCGATGGAGTTGTGGGCTGGCTTCAAAAACCTGAGGACGAGCCTCATATCAAGGTCTTTTCACTGCGGTAGGCTGCGTCTCATTGCTATTGCTTCATCTTTTCCAGCCAATTTCACACAGTATTCTCACTGTTGCCCCTTTATCAAGCGCTATTCGGGAGTCCATGTGTTCTCCGGTTTTCTGCAAAAGGGAATCATTCATTGGGTGCGTGAAACATGTAAGCACCTTGCAACAGCCCTCAGGTGTGACTAGGAGGCGAAGATGACTGAACATCGCCATCTTATATCTATACTGTTCTTCTCCGTGGATTCATCTTTCGAACATCGCCAGGAAATCCACGCTATTATTCTCGACTTCCACGATTACTTTCCAAAAATACACACAGAGATACGCACCGAATCAGCCACGCTCGGCGCTCGAAAAATATCTGTTGTAGAAGGGCGAAGTTCAACTTTGTATGCTGTTTCATTCTCAGCCTTGCGCACTTGGGTGATCGAGAATCTGAAACGCAAATTGCATCACCATTTCGTCATATTAACTACCGGATTCGGGATGCATTTTCCACATGTCAAGCCTTCGAACTCTACGACTTTGCCTTGTATCAGCCCTTGATCGAAAAGCGCGCGTACCGGCTCTCCCCATAAGCCGTAGTCTGCTCTGAATAAAACACGCTCTAGAAGATTATTCATGATAAGAGGAGGTATGTTTCTCTCCTAATCAGAACCAACAAGTGCTTCCTATTAAGATCGCAAAGAGCAACACAATTTGTCACGAATTTGAACCACTACGGCCCAGAATGGAGTCCGCACTGGATCATATTAGCGAAGAACACAACCCTCTATTAGCCCCCACAGCAGACGATCACTTGACCTCCGAGACGGCACCGAGGTTTTTGCCAGGTTCTTTCTGGACAGGTCTTCGAAACGTACAATGCCTAAATCTGGTATCTGTTTCTGTGAATGTCTCTACGAATCGCGAGGAGGACAGAGGTCACGACGAAGACGATAGTCAAAAATCGAGGCCCTCTTTGACGACCGAAAAGCAACGGCAACAACAGTCAACGAGTAATACCTTGCAGACTTCACATACCAATGACGAACCGCGAGGATCATTCAGCACCCTTCTTCGGAATTTCCAAATCTTCAATCTCGTCTCTGTTCTCGTGAATGTGTCGACCAATCATGAGGATGAGCGAAGGGTCAAACCAGAAAAGAAAGAGAAGAAGAAGAAGGTTCCGGATTATTACCGAGATATCTTTGGAGACCAAGAAAAAGTTGGGAGTGAAAAGGGGGAAAAATCCGCGATTCATCTTCAGGACGAAAAATATCTCCCAACTTCGAAGATACCGATTATGTTTCGGATTCGGAATGCAGATCGTGTTGAAGCTTGCACAGTCTCTGCGGCTTCGAGTTTAACGGATCTTATGTCCAGGATAGAGGGGTTGGCGAAGTCATCGCCGAATTGTGGGACTTCAGCACTACTTCCCAATGCACGAGAGGGGAAAGACTGGGAATCTGGGATCAAGGTGCGAGAAATTGAAGTCGTTTGGAATATCGGCGAGGAAAGGAATGGCTTTGAAAGAACGATATTGACGGAGGAAAATTGGGAAGCTGTGCTCTTGTTGATGGAGAGGGGGATGATGGGTATTTTGAACGTTGAAGTTGAGAAGACGGGAGAAGAGGGGGTGCAAGACAAATATGTTCGGAATGCTTTGTTGGCTGCAGGTGAGAGGAAAGTCGATATATAGGTTGACCACTCATTATCGAGAATTGTTCGAAAGATAGAGGCGGTGTGACTGGGAGTCTGCTAAAGTTTGGAGAGTAGAGATAAGGTAAGCTTTTCGTACCTGTCGCTGCGACCATTAAGCTTGAATAGGAGACTTCTACAGACACTGCGATCGTCCAATTGGTCGTTGGCCCGAGTATTATAGATCTTACTTAATTCGGAGATGAGCAAGAAACCTCCCCAAGTAGGAAACGTGAAAGTGAGATTTTGAGAAAGAAGTTTCCGGACGCTGCGGGATTCTGAATGAAAATCGGTACTCTTTTCTACCGTTGAAATATGGCTTTTGAGGGAGGGACTAGGAGTGATAGCGATGAAGGAAGATTGGGTTTATCGGGATTTTGAGGATAACAAACTCATCCTCGCTCTCGCAGCCCTCACCGCCATCGCTCCCCTCGATGCGCCCTCCCTCGGCTCTCTCACTGGCGATAAAACAACATCTTCATCCGCATCCCTAAGCCCCACCCCAAAAAGTTCCACCTCCTCCCCCTCAAGCCCAGGCTCCTTCGTCTTCTTTCCCTCCGCCCAAGCAAACTACGAAGCCACTTTCGACAACCTCTCCTTCCTTACCGAAAATTTCGCTCTCCAGTAGGTAGGACTATAAGATGGTCTCGATTACGAAGGTATCCATCTCATTTCCCTTGGTCTCGATGGCACGGTTGTGGCGGATGTGATTCCAAGGACTTATCCTAATATAGGAGCCTACGGCACTGTTACGTGTGTTGGATGGTAGTCCTAGTATTACTACACAGTATGAGGGATCTGTAACTGATACTTTCCATTTGAAGAGTTTTTGGTTTGGATGTGTTATTAAGACTGAGGAAGCCGTACGTTTTTCTCCTTATTATCTTCCTCCTCCATGTCCATAAAGGGACAATTACTATGGGTATTGCTGACAGGTTGCTTCTGTCCCGATTTCCTGCGATGTCACAGTTGCAGGGTTCAAAGCTTCTCTTGAAATTGCTTGTCAGACCTTTTCGTTTGGGTATGATCCTCTCAGTGATTTCTTGACGGCCATTATGGCCAAAGCCAAACTCTCGGCTGCGTTCAAGAAACCGATTCGACTGCTTTCAGTACAGAGTATGAACTCAATGGTGCCAATGGTGCCACCCTGCTGGTCAGTTTGGGGTACACGAGTGTTAACGCCAAGAACAAGATTGAGAAGAACGAGAACTTGGCGGAAGGGCATTGAAGACAGGCTCTTTCTGGTGGTCAGGCCTTCGTATGTGATTGTCTAGGGGTATATGATTTATAAAGTGCGACTCCACGGAGCGGTAAATCTGGGTAGCTCGCTTCTTCATTTTCGCTTGGTTCCAAATTGATTCGCTAACTCGTTACAAATTATGGACCGAGTTTTTGGTGCTTCGAAGATTATTGAATGGGCGTGGTAATCTTTGCACCAGGATCGATATCGGTAAATTTCCGACAACCTTGAGTCCAGAATCTGTCAGACATTAGCCATGTCGATCTGGATTCAGGAGTGATCAAATTGGATCATGTATCCAGTGCAAGCCTCAACTGATTCAGAAATAGCCTACAGCTCAGGAAGGCCGCTCTGTTGTATCATGAGAACCAGCTCTTCAGAATGTTTGACTTGCTTCCTTCCTGGCCTTTGCCTACCTAATCGACAGTGAAATTATGCTAGGCGTCAAAACCAACCTTTCCTCCTCTAAGACCACGTAAATATGCCGGCAAAAGAGAGAAGTGATGAATCAAAGCTGAAAATGAGTGATGCGCAACAGAACAGGGATCGGCCCAGTCGACAGTCCATGATGCCAACACATCCTGATATTTTGCTCCTGAGACTGATACTTCTACGTGCTGATTCGTGGATGACAAGAGCTGTCTAGTATCTGTGGAATTCTTCCTTCGTAAATGGCTATGAAGGTGGCATCCCCATACACCTTTTCGATAGTCTTGATGTAACCTGGATTGGTAATTTCTGCTCATTGAGAAGTATATTGTGGTTCTTTGTCGATAGGGGAGTGCCGGGCTTCGTATGATAATTCGCAATCCAAGATCCGCTTCTCAGCGTGCTTGCTATCTCCTGATGGTTTTTGCTGACAAGAGTGTAAGCTGTCGGGTCAAGCACTGAGTACAAGGAGTGTGCCCCTGGGAAGTAGAAAAGATTGATGAGGTACGGAAGTTGAATTCGGAATTGTACTTTTAATCCACTCCCAACGAGCAACCCGTCGAATTCGAGATTGATATCAATTCGAATTCGAGATTGATATCAACATGTTTCGGGCAAAGTAGTACCTTGGGGGACTTCAGTTACAATCAACGAGGCCATTGATGTCGAGTTACAACCGCGCTTCGTAGCCATATATCTGAGGAGACCAGAGCAAATTAGGTTGTTGAAGATGCCATTTGGTTTGTCCTCACGTGACTGTACATACGGGGAACCCTGTAATAGATGTCCAAGCCCGGTTCACATGTGGGATAAATGCTTCTCGTCAAGTCGCTTTGATAAGACTGCTTTATGTTGTTCTCTGGCTGCTTGATAAAGGAAGAAGATGCTGCCATAATACCTCTGTAACGATCAAGTTCTCGCTGGATTCTCGACGCGTTCACACTGCTTGAGCGCGCGCTGGGGAACATGGACACCACGTCGCCAGAACTCGCTTCGGCGCTGCTTCAATGGGTATGATGCTTCAAACATAAAACATGCGCCTCTTTGAAAGCTGATGCTGTACCAGTTGAACTCTTTCGAGCTCCCTACGCCGGTACGATCATGGAAAGACCTCGAGGACGGTGCCACACTGTGGAGAATATTGGGGGATATTGACTCGGACTACTTTCACGGCACGCTTCCAGAAACAGACAAAAAAGAGAAGGACAACTGGATACCAAGATGGCAGAACCTAAAGCATATAGATCGTCTAGTCACGACATATATTCGCGAGGAATGCGACAAATTACCACACCTGAGCAAGAGTTTGAACCCAGATCTGAAGGCTATAGCAATTGATGGATCACCTCAGAACACAATCAAGCTGGTCAAGGCTGTTCTGTTGGCAGCTATGTACTCGGACAAATCAAATGAGCGAATGATAAGAGTCATGCAGTCTATGGGCACCAAATACGCGTTTCCTATTGCATCGGCCATTGAAGAGATGGAGGAGCTCGATATAAGACTGGCAGACATGGCAGCAGACACTGAGCCTGCCTCAGACGTGGATCAATCGACGGACTCAGACGCGCCAGGGAGAGAGAGTCTATACGAGCGTGATCCGGAGCTTGAGCGAGAAGAGAAGCTCATCCAAGCCCTACAAGAAAATCGGAAACTCGAGAACAAGCTGGCAGAACTTGCGGAAGATCTACAAGATTCGCGAGAAAAATGCTTGGCCCTGCAAGAAGAGCTAGAGGAGTCAAACTACACCCGAGATAAACGGAAACGAACGACGATGGAAGAAAGCAGCTTTCAGCAACTGAACATCCAAGCTGGCCGAGACAAAGATTATATTGCCGAACTTGAGGCCGACCTTGCTAATGCTACCACCACTATCGAGGGTCAGGAACGCCAAATCGAGCGTTTCAAGACCGATGCTGAGAGCAAACAAGAATTGCGGGACGAATTGCAGCTCGTCAAATCTGAACGGGATGAACTCCGACAGAAGACGAAAGCCAATGAGAACTTAAAAAAGAAGATCCAGGCCCTTCAAGAGCATGAACGAGCCAACGCAAGCCTTCGCAGAGAATTGCAAGCTGTTCAGGAACAGTTGTCAGACGTCGACGCACTCAGAGAACGCTGCTCAGCCTTGGAGAAGGCTAATGATGAGAACGCTCAGACAATTGCAAACGGCGAACAAGAGATATTTGATCAGAAATCAGCCAAGCAGCGTATCGCACACGAGCTCAATGTGCTTACGCAAAGATACGAGCAGACCCACAACATGCTGGCTGCAGCGCAGGAGACGATTCGAGAGCTCGAAGATAGAAATCAAGATCTGCAGTCGTCACAGGAAGATGGTGGCGACGGGCTGGAGAGTTTGGACGCTGAACTTGCTGCCGAATCCGGAACCTCTGACGAGACAGAAAAAAAGCAGCTCAAGCCGAAGAGCACCGTACCCGGTGGTGGCGTCGACACTATTGTTCTTCAGCAAAATCTCTCAATTGCGAACGCCTCAGTTGCTCGACTCGAACAGCGCTGTCTTGATTTGTTGCAAGAGAATCTTGGATTCAAGTCCAATAGTGATTTAGCTGACGATTCAAATTCGTCACATCCGTTCCAGCACCAGGTTCGCCGTCTGGAAACTATCACCAAAGAACTCGAGGAATCACAGAGCAAGTACATCGCCTCGATAAGCGAAATAACTGATCTCAAACGTCGTCTGGAGTACGCGGAAAGCCAAGGTAAGTCACGTTCCCATCCCTACCCTATGTTCTCAGCCACTGAGGCATTTGTTACAAAAGCCAACGCAGAGAAGCTCGCCGAGTCCGACGCCGCCTTGGCCCAAAATCACGAGAGACAAGCCTATACCGAAGAGATCCAGACCCAGCTCCGAGAACACAGGAGCCTCCTTCGCCACGCCCTGCTAAACACGGATGCACTTCAGCAGGAAGCCGAGGAGATCAGAAGAAGCAACGAATATAAGTTGGTGCTGCATCAGCTTGAGACGGTACGATCTGCTTCCAATGAGGAAGCGGACGAGGTCATTGTTGATGCCGCGACAAATTTGACCGACAAGATCGAAAGCAGACGCAGCGCTGTTGCTGAGCGGGAAGCAGTAAGTTTAAAGCCACGCCCGATGCATGAGCCCTTCATTGACATTGCACAGCAACTCGCTGATCAGAAAGCACAATTGTCTGCGCTCCAGACCCAACTTTCGTCACTCAAGGAACTGCCGCCGCCACCGTCCACGGCTGACAAAGATGTCGCGGAGGAGCTCGCGAACCTTCAACGGGAGAACAAGCTCATTGCGTCCGCATGGTACGATCTCACGTGTAGACTGCAAAGCAACACAGTCATGCTTTCGCGCCGACAAGAACAGCCGAAGAGCTGGATAGGACGGCAGAGGGGCGTAGTAGGCGGTACTGCAGCAAAACGAGTCGGTACATGAAGATACGATCAGCAATGGTAAGCTGACCGTGATGTCACGCTATCATCGAGCCCAAGATAATTCAGCACAGTGTAGATCAGGAACGGATGATGATAATGTTATCAATGTGGTATAGGATGACTGCATTTTTATACGTGGGTTTGATCTGTTACATTGGATTTTGGAGTTGAACTTAGAGAGAGGGTATACCCACCTAGCATGCACACAGTTGAAGAGCGGCGTTCTCTCTGTGCATCTACATTGTTTTTATTGTTTTACAGGTTGGTAGAATTTATGCTTCCAGGAATTCATCTACTTCAATACGAAAGTTGGAAATGAAGATCGATTTAGCCAAATTTGTGGCAAACTCGAACCCAAAATTGCTAGAAAAATTTATCCACATCCATAGTCAACTGAAGAAGTTGGTGAAAAGGAGTACAATTGATGGAACAAGCCTTTAACTAGATGTCTTTAGTCATCCTGTAACTGTTCAGTCGCCTCAGATCACTTCACGATCTCTCCTGACCAATCTTCCACTGGCGGACTCCATTGTTTAGAGACATGTCAAAGTTGACATGTCTAGGACGGCTGCGCTCTTTTCTGGACATGACTTGTCGTTTAGTTCCATCGCTACTCGTGCGCGTGGTAACGATATCATTCACAAAGACGCCGCTCGATTCAGAAATTCATGTCAAGATATTATGGCGGAAGGATACTATGTATTTCAGAAATATAAGTTTCGTTGAGGTTAGTATCAACCTCGATACCGATCCAGGTTTTTGGCAACTGAGAAAAAATAATCTTCCGGAAGGTTATTAGTAGACGATTGGTTTTTCAGCAGGCATTTTGTACTGTGCGAGGAAAGGGGTGGACGTTGGTGTAAATACCGTATTATCCATCGTAATCCATTGCTGGTGTCTTGGTGGTCGTATACCAACTCGGACTAACAATATCAAATCATACTTACTCGCGAAAATAGCTGGAGAAGTGTCGACATAGATTGTGCGGTTGGAGATTACTTAACGACACAACTAATATCAAACAAGTATAACAGCAGCCATGGTACAGTACAGGATATAAACGCTATACCCCCCTTTCCCATACCATATCAAGCACTGCACTCACCTCCAACATCCCGCCATTCTCACAACTCTGCTCCATCCGAAAACCATGCAAAAGTATCATTCTCGACTACCCAAGCCCAAAGACCAAGGGCGCCTTGATAGATCCCTACTCTACTCCCCCTGCATTCTTCTACAACTACTATCCAATCATAAACTCAACGCGCAGTGTGTTCTTCGTAGACTACTGTAGTATATACTAGCACACCAAGCCATCTCGCAATCGGCCGGATATCCCACCTCCACCATCTTCGTAAGTTGCTAGTGTAAGTGTCATTGTCGTACCATTTTGTGGCGCCATTTTTGCATGTACATCCACTGGCACCTCCCTTGTATAGACATGGATCGCCAACACAGAAAAACCAAATAAAAAAGTTTGTAGACCGCTGCAATACCATGGTGGAGATTGGAGGGGGTGTTGGAGAGGTGTATTAGTTGTAGGCAGCGAGTATACCGTGGTACGTTAATGAGAAGCCTGTTGGGTACTACTAGCTTGAAGGGAGTACGGAGGTAGTAGTGACAAGAAAAGGTTATACTATTTTCTTATCCCCTTACTTATTATTACTAGTAAATCGGAGCCTCGCTTTACTTATATAGTATACCGTAGAAACTTGCCAAACTCGCTAGTATCTCGGTTTAATACGAACCTCGTAGTCGTACTAGCTAGCTTAGTTATACCTTGAGATTATTTATTCTATTCTTGAAAGAGTATCTTTTATAAGGAATTATTTAGGAGTAACTATCTCCCTCTCTTAAACTTCCTATTTGTTTTAACTTTAGTTAGAATATCTACTTTCTAGAATCTAGTACGTGACTTGAGTACGAGTACGAGCCTATATAGGGCTATATAAGATTTATATATATCTATCCGAATACAAGGTACTAGCGAGTTTAGTAAGTTTCTACGGTATAATACTATATAGTTAAGAGAAGGTACTACTTTCCCCTACCTATATATTATTAAAATATATATTTATATAGATAATTAGATCTTAGAATAGGAGTATAGAATATATATAGTATACTAGCAGTTTATTATATAAGTATAGAAAAGGAAGGACGTAAGGGGTAAGATACTAGTATATATATATCTAACCCTAGCTACCCACCACCCGGCAACTAACTACCCGCAACACCACGATTCTCCTCAAGTCTTTTGTTCGTTACAGAGCAAGTAAGCAAGTAAGTAAGAACAAGTTACTAGTATATCCCGAATCTCCGTGGACTGCATGGATTGCGGCCGTGGCATGTCTAGCGGGATTGATTTGATACAAGGCGAGGCGAGGCGAGGCGATACGAGGCGATGTGATGGAAATACTAGATGGAAGGAAAGAAGCCGTTATGAAGTCCTTCTCTCTATTTGTTTTTTTGGCCGAGGTTAGTTGGTTTTGAGACCGCCCTCTAAAACTTGTACTAGGTAGTGTAGTAAGATCTTTGGGGAGGAGGGGTGGATCGGCCTTTAATAGACACGGTGGATGGTCAGCGAGTGGATTGATAAGCGAAGATTTTCGAGAAATGGAGAAGTGAAGAGTATATCATGGCTGTAACATCAATATCAACAACTCCCTTATCAATATTATTATTTTCCGAGAAGTACTATTTGTTGGAAGATTATTATTATTATCATTACCATTATTATTGAAGGGTGAAAAAGGGGAGAAGCAATACGAGCTATCACTTATTTTTCAAAAGAAGAAGGAGGGATAGGGCTTCCAGAAGCATATCATATCATCAGCCCCATAATAATTTTCAATATCGCAAGCGACGGGTGTGTCTGTGCTTAATGAACCTTTTCTACCACCCCCTTGTTGGACCGCACCTCCAACCCCGTCGCGTCGAGCGGAGACCGGGAAATCCGATGTACGCTTGGTGGAGATGTCTTGGTTTGTTTCGGTACGTACCTATAAATGCCATTATATCTACAGGACGGGAATAATGGAAGAACTGTATGTACTTGTCCCCTCCCTAATAATAATGAATGAAAGGTGGCCGAGTGATAGGTTCCTAGGTGGAGTTTGATTGTCAAGGATGTAGATGATCGTAGTAATCGTACCACAGTAAGTTTCGGTACCGCCATCTTGGGAGGGGAATTCTCCGTCCGAGGTATGGTTGGTTGTATATTTAAATTTCTCCAAAATTTCTCGGGTTGATGGGTTTGCTTGGGTTTTGCACGGCAAGGAACGCTTCCAACAGCTTGGAAAGGCATATTCTCCGGTCAAGATTGTAGGGATCGGGCGGCTCGGACTGATCGTGACGGTCGGAAGAGGGAAGAGTGGTCGATTTTGTATCCGTAGGGATAAGGGCTGTACACCTCCCTGTCGTGATCGTATGGTCCTTCCGTTGGAAAGTGGGCTGTCTTCTCAGATCAACGCGGTTTGTGGTCCCTATTTCCGATGGGCGAGATTGTTATGAGGAGGAGAAAAGTGGAGATGGTGTTTAGGAGTGGAACAGATGTATGGTAGGGAAAGGAACCGAGGAGCGCGTGGGACCTATTTTGGTACAGTGCTCGAATTGCGGTCGGATCGGATTGGTCGGGAATAATATGGAGTCTTGATGGCCCGGTGAGAGCGGGATGTCCGGAGGTCCGTTATGGTTAGGGAAGGAATAGCGTGGAGATTTTTGTCCGAACTGCCCGACCGAGGATCTGTCATAGCCGATCGAGAGTAGTATTTAAGCCGTGCTTGATAATTCTTTTGCAGGCTACAACGATAGGGCGAGTCCGTGGCATGGACGATAATCGAGATTCAAGCGATTAAGCGAGTGTTGAGTTACGTGCGATGTTGACTATCGATTTGGCTTGTGGATTTCCCTTTTGGGCTCTCGCGCGCGAAGGCTCGCTCAAGTTGTCCCAATGCGGCAACTTGAGGCTCTGCGCCTCTGGCTTCAGCCTGGTCGCGCAATGACGTTGCTCCTTCGAGTTTGTTCACATGCTTTCAGGTGTCTTCGTTTGCACGAAATATCGTAAGCTTTGTATCCTGCTCGAAGGATTCAGTCCAAGGAGTGTTTCCCTCTTGGGATTCGTGCATGACCGTGGCTGCATCTGGAAAACCACGCGAGTCATGATCATCGATGTGGACAAAGCTTTTGGGGCGAATTGCTTGCGAGACGAATTTTTGTTGTACGGACTGCTGGCTTGCACTGTTATTAGCGATTAGGCTTTCCCTTAGAGAGACTTAGAGACTGGTCAGTAGAAAATGATACGTGGAGGTGTAGACATGTACAGTTGTTATAAGCAAAATAAGCCACCAAAAGTACAGGTGAAGTCCCCTCCCACAGCGAATACATATCGCATCTATTCTAGCTCTTGTGTTTTGTGTTTCGAAAAAATATCATTTGGGTATGCCGTTGTCCTCTCGCCGTATCCATTACCTCCCAATGCAGAAATGAAGACAATTTTGCAGAGTACAAATGATTAAAACAGACAGCCGCAAGCTACATTCTTAAAATCGAAAAGGGGGAATACCTGATGTTCGTGATCCGAGTAATGGGTCGACAAAGAAAACAATTAACGCTCAAACGCTTCAGAATGCTGGTGTCAGACATAAGAAAGGGTCCAGAAGGCGCGTGTTTGGTCTATGGGAAGTTGGTGATGTATGAATAAGCTGAGAGGCGTGAAGGGACGATATCCTGAGTTAAGGCGTGCCCAGGTCCTTTTCTGGTCTTACGATCGAAACTGCCAAACAGGATTTTCTTCGGTTCTACGAAATTGTTGTAGACCGTGGCGCACACGGTGTCTTGATCGACAGTAATCGACTTGCTCAAATGTCAAGGAGCCGCTTCGTCTCTCGCAGGAGGCTCCAGGCCTTGCGGTTGACTGATCGGTGATTGACTGTTTGGAGGCAGAATCTGTTGTTGCTGGTTGCCATACGATGGGCTTTCTCGTGGCTGGCTGCTTGGCAGATGAGGATTGAGAGGTTGGTAGCTCTGTGTATCTCTCCCTGGAGCGTAATAGTCATTCGGTGGGGTGTGTCGACGAGGTGTTTCGGGTCGTGGACGCTCTTCGGGAATCGGAGGCATGTTAGGCGAGCCGTTGTACTCTGCGGAAGAGCCTGGCGTCAATGCAGAATCTGATCTGTTGCCTTGGCTGGTGTCGTGGATTACAGGCGGCGGAGGAAGATCTGGTTCTAGTGCGCCAGAGAATTGAGATGATGGATCTTTCTGCTTGCTGCTGTTTGCTCGGCGTCGACTGGTCGTGCTGCTACTTCGTCTTCGAGTCGTTGGTAGAAGGTTCGGTTCGCGCTCTCCGGATGTACTTGCAGCTGGAGGAGCGGGAGCTAGACTTGGGTTCTTGGATCCAGGTGGAGACTTTGTTCTCCCTCCTGCAGCTGTCGCGTGCGGCTGAAAAACAGGCACGTTCGCGCGCGAAGCCATCTCCTCGGCGCCCATTTGCCAATGAATTGCTTCGATCGCTCGCCATGGTAGACCCATCTCTTTCGCGACCATTTCCCACATTGCTTGCTTGAATCTGTACAAAGGGAGAGAAGTTAGCGTGACTTAAGCAGCAACTACCATGCATGAGGTGGCTTTTTGAGCTTTGCGCAAAGACGAGAGACCCGTGAATATAGACTCACCGGTTGTACAGTCTTGCAAGCTTGTTTTTCTTCTCGTCGTCCCATTCTTGACGCTTCTCGCTGTAATTCTGGTAACGCAAACGGCAACTGATTGCACTCCTTCCAGGTAATTTCTTCGCAATGTCGTCCCACTTCATCCCATTCCTGCGAAGCTCAATCGCGAGCTTGTCCTCCTCGGGCGTCCATTTCCCTTTCTTCTCTGGAGGTCCTGGCGATTCTCCCAAAGTAGATGGCGGAGCTGGTCGTTTTTGCGGGATGTGCGAAGTGGAAATTTGCACAGGACCGGTCGGTCGCGGTTCTTGCGTCTGAATGTACTGTGCTCCAACTAGCGAAGTGGGAGGTGGTGGGTAATAGGGCTGACTCTGATGCCCATATTGCGGATCCTGTACGTATCCATAAGGCGGCAGATGATGTTGTTGGACCTGGGATGGACCAGGGTGGTTCCAAGATGATACCGAAGGAAGCGGGAGCTGTGTTGGTGGTCCGACGGGTCCTCCAGTAACGCTATTCAAGGGTGGAAAAGACGCGATGGTGCCGTATGTCAGTGGAGCAGTGGCGTAAGATCTTGGAAAATCAGCGGAAGAAGCACTTTGATTTCCAGCGGCGGGAGACTCAGAGTCCCCCGACGTCGAGATGATCTTTGAGATATCCACGACGAAGGCGGTTGGGCCAGGATGACTTGGTCCAGCCCGGTTTCTTCTTCGAGGACAACTGGTCTCGGACTGAAATCTTCGTCCTTTGGCAGTCACTGGCCAGATTCGTGGATCTGTCACAGTGTGTCGAGGTCAAATCGGTCCACATTCAAGTTATCAATGTGAACGGAATGATGTCCAGAAGCAACGGACTCTCGGGCCGGGTGTGAGAGCTCACGCGTGTTTAAGCGACACCAAAATCTGAGGTTGTCGAGTAGAGCAATGACGGCGTGAAACTGGATCCGAGGTACGACAAGGAAAGGTGTGCCTGAGATTAGGCTGATATGGACGTGGCAATGTATAGTCGAGGAGGCTGAAGAGTCACCGACGTTCCGTGAACCCTCTGGGAAAATGCGCTGGCCGAGGGAAGGCTGCGTGCGCATCGACGGTGTCGTGATGATGAACACAAAAATAATCCGAAAGTTGCTCTATCTGGGGAAAAGGGAGCCGCCGTCAAGGTCCTTGCATCAGATCCAGAGATAAACACAGCAGGTCGAGGAAGTGAATCAATGGGCAGCAGGAGGAGAGGTACGGTGTCGGGACTCAGGTACTAAATTGGAAAGCAGGTGACCAAGCGTTGGTATTTAGGTAGACAGGTGATGCTGCACACAATACTGGGCCAAAGAGATGGTGTATCGTCGGTTCTTGGATCTGAATGGCCGCCCTCATGGAGCTTTAGGATCAGCCCCACGGCTCAAAGATCAGGGGTGAAACAATGTCTGGCCAATGAGGAGATTCAGCACATTGGAGCATAGCCACTGCTTTGGGACTGACGAAGAGAGCGTGGAACACCTCAGCATGCAGAAGGACGACAAGAAAATTTGCTTTTGCATGATGGTTTGCTTGGACGACCATCGCTGTACCAGGGTGTTTGCGCCACTGTCTGCACGTCCGAGGTAAGGTTAAGTGGAGGGATGATCCTCACGGCTAGAGTAAGGTTCACATATCAGGGATCATCTTCAAACTTGCTGCGACATATCTTGCAATAATGCCGGTTGAGAGGGTTCCTGGCGAGTTCATGCCATCGTGTTTGTTTCCAGTAGACATGTCATCCTCCTTCCAGCCAGTGCAGAGAACTCAAAATGTTTTTTATAGAACACCTTCAACGTCGCTCATCGCCAGCTATAATCAGACCAACACCACCCGATTGGACGTCTTCCATGACATAGGCGGTGTATTATTGCGCCCCGGGTTTACCAATCCATAGGGCTCCAACGGATCGAAGCGTTGATGAGCTGGCGAACGATGATCTGCCGCAACATCGCGCCTCTCAGACTCCGCCGCCTCGGCACCGTGACGCGACTGCAAGTAGTGGTATTAGTCTTGGACGACTGTCCAGTACCTACGGTACAACAAGTACTTTGTACGCTTGTTAGGCAAGTGGAGACTTGGATGTCCTTGACCCTGGTTTTCGCAGCATGGTAGAAACACCTTCATCGAGGCCGTTGCCTGCCAAGGTACGAGAACGGACCGGCGAGTCGCAGAGGAGCGGTGTGTGCCGAGGGTATTATCATTGATGCCATGGCCAGTCCGTCTTCATCTCGTAGAATTTATTACAGCGTATACTGACCCTTGGTCGGCGCTTAGACGATGCGGCGGCTCCCGCGCGACCTGAGACAAGACAGCCCGCATGCCACGTGAATGTGCATGCCATTGGGAAGTCGAGGAGATAAAATCCCGACAAGGTTCTGTCGCATGGGCAAGGCAAGAGGCAAGAAAAGGCTAGGCTGTGGAGGAAAGGGCCGTCTCCTGTGCGACGTGGGTCGAGGGTGCATGCTTGCAGCAGAGGGCCCAGGTGTCAAGCAGGAGACGCGACAAAGCAAAACACAGCAAACCATGCGACTAAATATTTACCACGGTTGCACCAACCTCAGGCTTCAAAGTCGCCATCTCGTCTAACGCCAACAGATACTGATGGTTGTCCAGATGCCGTGCAGAGAGGGATTTCCGAGGGCATGTAGCATGACGGACGCACAGATCCGGCGTTCGGACAACAACAATCCGGGAGCAATAATGGACACTGGCAGTTTCTGAATGAGGTTCGAGAGGTGTTTGAATATCGGCCGTATTAACAGTTGGAAGGTGCCGCGATGGCATATAGAAGCAGATAATGTCGCATATGCATGTCGTTCTCCCCGTCTGTCCGTTCCTCGAGCAGTCATTGTTGCTTCGCAACATTATTAATGTCCTCTCACATCGCTATTCCAAGCAAAGCCCATGGATTGCTCAGGAGAGCCGCATCCATCTTAACGACGACAACCGGAATCATTCGCCATTCGCCAATCGCCAGGAACAGGAACAGGAACAGGAACCTGGACAAGTCCGGAACGGAACAGTGGAAACTCGAGGGTTCGAGCGGTGAGAGAAGACTCATGCACTCGTCCGAGGTGGCAGGCAGGCAGCGACGTTGGCTCTTTTCTGCTTCGGTACAGGCGGACGGCGATTTGCTTGTTGGTCGCGATGGGCCAGCGGCACTTGTCGATGCCGAGGAGGACGTGGAAGTGGACGTGGACGTGGGAGCGAACGAGGTGCTGTCCTTGAACTGTCTCGCAGATGCCTTGGTACACGCCGCCAGGGTACACGATTTGGACTAGCCTCTCTCCTTTGCAGCAAAAGCAATAGTGGACAACAATTAAATAACCAAGCACTGGCGGGAAGGCAAATGAACGACGGGAGTTCATGGCAAGGCGAACTGCTTGTGGGAGGGTTTGTCGAAGGGAAATTCATTCGAGACAATGGGTTTGATGTTTGGTGCCTCTCGCGATCTGAGCTTCCACGCACGTGATGTCGTTCCCGATCATGATCATGATCGCTGCCTGCCAGTGCCATTCAGGCAATTGAAGTCGTATTATGATTTTATAGGCAAGGTCCATGGCAATAATAACATTCCAGAACATGTCGCCAGATGTTGACGGCATGCAGATTACAGGCATGGCGTTGATAAAACGGGTGTTATTGCGAGAATCTCTCCAGGATCAATCACTACTCAAGTCCAACTGAAATGCCAGTGGTGGTAGAACCCAGCACTAACTACTTTGATATTCCCCCAACATATCCCACCACCCACCATCATCAGCAGCGTGGCCGTGATTATTGCACCTATCCGCCTGTACGGTGCAGCCCTGCAACCATATCATCCCATCATGTCCGGCCCGCAGACATCGTCGGACATCCCGCTGCTGATCAAGTCTGCCAACTCGGCTTCAGAGCGAAGAGTCACACCAGCTTGGACTATCGCCCACCTCAAGACGCGTCTGGAGCCCATCACCGGTATTCCAGCATCTGCGCAGAGTCTCTCGCTGCGCGTCGGCTCGCAAGACACTGTCTCTATCCAAGCCGCCGACGAGGAGACGTTCCAGCTTCACAGCTTCAACCTGCAGGCATACGCTGAGATATTTGTAAGTCGGTTTATGCTTTTCGATGGATGCCTATATCCATTATTGTGTGGCTTCTCGTTTCTCCGAGCCTCCGACCCTCGCCAGCCAGCCCAACTCTCCATCAATGGGTTCGCGACAGACAAATGATGCTCTGCCACATGCCGCGCTGGCTTGCTGGCTTCACAGCTTGTCAGGATCACCATGCCACAACCTGGCCTCCTGCTTACTTCGTTTCATTGGCCAATCCACTGCCTCAATCAACTTTCCATCCTCTTCTTGGCGGCACCCTCTACCAGTCATCGGTGGTCGGAAATCGCCTTTGTTTAGCCCACAAACTCAACCTAGGTACACTCTGCAGTTCCAGCCTTCGACACTGCCGTCCGCTGGCGTGGAAAAAGTGGACACCGGCCTCGGTCTTCATGTCTTAGTTCTCTTCACGTCACCACAAAAACAAAATGACGCTTCGTCACCCAACAACCGTCCTGAGCCGGTCTATTCTTGTAGTTGCCAACTTCCCTTGACCCTTGGGCCTTTGTACATGAGATCCCAAGCAGCCCAAAAGAAATCCTTCAAACATTCAAAATGAGGCGACAAGTCTTGGAGCCTCCTGTCCACGCAATCCGTTTTCCTAGCTCACAATCCATTTCATCGTCGGCTGTTCTGCGGTCACACAGTCTCACATTTTGCTCGCTCTGCTGGATCGGGTGACGAGACGAACACTTGAGACTGGATCTACAGATCTCTCCTGAGCTTGGGATGATGAGCGAGATCGGCAGGAGAGCAAGACCAAAATTTACTCGTTGTCCAGCCGGAACCACAAAGGCGATGCTCTAGATCTTGGTGCAACCTGGCAATATCAAAGAGACATGACGATAATTGCTTGTTGATGATCTATCATTGCTAACACACAAAAAACCGAGCATTGTCATCTAACGCGTACCCAGGTCACCGACACAAGACCTCCTGGCTCTCGTGCCGACTACACCGATGTTTCCAAGGTTGAGAAATATGTAATGCCTGCGCAAGAATACGAGACGCTTCCGAACAGTGTGCTAGCATGGAAGAAGAATCAGAAGCTTGGACGGTTTGACCCAAACGCACCAGATATCGAGCAGCAGAAAATCAAGGCCCTGGAGAGAGAAATTGAGGAGAGAGGTGCGTTGCATGGCGGAAACCTCTGATGATCATTCCCGTCCACAATCGTCTTGTCCTGTTCAAATACCTCGCCTTGACCCTGACCGCTACTTCAAGCATGTTTCCATTCTCATACTCGTCGCTGACTTCTGTATCAGGAATCGCCTTGAACGCTCGCGCACGTCTACTCCCTGCCAATGACGCTCGACTCGGTACCGTTTCCTACATTGGCCCAATTCCTCAGATTCTCGGCAGTCTAGGTGCCTGGATTGGTATCACTCTGGACGAACCAACAGGCAAGAATGACGGATCGATTCCTTCCAAGGGCAAGGAAGGTGAAGAGGGGTTCGTTGAGGGCGCACGGTACTTTCAGTGCCTACCAAAGTGCGGTATCTTCGTGCGACCTGAGCGGGTTGAGATAGGAGACTTCCCGGCCGCTGACGATTTTGGGGAGGAAATGGAGGAGATGTAGACGGCCGTTGTGGCTTAGGTCTCAGACAGGCCTCATCGCAATGGAACATGAAAACATACAGGCTTATGCTGCATCAGATGGCGCGTATAGGGGACTCCCAAGCTTAGAACAGATCTTTGAAGAAATGCGGTGAGGGAGGCCGCATTGTGTGGCTGATCTCCGGGTACATTCTGGGAATGAGATTCAACTCCATATCAGGTCGCGGCCTGCTAGGACTTTCACGTCAACGTATTTGGAGCTGCAGAAATGATGTGGCACATTCTCCGCGCCAGAAGGTACCAAACACGTAGATGACCATTTCGCTGTGGGTTGTAGGTAAAATTGATAGCCGCGGCCACTTGTTGCATGGGCTTTCAAGACATCATCCTTCTCGTGGATTTTGCTGTATTTGGTGTCATGGTTAGGGCATATGTTGTTTTTCCAGGGGACTCGGTAACACGTTATGAAGTATGTGTGACCATTTCTCCGAGCCTTCTCCGGGACTGCCAGACTATATATGTGCGTCATGTGATTCCTCAATCCATGCCGGATTTCCCTCTCCCACCGAAACCTCATATTCCCGCACTTTGGTGGGGGTATGAAGTACTTCACAAGCACATCTCTATGTCTACAAATGTTCCTGCTCATCTTATCATTGAGGTAGTCAAAGTTGGTTTGCAGATCAACTCAAAACCCTGTCTACTCTCAGAAATACCTGACATTGGTGCTTCGTGCTGCGTAACACAACACATACTTCGCCTTCCTTCTATTGCTGGGCAATGCTCGACTTGACTGACTCGCTTCTATCGTAGTTCTATGCCCTCGCACTGCCTCGAAGCTTCGCGCCGTCCCTAGCTTCGTTGCTACAACTGGGCTTTCGTACCTACTATCTAGTCATAACATGAACCACGTTCGCTCTCGCAGTCTCGCAGCCAGATCCGAAGAGCGACCAGCTGTCTACACCTACGACCATGTTCTCCGCCTCGTCACCGACTTCTTTGCTAGTTTGAATCACGGCTCTCAAGATGAGGATGATCATTGTATGGTTGCGGATACGAGAGAGAGATCCTTCGGCGAAGGATTGGCAGCTCATCACCCAGGCTTGGATAAATGGCGAGAAACTGGCAGGATCAGGCTTGTGGCTGTCTGTCTGTCTGTCTGTCTGGCGGAAGAGGATTTGCAATACATCCGTCTCTCCGACGTCCCGCTCACAAACTTAAAGTATCTGCTGTACCTCATGTTAGCCCAGGATGGCGCTGCAGCCCTATAGTCTAGGTCTCGCCATTTCTCTCCTTCACCTCTACACGGCATGGTCGTCACATTTCTCCTGTGTGAGCACGGCATGCGTCCATATTTTCTGGTACAACTACACGACGGCACGTCTCAAAGCGGCCCTGCCAGGCATGCAAACCTTACGTTGGCACCCGCACTCCAACGATTCTCGTGCCGCGAACTGCCGATTGTAAAGAGTCACTTATCGGGTCTAACTCTGGGCGATTGAATTGGGCTAATCCATGCTGAACGATTGGCATTGAGTAACTTTTCGAATGTGGCTGATCAGTTCTGTCGGAGAAGGGATTTGGAATTCGGTATTCAGGTGCCGTCTATTGCTTGAAGATTTTTGCATAACTCCTAGGCCTGCTGTTTTCCGAACCTCAAATCTATCGAAGCTTGACGCATGTCTTTGCATGGACACGGCCCTCTTTCAGATGACGAAAACACTGATTCGGCAAATGCAGATTCCACCTCGCCTCGCTGAACCTCCTCGAACCTGAATCGATTTCACAGAAGACCATGTTATCTGTACTACCCATATACAACCGCATGATTCCAGGCGCTTGGAGCACAACCGTCAGTGGTGAAGAAGTGGCGGTGAGGGAGGCCGCATTCTGTGGCTGTATCTTCCTCAAGGGTAGAGAATTTGGAATGGTTCTCAAGCGCTCCTCACTTAGGTTACACACAGCAATGGAAATTTGAGATGCGACCATGGGGTCTCAATCTCAAGCTGTCGGAACCTCGTGCCGTCCCTAGCCTACCACGGTTCCAAGGCCTCGTCATCGCTTACACAGCAGATTCGAAATCTCCGCCTGTTGGACCACGACGTTAATTCATTCATGACTTCCGCGCCACGATCAACAACACCCACATACCTTCGGACCACCATCGAACACTTCGATGCTCACTTCCCAGTCGAATCCTTTCGCCGAACAGCAGAATGCCCACTACGGTGCAGTCATCGGATCTGCCTTCAAGCGCCTCGGAACGACAACGTAGTGGTTAAGAGATGGCGGTGAAAGGTATTGCCAATGCGACTGGTACCAAGAGATTTGGAATCGGTACAAACCCTTTGATTCTCGGTGCACAAACGATCCACGTGGCACAACGAGATCTTGCTTGAGCTGCCTAATCAGTTCTCTCTCACTCACACGCTTTTGGAGTCTCCCGCTTTTCGTTTTGGTTCTCGTCCAAAGGCAGGGAAGCTTCCGGTATGATACGCAAGCACTTCACCGTCACGTTACGTGCGAGCCTCGTTCCCACTCTCGACTTCTGCTCAACTACGTTTCATCTCCTTTTACTATCTTTCCAATCTTCCAGTGTGGGCAGGCAGCTGGGGCCTTCTGCGACCAGGTCGACAAATAACGTATTAATGGTTGTTGATAGTGACGACGGATCTCTTCTGCTGTTTCCATTCGACTTCAGTATCTTACAAGACTTGCCAGCCTTTGCAACTTGGAATCTCCTCACCAGTACTCTTTCAAGTGGACTTTTGATCACGAAGCTGCTGGAGTTGTTTACCGGTTGCTTGCATGTCCGCACTACCATACTGAATACTTGACAGCTTGCTCAAACTTATCCATCATGCCACCATTTTACTCAGTATAACATACTTCACCTCACCTGTTCCGCCAATATTGCGCTTCATCTTATTGATACACGCTCAAGTATGCAGCATTAGATGGCACCCCTGCGTAACTGAGCTCATGCCTTCATTTCCAAGCGATAGGAAAAAAATTGACAGATGCTTTTTGAGTAATTTTGAAGTGGGGAAGCCAGCCAATTCATTCGCTTGTACATGTCACTCTTCGCATTTTGAAAACTCCCTGAAATGGTATGTGATATGTGGCGTCACAACAGATTACTCACTGGTACGACAGGATAAATGTGATATCATCAATCTCATTACCACAAATGCCCGAATCCTTTTTTTTTCCATTGCGTGAGACAGCATCCAACCCGTCAAAATCAACTCCCCCACCAACCCCCCATTTCCCTCCCTCTTATCCGAACGAAGAAAAAAAAAACGTGCCCAACCCATCCCAACCTAAGCTCCCACTCCAAACAAATCCATCTATTCATCCCTTCCCTCACCTCTTTACCACCCCTCCACCCCTCCAACAACCCCACCCCCAAAAACCCCAGAATATAACTAAAACGATACACAAATACCGACACAACAACAAAAACAAAAACGAAAGAAAGCATCACACAAACTCTCGATTGACCCCTCCCCTCGTACACCCGTCATCGATGCCGTACGACCGTACGACGGGGACGTCAAGGAGGTAAATTGGACGACGGTCGTACGGGGAAATTTTCTTTTATCCGCTTTGGTTCTGGAGAGAGGGTTGGGTGGGGGATAGAGATGGGAATGGGTTGAGTTTTATTTTTTTGTTCTGGGAAAAGTGGTGGGTTGGTTTGGAAGTCCAATGAGAAAATAACTTGATGGAATGTCTAGTCTGTACAAAAAAAAAAAAAAAAAAAAAAAAAAAAAAAAGGCCATGTATCCTTCGCCTCCTCCAAGGGATGCAAATGGAGATTTGTAAAATTAAGAATATAGAGAAACTGTTTCTTTTCCCTCGACGCTTTATCCCCCCTCCCCTCTCCTCTCCTCTCCTCCAGCAAAATTATAAAACTCGAAGAGACTCTATCACATCTCAAGACTAAAACACAAATCCCAAGCCCACGCCTCCCACAAAACAAAGTAAGCAAAAGTTGGCAACGAAGCCAACCCCCTCAACTCCCACCTACCCGATTCCAAACATTCGTAACGAAGAAGCTACGTCCAACCTACCACAGTCGAAAAAAGCATTCCAAAGCTCCAAACTTTATCCACCATAAAAATCCGCGTCTACAAATAATAGAGCGGGGAAATGGGAGGGAGGGAGGGAGGGAGGGATGAGTACACGTATTAGTATAATACAAAGAGTAGATATCACAAGTGCGAAATATCTTCCGGGTGATGGATAAGTGGAAGGATATACCAACGATAACAAAGTGACAAGTTAACGAAGAAAACAAGGATGGTAGGAAAGATGAGTCGTTGAACTGGATTCGTGTACGCACTTCGCATAAGCTCTCACAAACTACTAGTACTCGTCCCAACTGAATTGAAAGATAACCAAGAAAAAAAAAACGTCTGGCAACAGGAAAGTCCAAGAAATTGCCAGAAACCACCGCCAGGTTACCAAAAGCCTCAATGAACCTCCACAGAGAAATCGAGACCCTCAAAAATCCCACCTCATGCGCATCATTGATTCCGAGCTGAACCTGAAGCCAGTTCCCAAACCATACACTCACTCCTCAACATCCGGCGCAACCTGGCACCCCTGCGCAAAGAAAATTCTCGCTGTATGCTCCCTAGGATTGTGAATCGAATAAGTATTCCCTCGCGGAACATGGAAAATCCCCCCTTTGCTGATTGTGAACTCATCATCCGCAACCATGACGTCCACCTTCCCGGTATGCATGAAAAACGCCATAGTCATCTTCCGCGAATTCTTCTTCATCTTGTACCCACCAGGTGGAATTTCCATAATACCTGTGCCAAAGAAATGTGAACTGTGTGTTTTGGTAAATGCAAATTTAGCTCCACCACCGACCATTTCGATGGGTAGACTGTTGACTCCGTAGGCAATGGCTTGCTCTTCTTCAGTATCGGCAGTCCTGGCATTAACAGGATCCCATTGTTGGACAAAGATCCTGATGGTTTCCTCTCTCTCCTCCCAGTCCTCGAGAGTCTGTTCTTCTTCCTCCTCCTCGAGAGCATCCATATTTGCAGCTGCCTTTCGCTTCTTGCGAGAAGCTACAGATACAGTTCTTGTTCTTTCGATCTTGGGAAGGTCCACTTCTTCGGCTTTTTTGAGAATCTTTTTGGCGCCGTCACGTTCATATTCAACTTTCTCGCCCATCCAGTAGTTCATAGGGGTAACGATAGCACGGCCTGATCGGGTCTTACGTGTTCCAGCCTCCTCGAAAGGTGTGGCTTCTCGTAAAATCGTCCGTGATCGTCCAGCTGGGAACGCAGTTGATGCTACTGACGGAGCTCTCACCGAACGCTTAGACGGGCTGCCAGGGTCTGGACGAGCAGATGGCTTCTTAAGAGCTGGAGGACCCATTTTCGAGGCTTTGGCAGCGGAATTTTGGGCAGATGCTTTAGCCTTCTTGGCAGGGCGAGACGAATCCTCATCAGTTGTGGCAGGTCGTCCGCGCTTCTTCTTTTGGGCTGGTTCGGCTATGGAATCATCTGCTGCAAACACGGCGGTATCGAGAATGCTATGGCCAGGCGTTTTAGCCGGTCTGCCCCGTTTTTTGGTCTTTGGTTGTTTGGCAGGAGATTCTGCCCGTGTTTGAACAAGTGGCTTTGGCGCTCGTCCTCGGTTCTTCTGAGGAGGCATTGCTTCTGCAACAGATTTGTCAGACGCTTCGATAGGAGCTGCTTTTACGGCCCTCCCTCTCTTCTTGGCCACGACTGCCTTATCGACTGGGGTAACATCTTCTGATTCCTCGAGGACTGTAGGTTCCTCGATTTCTTCCGGCAGCTCTGGAGATGCCGGAGAGTCTTCCACAGGTACAGCTGGCGCAGACACCAGCAGATTACTTTTCCCTTTCCTACCCCGGCCAGGGCCAGCTGCCGTCTTTGGCAGGGGTGCCTTTTTGGCAGGCGGTTTCCTTGCAATAACACTTGGCGAGGACACGGAATCACTGTTTGCCAATGAGTTCCTCGTGCGTGCCCCTCTTCTAGATCCTGATTGTATAGATCTCTCCTCGCTGCCTGCTGCTTGGTTCAGCGTTGTCTCTGGCTCAGCGGCGTGATGGCGGCTCTTCCTAAGCACACTGGGTGACGACAGAGACGTTTGTTCAGGTTCTTCAAGTTCTTCGTCCAGTAATTGCATAGAGTCATCAAATACTGGCCCCTCGTCTTCGTAATTGCCATTGACGGGCATCTCAGTGGCTTCCTCAGTGTCCACGGGCGGGTCCATTGTTTCTTCTGGGGCCGCGGTGTCCCCCTCTTCTTCTTCCACGATATCCTGGTTTTGATTGCGGACCACAGGAGAGCTTGGAGAGGCTGTGAGACGATATAGGTCCTTCCTTGGGCGCCCGTTGCCTCGTCTCGCTGGCTGCCGAAGCGGCGATTGCGCGACGCTTGTATCATCGACTGAAAAGTCCAACCTGCGGCTTACTGCTGGATGTGAAGACGCGCGATCGTCGCGATCTGGTGAGCGACGAGCTTGCGACATGGGTGCGACAGATGATTGCCTTCTGGGAGACGAACCGATGTTTGTTTTATATGGAGACCGTCCTGAGGGCGGAGGAAATATGGAGTTTGTTGACTTAAGGATCCGGCGCGTCGAAAGAACCTCTATAGGCTCTGGTACGGAGCCTGGTGGTGGAGTTAGCACTGATTATGCCAGGTAATGTCGTGTACCATTAGCCACGTACTTTGCGCCAGGTCCATACTGGACGAGCTGAGTGTAGTATTCCCATTCTGGCGCCTGGGAGAGCCTTTTTCTGGCGACGAGAAGATTCCATCGAGATCCTCGATGCCATGCTCGTCTTTCTGGCCCACTGCAAGCGTTATACCGGTTTTTCTGGTGGTTCTATTAGCTATGCGCCCGTGCAAAAGCGTGTCTTAGGCAAACTGACCGTCCCTGTACGCCGACTTCGAAGAACTGATTGTCGCGGTCGCGCTTTTTGCGTCCTGGACTGCTTACCGGCGCCATTGTGGTGGGAATTAGATTTAAAATCCTTTGGGGGTTTTTGGGGGAGATTTCATCTTGTTTACATCTGTATAGACTATTCAAGCGGAACACTCGACGCGCGCGCCCACCCCACACGTGACAAAGAGCTTCAAAACACCAACCTCACTGCAGATGAAGGCTTGAGAAACAACATCAACATCGATGAATTTCTGGCGACATCTCACTTGAAGGTTTGCAGGAAATCTCCGTATGCTATCTTGAGCATGCTCATGTTAACATCAAGAATAGCAATTCCTTAACACCGATAGATACTAGTAGTTTCGAAAGCAGATTATCAACCCTTCATCTGATGGTAACAGTATATTCCCAAGTCGTCCCCTACTATTCTTTCTGAAGTTTTCCAACTACAGATCGACATCAGTAAATTTCTGGCAATTTGAAAACACAACCTCGCCAGAAATTTATCAATATCGATTAGCATTCAAGTCTTCTTTCAAACTCGGAAACTAAGCAGTCGCTTGTAGGTAGTCCTACTTCTAACCCAGTCGCAAAATACCGCAAGATACTCCCTTAGAGAGGAAACTTGAATTTGCCAAACCTCCCTCCCGTTACTCCTGACTAGCTAAGACTTCAATCATTATCGGTGGGATATTTCCTACTATCCCAATACATTCTTCAATTTATTCTCCTCTCGATGTCTCTTTCCATTACTAATGCTCATCCCAAGATCAATATTCATAAAATGATGGCGAAGCGATTCATCTGTTCGTGTTCATCAATATCTTTGCGCGCCATATTAAGCCTGCGCCTCGGAAGAAGAAAAAACCAGACAGAATTCGTATTTCAATACGACGACGAGCCGAAAGCAATACTACGAGGTCGCGAGCGGTACCTGTCTGAGTAGTTGATCCCGCAACCATAATGATTTTGTGGCGAGACCTCGCAGAGGCAACACAGTGTCAACCCGCCTTGTTCTTTCTCATCTTTTTCTTCATCGACCAGCATACGCATTACACGTAAGACAAAACATATACTCCGGCATCTGGAATTGGGTCATCTGGCGCTTTGGATAACATTCATGGCAACGCCGACTAAGCGACGGCAAAGTATCGTTCGTTGGGCGGAAACATATTCTCGCCACAGATGCAGCTGCTCTCTCAAGTTTCCTCGATGACGAACGCGGGGAAAAGATCTTGTGAAGGGCTCGAGGCTGTTCTGGACTTGGAAGGGATTGTAGAGCTTGAGTAATGTCGGCTTGGAAGCTGTCTGTGGAGAACGACGACAGCGCTACAGGATCTTTCTGTACGAGGTCGCGACCGACAAAGGGACTTGAAGTCTGAGCAATCACCCAAAACATTGCTCTGACTCAACATCCATTTCCTTGGTATATGGCAACCAAATATTCATACAATAACAAATCCCAGCTTGTTGCTGACAAGTTTCTAATGTCCTCTTTGCAGCTCCTAGAATATTAGCAGGCTATGAAGATAATGAGGGTATCCGAATCATGAACTCGCAAGTGGTAAAGCTTCGACACGTTGCATCTGTGCTCAAAGGGTTTTCATGTATTTTCATGATCTCCTTGATTTTTCCATTGACGATAGTTCTATGGTGAAAGCAAGACACGTTCATGTTGAAAGGGCTTGGGAAGTGCATGCTGGAGAATGCGATGCAATTCCTGAACCTACAGTGATGCAGAGCTCGGTTACTCTTCAACCCCATCTTTCAAACAGCCACCCGAAGTAATTTGCCTTGACATTGCATCAATCTCACCAACGATATCATAAAGTCGCCACGATCGATAAGGGTCGCAATCAAAGACTTCAGCCATAATTGGCGAGGCAGCATACGGATCGAACGAACCGTCATCGGAAGCTGGCAGCCGACATCTTCACACCCTTATCTTTACCACTCCTCGAATCAGATAGGATTTGAACGAGTTCAACATCCCTTCAAATGGGACGCTGCCTTCTTCCAGGCGCCTGGGAGGCCCAAGATCATGGAGCGGGATCCAGATGCAGTCGCGACGCGCGGAGGAAGGTTCCATCAACGACAGCCGAGCGTCTCGATATGCACTGAGTACTTCAAGCGAACTGTGGACCTCAGTTCCTTAATCTGCTAGCGCACATGTCCCGCTAGCGTACATGTCCTATCAGTATAAGCACTGCGATAAGCATTGCCATCGATTCGGCTCCAGCGATCCGGGGTTCATAGTATTATATAGCCAAGCGGAACGCAGATCAGTTCAATTCCTTCTGAGCTCTGGTATGCATCACGTCGAGAAACGACGAAGACAGAAGGATTGCCATTCAAGCAATGGACAGAGTTCGTCATCGCGTCGTGGGTTTGCCGGCCACTATCAAAGGTGTGCCGGCAGCTATGATTGAAGCTGTACGCATGAAGCAGACGGACGAGAAACTCAATAATAAGTTTGGCACTCATGTATGGTCGAATGAGGACCTCGATCCTGTCAAGTAAGTCAATTGGCTCAAAGCGGCTATCTTGCTTTTGCTAATTCCTGTGTGCAGGCCCCAAAGGAGAAATTGGACGTGAGTTGAGAGTATTTAGACAGCTTTTGTTGCCCTTTCCTAACTTTGTTCTAGCACCTGGACTTTCTTTTCGTACTGGATCGGAGAAAGCTGGGGTATGTCTGACCTCTACCAATGCTAGTACCATGTAGTAAGGTTACTAACCGCGCATTGTATAGGTGCCTCAACATGGAGCGTTGGTTCTTCGATGGTCGCCGGCGGTCTGGTATGGTATGATGCTATGATTGCAATCTTTATTGGACATCTCATCGGAAGTCTATTGACCGTCTGGAATGGCCGTGGTGGATCCATATACCACATTGGAGTATGTGCAGTTCGACTCCAGAGAGACAAGATATGAATTAATATGACCTAGTTCCCAGTCTGGATCCGAGCAACCTTTGGTCCTTGGGGTGGCATGATCCCCGTTGGTATACGATGCGTCTTAGACACGGTATGGTTCGGGATCCAGACATATTTTGGTGCCCTGTTCCTCGACATTGTCTTTCAATGTGTATTTGGGTAGGATTTCTCTCCTCATCTCATCAATGATCACTAGCTTACATCTGATAGACACTCCTGGACCAACCTGCACAATTCGCTGCCTGAATCATCTGGAACCACCACAAGATTTGTAGGTTCTTGGTCGATCGTCCGAAGTCATCACTAACCTTCCCTCAGATGGTAGCCTACTTTTTCTACTGGTGTTTCCAATTCGGCTCCGCATTCTTCCGCCCCGATCAATTGAGATGGCTTATCACCTTGAAAGCATTGACCATTCCATTCGCGTGCTTTGGTCTATTCATCTGGTCGCTTGTCCGATCGGGCGGTCCAGGCTCCTTCCAGGCCATCGCTGTAGCTGGTTCAACCGCTTCGAATCGAAAGGAAGCGCTCGCATGGGCTATCGTGGCTGCTATAAATAACGCCATCAACGGAGAGTTTGGCCCCTTGATCGCTTCTGAGCGTATGTATCCCTATTCACCTTGCTCATTGTCTCAGTGCTGACGTAGTGTTCAGCCGACATTACTCGCTACTCCAAGAGACCTCGCGATCAGATTATAGGGCAACTGCTTGCGGCGCCATGGTCCGCTTCCTTGACTGCCACTATGGGTATAATTGCAGCCTCTTGTACAGGCAAGATCTTCGGAACTGCTTACTGGACTCCCGCGGGTATTCTCCAAGCCATCTTGGACGAGAACAACGATTCCAAGACCAAATTTGCTGTCTTTCTTGGTGAGTTAAATCCCTCCTTCGCTCGAGCGAGACTAACAAATATAGTGGCAATCACATTCATGGTCGGTCAAGTCGGAACGAATTTCATCGCAAACCTCATCCCCTTCGGCGTCGACGCCTCAGGTCTCGCACCTCGATACATCAACATCGTCCGCGGCCAGATCATATGCTGCGTAATAGGAGGATGGTGCATGGTCCCATGGAAAGTCCTTGTCTCCGGCGCCGTCTTCCTCTCCTGCATTACCGGCATGGGCATCTTCATGGGATGTCTTGTAGGCATCATGCTCGGCGATTACTTCTTCATTCGAAAAGGTAATTACTTCATTGCCGACCTCTATACGTCAGACCCCAACGGACGTTACTGGTACTTCCACGGCTGGCATTGGAGAGCTTACACCGCCTATATTTGTGGTATTTTCCTGCCGTTCCCCGGATTCCTTGGGACGTTGGGTGTTAAGAGTGTGGCTGCTCCACTTGGACCGGCTATGAAGTTGTATAACATTGGTTATTTGACCAGCACGTTCACGGGTATGGCGGTCTACACGATTCTTTGCAAAATCAGTCCGCCAGAGAATGTTGCCGAAGCTAAGACCATGCCCTTTGAATACATGGGCAAGACGGAGGTTTTGCATGGCGTGCCCAGCGGAGACCGAGATAGCGAAGATCTAGAGAATATTGCTGTCACCGGGGAGAAGAAGATGTAAAACACAATCATGATTTTGGAAAAATGGTGATGCGTAGACTAGTACAGTTTATTACAATAAATTTCCTGATTCCTACCTTCCGCAACTCACACAATTGACTTGATCACTTCATAGTCTCCAATTTTTCCTGGGAGAATTTCCGTCTCCCAATCTGCTGGAGAATATTGTGGTAAAGCTCCACTGGATCTTAATGCTGGGGAGAAAATTGGACTACTGCAGTCAGTCAATCTGCCAGTGGTACCTCGGGCTTCCACTTTTCTTTTGCAACGGGGCAATCACAGTACGTCTTCAGTACGAGCGCTACCATATCAAAAGCAAGATTTGCAGAGCAACTGTCTACAGCATTACTATGCCGCATAGTCAATCTGGAAGTATATCCTAGTAAAAAGCGAGCAAAAATCATTCACCTGACAGAATCAGCCTTAACACCCACGGAAAAGACATGGATTTTCAGCCACGCTCAACTTGAAGGTATCAACGGTCTCAAAATACAATTATTCAAAAACAATATCGATGTTTTCCCGTTCCCAGTGGCTTCAAGGGAAATTTGCTTGTACCTAGGTTAATACCATCCATCGCCAATTGAAGGCCTAAATCTGATATCAACCTGTCATCGAAATGCCAAAAAAAAACGAAAAAAAAACGACAATCTCCTGGCTCATCATCACTCAATTTCCTTTCTAGGGGGCTGTTCCAAAATCATGTCTTCATGGCCATTTTGATCATGCAACCATGTATGCGAGAATTCGACATAGGAGCTAGCAATTCTTAAACCAGGAACGCGGGAACGTCGTTCTAAAACGTCCAAAGCATTTAAGCCGCGATCCGACATCATGTCGTAATTAAACTTGGCATGCAGTGAAATATCTGGACTGTCGGTCGACCTACAAGGTCGCATCTAACCGATTTGTATCCTCGCTGAAACACATGTAGTGGATGTTGAAGAAGTATGGTTTGAGGGAAAGTTTGTGGTTGGCGGTGAATCGCGGGTGGTAGGAGCGGAATAATACAGAAGCCGCCATTTGCACATCGTGTTGCACAAAGCAAGCATGGCTTAAGTTCGGTCAGGTAGAATTTCCCGCACTCGCCTTGTCCGTCAATGAATTGATCAGAACAGTGAAAATGGATGGTGTGCAAAGCTCCCAGGATAATCAGATACAGCGTCTCTCAACAATTCATCGAGCCGCTAGCGATATTCATACGTTTCTGCCAGTCTTTGCAACCTGGAATTTGAAATAAAGCACACGTCCTGATGTCGATATCAGCCCTCTCTTGCTAAGTCTTCGCTTGGTTGCTGCGCGTCGTTGTCTGCTCGAATCCTGATTCCTGTCTGGAATACAACGACAACAGCAAGGGCAACGGCACAGATCAAGAAAGGCAGCCCAGTCCTCCATCCGCCCAATTCGAGACCTTGTCCAAAGGCCCAAGCCAGGAACGGCGAGCCGACCATAAACCCCATGGTGTCAACCACTCCAACCAAAGTGTTGAGTCGTGCAATATGATGCTCTTCGACCAAACTGGTCATCAAACTGCGCAAGAACAAGGTAAGGCCCCATCCGAACGAGTTCAAAGCCATGGCGATCATGAGAAGTGGGATAGTCGGCGCAAGTGCGATCATGAGGAAGCCTAGGCCCATAATTATTGTGCTCCCCTGAGCAAGAACAAGATCCGATTTTTGTGGCGAAAGTTGCAGGCGATGGCGTAACAGATATGACAGAGCTGGGAGAAATAGCAGCAGAGAGAAGAGGATCAGGCCGGAGCGAATTGAGATGAGCACTGTCGCACTGGCGATAGAAACGGCGTATCGTGTCGAAATATATTGGAGCAAAGTGTCGCGATTGAGAATAAGCATGTGGAGGAAGAATGCTGGAAGGATGAACAGTATCCTAATGTCTGATCCCAAGAATGATAGTGACGAGCTGATGGTTTGAAACATTTTCTGAACAAAAGGATCCGGTTTCGCAAAATTCGTGGATGACGAAGAGGATGGAACTTCAGAATCAGCCTCTGAAGCATTGTATTGCAAGGTCTCTGGAAGGTATAACACGAGAAGTAGTGGTATGGCCATGATCGCAGCGCCCGATAACATAGGGACCCAGGGGTTCCAGTTCATTAAAGCTGCGCTGAGGATAGGAGCGCACACTTGGGTCGCGATTGAAGCTGCTTGAACTCGCAGGAAAATGGTAATTCTAACATATGAGTATTTTGGAAGTGGTTTAGAAGTGGGTGCGGGCGACTTACCTGCCTCCTTCAGGTATCACATCGGAGATGACAGTATAGATCATAGCAGCGGCAACAGAGCTACTACCACCAATGATGGTGTGCAAAGAAGACAACCAAACAAGCTTTAGGGGAACAATCAAGCCAAAATAGCAGATTATCTGGACATAGATAGATCGAAGCCAGAAACCAAGACCCACTAGAAATAGAGTTGGCCGGCGTCCATAGGTATCAGCAAAATAGCCCCAAGGCAGTGAGAACAAGAGCACTATCATTATCGTCAGTGGTATTCTACAAACTGATATCAGAGAATTTTGAAGAACCATTGTGTTCTTCGCGTGGTGTCTGCAACAGCACTGCTTTTCAATGGCCTTTGCCCTTGAGGCGGGCTGATAAACCAGGACTGGAATTCATGCTGCACGCGTTTGCTTTTCCTCCCAGTATCCGGCCACATGAAAAAAACATTGAGAGGTCACTCACTGCCAATTCCATTTAGTGTATGCTGCCAACCCTTCAACATCGCAACCTGTCCCTGAACGACCGGGATCTTGCACCATTTCTCAGCAACGCCTCCATGACCATCACTCCCAATCAGACTCGGGTCTTGGTCTTTGTAGTATAGTTGGCAGTATATCGACTCGAAGACGCGTGTCTGGGCAGGATTGATCAACTCGTCGCCGAATTCGATGATAAGAACCCAGAGAATTGCGATGGTCGTTATAAAGAGTGGTGAGGCTTTCTCCTGTCGTAATTGGCTCTGGTTGTCTTGTTCAAGTTCGGTGGGAGCTGGTAGGAGGGGAGTGGCTTCGTCTGTGACGCGGGACGGCAGGAGAGTTGCTGTCATAGTGAGTGCATAAGAAGGTTAATCAGCCGTGATCAAGTTCTCATGCTCGGGGAAAACGTTGGGGTATCTTAGTTAAGCTTGTAGATTGAAAGGATTATAAAACGCTGGCGAATGTATGAAAGATTAATGTTGTAGCTCCATCCCGTCCTTACGGTTCTCGTTAGGTATTCTATCGGAGCTCGGAGTACATGCCGCACATGTAGTTGGATTTTATACTCCCTCGTTTTCGTAGAGATATGCATTCGACAACAACAGTCTGTCATTGCTGTTGGCTACACCTTCGCGGTGACACCGATACCGTTGAAGAGAGGAAATGCTTATACCAAGAAATGGTTTGACCGACTGAGACTGGGACTGGGACTGGGACTGGGAACTGGGGTCGATTGAGCCCGAGATCTTATCTGATGGATCTGATTACTATACGGCGAACCGCGGTATTTTATTCTCATCTCTCCTTCACTTTTTAGCATCCTTATACTCTATTTTCACTGCAGTTGACCATCTTCCCTCCTGTTTTGGCATTGTCTAAAGACCTATCGGCTATAGTCTTACGACTGTGCACAAGATCGTCAATATTGTCGTGAAGTCATTGATGGTACAGTAGAACAAAATGTATTTGAGGGCAAGCTCGAGGAAGCTTTTTGTCCTCGATCGACGACGACAAAGCTTCGAGGCGTCCCTATGTACCTCGTAGATCTGAGACCAGTGCCGCATTTACATACATATTGCCTTGAAGGCTCAGTAAAAGAACATCCCCCCAGCCTCCGACAAAGCCCATAAGAATAGCGATCATGGCCCAGGCAATCCAACCTCAAGCATGACAGTAGTCATCAAAAATATCCCCACCAACGGCGCCGCTGCCGCAGCAAGTGGGTTTAAACTTTCCGGGGCAGGGTGGTGGTGTTGGGGCTTTGGGAGTACATAAATTTCGAGTGCACTAAAGCTACTCTGTTAGCATTTATAGGGCTCAACGAGTAGACACATTCGGGCTACTAACCTTTAGCCATTTGGAATGGGCAATGCCGTGTTTACAATCTGGCGGCTCGGGACCGCAAAAGACGCCGCCTTGAACAGCGGTACTGAAGACGAACGCCATGAGAAAGGCGGCGGTAGAGATGAGCTTCATTTTAGAACGAACTTTTTGTAAGGAAAGTAATTGGCGTCGAGATATTTGCGAGAGGTACAATGGTGCAGAACAGTGGGATATGAAAGCATAATTATAAACATGGTCGCTTTTTTGTACAGATCCGGACATATTAAATACTGCATCTTCGTCTGTGACCTTAGGAGAGTCTGAGGAATAATACATTGACGGCCAATGACGGAGGTGGGCATACTAGAGGCCTTTACACAGTACCTTACGATATATATATTATATGAAAATTCCTTCTTCCCTTGGTAGTTTGGATAGGAACTATGGCGGGGGCGTAGACCTAAATTGCGGGCGAGCTCTCAAAACCTTCCGGCCGCTCCACACCTACCAAGATGCCATTTGCGAGTAATCGATTTACCTCCTGATTAGAGGATTAGAGGCACCGTCACACGTGAAGAGCCACATGTGAAGGGCCCTACCGTGTCTACTATGAGCACCATGGCAAAGAGCGTGGATTTGGACATCGGCGCGTCTGGCGAACATCATGTGCGGTAGGCCTTCCAACAGTTCGCCTAAATTACCCGGCCAGGGCCGCCGGCTGGTAGGGGGTCTGCAGACTTGGGCTTACTTGCCCTGCCGCCCGGCGAGTAAGGAGGCGGTAGAAGGGATTATATAAGGCTACGGCATAATTCCCGACTATAAAATAAGTAAAAATGAGTAAAAATAAGTAAAAATAAGTAAAAATAAGTAAAAATAAGTAAAAGTGAGTAAAAATAAGTAAAAATAAGTAAAAATAAGTAAAAATAAGTAAAAATAAGTAGAAATAGATAAAACTAGGTTAAACTAGGTAAAACTAGGTAAAACTAGGTAAAACTAGGTAAAACTAGGTAAAACTAGGTAAAACTAGGTAAAACTAGGTAAAACTAGGTAAAACTAGGTAAAAATAAGATAAGGGGATAAAGGGCGAGATTATTAGCGGGGTAATAGACTAGGAATGAACGCATCTGTTTCCTAATTAGGATAATTATATAGAGAATCCTCTCTCCCGCCTGTCCTACCGGGCTATAAGGCGGATGCCAGAATTTACGCTATAATCCGAGACAGGTTGTTAACCTCCCGCCTATTCGCCCTGGCCTTGCTCGCCCGAAGGGGACTCTTGAGAGGCCTGATATGTGGTGCATACAAGCCCTGTATTCGTCGGACCATCCGATATTTTACTTCAAGATCAAGAGCACATCCAGGGAATTATCCATCAGATGAAGCCGTTAAGTTCGACCATCCTTCGCATCTGAACGCGGGGCCTGAGGGAAACGCGGCGCAGTGCCGTGCCTACTCCTACAGAGGTATCTTCGAGGGCAAACGACCCGGATGAGACTTGTCCAACTACTATTCTCTTTATCGAAGGGATTATGTCGAGAAACCTCATCTATCTACATCGTTGGATGGATTGAATTGGAAGACTATAGAGCCTGGGTGCACAAGTCCCGTTGCTTGATGATCAAGCCTCTCAAGTTTGATCACTAGGTACCTTTGTCCTTTCTGTCTACGAAACAAGGGAACCTGAGCTGAAAGGGAAGATAGGACCTCTGCATGAGTGACAACACAAGACGCGGAGAACAAGGGTGTACTGACTTCAATATGAATCACAAAACTCTTCGATTGACCTCTCCACGGGACAACAACACTGGTATGAGTGGTTTGACGGTGGACGTAAACAAAAAAAACTGATATTCCATCCTTCAACTCACTTTCCTACAAAGCAACTACAACTTCAGCTCCAGTAGCATATCAACACAGCCTCAACGAACCTTCCCCGAATAGCCACCTCGACACCGCCAGACAGACTTCAAGAGCCTATTACGTCCTCGAACCTCATCGATCAGACAAGGAGCCACTCCCAAATCAGCCGGACCAACACCGAAAACCAAACAGAAAGAGATGCCTCCTAGAATTTCCCGCGTTGTCTCGTGGAACTGCTGTAACTGCGACACCGAAAATACAATCACGAGGACCAAATGCAAGCACTGTCGCCATTATAGATGCAAGGATCACTACAACCAGAACGGTGGATGCGAGGATGTGAGGAACTCTATTGAGATATCACACCAGTGACGCCATCGATTCAGTCTCCTTCCATTCTAGAAGTGACCAAAAGAATCTTCGCTTTCAGGGAGTTCTATCTTGAGATTGATGGCGTTGATGTCCGGGTGAGTTTTAATTCTTTGAGTTGTCAGGTCTATATCAATAATGATTTCGAGATGGAGGCATGATTGTGATCCCAGATTTTCATAGAAAAGGCACCGAATTAATGGCACAGCTAGATGACATGAAGGAAGAACGTCGAAAAGCGGGATATGATGGAGGAAAATAATTCTATTCTGATGGGGACAATGGAAAAGAAAATAATTGTGAAGAGAAGGACGACCTGCTGGTCTTGATGCCCTCTATAACCCAGACACTCACAAATATGATGGACATGCAAAATCGCCCTGCCGTTCGATTCATCACCAATTATGGATGGTAGGTTACGAACAAAATGAAGACAAGGAAGTTGTGAAAGAGAAGATGAACTGCTAGCCTCGATACCCTTTGGTAACCCCGATATTCACAACTAACCTCGACCCACGAGACCTCCCCACTCATTGATATGATTACAAACGTTAATTCATCAGACATGTCTAATTCCGCTGGCCTCGATACCCTTCTATACCCCCAGCACTCACAACCCACTTCAATATACGTGAGCTCCCTGCTAATCAAGTTCGCCACGAAATCTTTAGACATTCCAGCTGTGACGGGAAAATGATTTACCAGCCTTCGATGCCCTTTTTTACCCCGAACACTCACAGCCTATGTTATCATGTGAGAGCTCTCTGCTAATCGACTCCATCACGGATTCTGCATGAATAGAATTTTCGGTTGTAACAATAGGACTCCATGGTTAATACAAAAGAAGCCAGAATGCCAGCTTTAAATTCTCTTTTTCATGCAAACCAGCAACTCAACATTCATACAACATTGACAACTACAGAGAAGCATCAATCTTCCTGACCGATAATCAATCAACTTACCAACATAAACCCACCTACAACCAACGACAACAAAGTCCAACTAAATCTATTAAACACCAACCACATCCCCCGACGCCAGCGCCAACGCCAAACCCCACCTCTCTCTCTCTCTCCCACACACAAAAACCAAAACGAGGAGATGGCAAAAGCCCCTGCCATAAAACGAACGCCCAAGGATAGAGGGGCCCTCACCAAGAAGGACACATCCAAGCAAGAAAAGTCCAAGAAGGACCCGCCCAAGAAGGAAAAGCCAAAGAAGGACCCGCCCGAGGATAAAAATCCCCCCACCGAGACGGAGACAAAGGCCAACAAAGGAAAATGGCAATGCTGTCGCTGCGATACAGTCTTGCCCTATGCAAGGCATCCATGGGTGTGTCCATACTGCTTCCACGAAAGATGCCACTCATTCTTCACACCAAGATGTAAGGATATTAAGGATGTTAAGGATGGTAAGGATGGTAAGGATGGTAAGGATAGTAAGGATAGTAAGGATGAATAAGATTCAGAACCATACAAATTCACTTGGATTTTTCTGATTGGTTGGGTGGGGGATGTCGGGTTGAAGCGGGTCTTTCCCTTCTTTGATTGGGGTTTCTTTTGGGTGTCTATTTTGAGTCTCTCATTTTTGCTTTGATGGGTATTTTTTGGGTTTGGATAATGGAGGATCTGTTTATCAGTATTAATCTCCGGATCTTTGTTTTTCGTGTTCTAGGAATTAGCCATGGTTTGGGTAGGTATTTGGTTTAGGTTATTCTATAATTCAAGGAGGTATATATATTACGGCTATTGAGGAATAGCCTACTTCGAATTTTTATATATCCTCGATACCTTTTAGGCTAGGATATATAATTCGGGAATTATAATATTTTTGGGCTTGGGTTTAGATTTGCGATTATTGGGGGGTATTTAGTTTAGGTATATATTATAATTTAGAGGATACTAAATCTACCCCTAATCTATTTATTTCTACCCCCAACTTATTTTATTCCTACCCCTACCTAGAATCTAAGGGGGATCCCCTATTCTATAGGCTCTCAAGTTACTTTATAATTAATAATATTATAGTAGTAGTTAAAAATAACTCTATCTTCTAGCTATTAGTAGACTCTACTACAATCTAAGTAGTTAGACTATCTAAATTGTATATAACTATATTATATAATATATATATATATATTACTATTTAACTTAATCTATATATAAAAGTTAATTACTATATAGTTTGGATTTTTATATAGTATAAATACTATAATATTATTAATCGCAAAATAACTTAAGGGCCTATAGAATAGAGAATCCCCCCTAAATTCTAGGTAGGGGTAGAAATAAAATAGGTTAGGTATAGAATAAAGCGGATTAGAGATAGATTTAGTATCCGCCTATAATAAATACTTATAATAATATAATTTTTAGAAAAGATAATTTATTATAGAATTTAATTAGTATTTTTAATACTTTAAAGTAATATCTATCTACTATAAGTACGAAAATTCCTAAGATTTATAATCTTTATAATAATCTATTACGGGATCGAGTAAGAGAAGTAGAGCGTAGAACTATCTACTCTAAATAAATATAATAACGTAAAACAACTATTAAATATAAAGGTAGTTAGTTATTTTTTACGTTGTTACAAAATAATAACTAGAAAGAATAGGAAAATTAGGGAAGAGAAGATAATTATACGGGAACTAGAATAATAGACTATAGATAAGTATCTTTTATATTAGAATACTACTTAGCTTAAACAATAATTTACCCGAAACGATCAGCTTTTCTATACCCATGAAATATGTACTGTACCAACTCCACCCCACCAAGTCTTTCGCTCGTGCTCAATCTCCCACCCCGCCAAGTCTTGTGATCATGATCAAACTACTCCCCCACCCAACGCCTCCCGAACAATCCCCTCCCCCACCTCCCCCGCCGGCCCCGCCCTAACAACTCTCCCCTTATCCAAAACAACGGCAAAGTCCGCCCCCTTAACAGCCTCAACCCGATGCGCAATCATAAGTACAGTAGCCTCCCCCATCTCCTCCCTCAAAACCTGTTGAATCTCCATACTACCCTCAGAATCAATACTTGCCGTCGCCTCATCGAGAATGACAACCGGACTTCTTCTCAGTACTGCTCGGGTGAGACCGATGAGTTGTCGTTGGCCTTGAGAGAGGTTGCGACCGCCGGCTTCGATGGGTGTTTCGAGGGTCCAGGCGTGGCGGTGGCAGATTCGTTCGAGGGCTGCTGTGCATTCGGCTTCGGTGTAGGAAGATGTTGGATCGAGGTTTAGTCTGATTGTACCGGAGAAGAGGACGGGATCTTGTGCTACAAACGTTATGCGTTCCCGGAGAGCTTTGGTGGAAACGGTCGAGAGATCGATGTTATCGATGAGTATCCTTCCACTCTCTGGTTGGACGACTGCCAGTAGTGAGATTGCGAGGGTTGATTTGCCGGAGCCTGTGCGGCCGACGATTGCGGTCGTGGAGCCGCCGGGGATGTGGAGGGATATTTTTGTGAGCGAGGGGTCTAGAGTTGGTGCGTAACGTATTGTGACGTCTTCGAAGATGATTTCGCTGCCAAAAATGGGCCAAGAGGCTGGCGGGTCGATTGAACCGGTGTCTTCTTGATCTACGTGTAGGAGTTCATCTACGCGCTCCACGCTGACGAAATCCATTTGAAGTTGTCCGTACCGGCGACAGAGGTAGCGGGTGGCTGATACATAGTTGCCCGCAGCAATGAGGACGAAAGCTGTCATTCCGGGAGAGACGTTCGTGTATAATGCGAGGACTTTCAATGCGAATGAGGACAGGGCAGCCAAGAAGTCGTATCGAAACATCAACCAATTCTGTGTTGACCAATAGAAGTGGTCCATGCCTTGGAATTTATCGACCGTTTCAATCACTCGGTCCTGAAAGCTATGCTCAGCTTGGAACGCGCGAACGGTCGTCAAACCATGGAGCAATTCTCCGAAATTAGACATGAGAGGGCTGAGCAATACCATCTCAAGCCTGCGCAGACTTTGAGACGTGGGCAAGAATTGGAAGAAGATCCAGACGAAAATGCCGCTGACCAGAAATGCGAAGACGAGGAAAGCAGGAGTAACCGTTGCGATGATGAAGACGGAAGCACACCAGGTAATCAGGTTGTAAGCAATACCCATGAAGGAGTTGGAGATGTTGCCGTCCACAGTTCCGATATCAGACGTCAGTCGATTCATCAACCGGCCTACTGGAGTAACGTCGTAGAAGCGGAAGGTGGCACGGCTGACTGCTAGCATAGCTTCAGCAAACAGCGTCTTGCCAGCACAGTACATGATTGCAAGCTGTACGAGAGACACAGCCAGCAGCATCGCTGATTGCAGAACCGCGATAAAGAAGAAGGCTACCAGCCATGGGCGAACATCTTCGGCTGGCGATGGAAAGTCGGCGATTGGATTGTGCCAGGAGAATTTGCTGATGGAAAAATTCTGCGAGCTAGCGAATGGTCGACTGGAGAACATGTCACCGGCTCGGTCAAGAAGGATAAAAGTCTGTGACTTCTCATTGTATCCCTCGCCCCACGATTTAAGGAACCAAGATTGAGCAATGCTGAGTGACCGATGAACGGCCAGTGCGACGACCAAAAATGCCCACCAGTTAAGCCCTCCAGATTTGATGTATTTCCAGTAGACCCTGGCTTGGACGCCCCATTCTGCTCGATGCTCCTCGTCCATGAACTTGTCTGGAGTCGAGATGCCACTCTTATTACTGGGATCGATTTCCTCTTCGGTTACAATTGGTACTTTGGCATCGACTCCGTTGGCAAAAGCGTTCTCTGACAAAACATCAGAGTTGAGCACAGTCGCTGATCCATCCGAAATGGCAATGACTTGGTTCGCCAAATGAGAAACGAGATCTGTGCGATGGGTGACCAAGATGACTGTCTTCTTTTCCATCAAGGGTCCTTTGAAACATTTCCGTACAATGCTTTCTCCCGTTTGAAAGTCGAGAGCCGACAAAGGATCATCGAGGATTAAAATATTGGATCTGCTGTAGACTGCTCTCGCCAACGCCACTCTGGCCTTTTGCCCTCCAGATAGACCAATGCCATTCTCACCAATGAATGAGAGGTCTCCGTGTTTAAATTCTGCTAAATCTGGGAGCAGCTCACAGCACTCTAAGACTTGAGAGTAGCGGTCTTCGTCAAAGGGTGATGTGAAGAGGATATTGTCGCGGATTGATTGACTTTGAAGCCACGGTGACTGAGCACAATACCCAATCATCTCGTCTGAGACTTTGACTTCGCCCTTGATGGTATCAAGCTCGCCTAGCAAGGCCTGAAGCAAAGCCGATTTTCCTGCTCCAACTTTACCACATATGACGTTGAATCCGGGTGCGAAGCTGAGACTGATGTTGCGAAGAACAGGAGGAGCGGTGTCTTTGGTCCCAGGCCATGCAAATGTGCAGTCAACCAACTCCAGTGACGAGGCACCGATACTTGGGTCGGTAGCTTTGAACTCCTTATTCTCCTCATTCATGAAATCTTCGATACGTCCTACGGAGATATAAGCATTGAGCAGAGTAGTGATGAGGCCCGGGATCTCCCTGAGACTGGATTCTAATTTTCCAAAAAGCTGCAGCGCAGGAAAGATCACGTCAATGCTGAGGCGATGGCCATACAAAAAAGTATAGGCGTAGAGAGCGGCTACCGGGAAGAGACCCGAAGCAAGACTATTGATAACAGTAATGATTGTCCGAAAAAGGGTGGTGACGACGCGCATGTATAGTTCATGCTGCCGGGCTTCCATGATTTGCTTGAGCCAGTGGTTCTCCCAAGAGTAGTATCGAAGATCTGTGTGTCATGTCAGAATGCGATTCAGTCAGTGTCAATTAAACATCTTTTGGGACGAAATTGAAGGGGGCGAGAAAGCAAACCTACGTCGCAAAGACTCCACGAATGTTGAAGTGACATTCAAACGTTTGTCTGAGGCTGTGCGTCTTTTACGCTCCCATTTTAGCAGCAGTTTGGTCATCAGGGCGTTCGCAGCCTGAGCGATAAGAATGGTAATGATACCCACGAAGCATGAGGGTCCGAGAAGTATCCAGACTAACACTACCCCGAATACAAGGCCCAGCGGCCTCTCTACAAGACTTTCTATCTCCCAAAATCTCTGAGCGATCTCATAGACATCTCCACGTATAAGATTGAGCACTTTGCCCATAGAAGCTGGCTGCTTAGTATCTGGCTTCGATTTCTCTGAGTTGCTCCAAAATCGTCGGAAGAAGCTGCAGTACCGATGGTATCCACTCTTTGAGATCGGTGCCCCGTTGAGTGCGGTTGTACTGGCGTCCTTTGATTCGTTGATCTTGATATTGGCCTTTTCAGTCTCCTCCTGGCCCACGACATTCTTCCTGGATAATGCCTTCTCATAGACCATCATTGTCATCTCGCCTCGACTTCTCTCGTAGCAACGACGTCCATACCATAGAGTGAGAACCTCAGACTGTGCCTCAATGCCTTGGATCATGAGTCCTAGCAGAGAGTATGTCAAGGCTATTCTCTTGGGAGAGAGCGGATTTTCCATGGCCTTTAAGAGCTGTTGCAAAAGAATTGGCATAGCAAATTCTGTGGCGTCCATCAGTGGTGGGTCTACTTCAGTGGTAATCAGACTTACCACAGATGGTTTCCACGGATGCCGTGCAAATGATGATCGCTACGTCAATTCCATTGGCACGAAGCAGTCTTTTAATAACGGAGCCCTTCAACTGGCGAAAGGTTTCGTGTAATCTCTTGTGCTGAAATTCGAATCCCAATGCCCAAACATCCTCCTCATTCAGTTGGCGACTCTTCCCAATCGTAATCATGGGGTCCAGCCATGAAACACTGAGAAATTGCCATAACTTCAGATTGTCTTCGGGACTGCGCTGCTGAGGAGTTGGAATCTCACCAACTTTGCTGATATCTGATGAAGGAAGTGATGGGTCTCTCAAAGGCATCATCAAAATGACCAGAACGGAGGCGATTGCTGCGGACATGGCCACCCACTCGGAAACATTTTGAGCATCAACAACGAGAAGAAGATGTACGACGAGAGCTGAAACATAGAACAGCAGCAGAGAAGCTGGCGATGATCTCGGACGTCTAATAACATTTACTGCTGAGACTACAACCTGGAAGAACGTTCAATGTCATGGACAGGAGAAATTCGGCACTATCAAACGTACCCATCCTGCCAGAAGCAATATTACTGGAAGGTTGGAGGGATGGGCTATCAACTCCACTATCAATGCAGTATTGGCAACGATTGACAGCGTGACTAGAGAGAGAGTCCATCCCGAAAATCCATTTCTCTTGGGTTTTGGTAGTTCAGGCAACTCTGAAGGAAATTCTACAACGAATGACTTTGTCCATTCAGGTCGCCATGGAGCAAGCAATGGACCTAGAACATAGCTAAGGGCCAGCAGTAATATAATAGTCACCGGAATAGCTGAGAAGTATGGCAAGGCGCATTTTGAGAAGGTTGCATTCTCGGAATCCTGAACCAATCGAAGTCAGCGTTCTTAGTTTGATTTGTTTTTCCATCCTTGGTGATCTATCTGAACTTACCCAAATGGGGTAGCAATTGTACGTGGCGAGGGTAGCTAGTCGACTACCAGTACTCCTCTGCGAGGAGACGGCAAGGATATGCTGCGAATGATAGTCAGGCATAATTGGACGTCGACATTGGTGAGGTGAAGGAGGAGAGGAATAGCGAGACGCGAGATGCGACACGCTCAGCAACATGTTTGCTCGCCCAGACGGCTGTTGGCTGATGCCTGCAGGCTATCGCTCGGAGTCTACAGCGATGAGCGACGCGGCTTCCCGCAGCTGAATCAATCTCACACACGGCACCATTAGCTGGATATATGGAGCGGATTGATTTGCATTGTTATTCTCGTGATGCCGAGTGAACGTGCATCCGGCGGCGAGTTGATAGGCGTTTCCTGCCTGCCCGGACACCTTCTTCGCGTCGGCGTTGCTCGGCTACTGAGTAGAATAGTTCTAGGTAGGTAGAGTAGCTCGAGATATTATATCCTACCTACTGTTCCAAGTCCTACTACCTCCACCACCACTTGTATCCACAACTGACCCAACTATGCCCCAACTCCCCACAGAGATCATCTTCCAGGTCATAGACAACCTCGTTGACTTTCAACCTCTCAGACCCGTCGCAATCGATGCCAGAGATGTCCGAACCCGCACCCTTTGTTCACTCCTAACCGTCTCCCGAACCGTCTACTCCGTCGCGAAACGCCATCTATGGACCTCATGCATGTACATTGACAGCCCACATCGACTCGAGCTCCTCCTACGCTCCCTCACCGAACCACCCTTCTCTGTCCAACTCCGGCCATTGGTTACGAATCTATATCTCTCACCCTACTACGGCAATATCGAGCATGTTGAGACCGCGAAACGTATTCTTGACCTTTTCACCATCGTCGGTCCCTCCTTGAAGCGCCTGGTCAGCAACATACCACTCCGCAGTCTGTATCCCGAGGAAGATATGAATTTGGTCAGGCCTGTTCTACGGAAGGCCCACATGCAACTCGTCAATCTCCAAGAGTTCACAAGTGTGACCGATGAGTTATTTCTGGTAACTAAGCCGGATCATTGGAACAACGAGCCTGAGCTGGAGGTCTGGACATTATGGCCGAAATTAAGAAAGTTGGCATTGTACAACGTGCTTGTGAGCGAGAGATGGGCAGACTGCGTGAAAAGCATGCCGCATTTGGAGACACTCGCTCTTACTCGCGCTGACGGACTGGCACAATTCCCTTTGCCACAGATGTTTGCTCAACGCGACAAGTCCCACGCACTCCGCATCTTAATCATCAATGAGAGCACTTTTAGATTCAACAATGACGTTAATATGGGACATGGCGAAACATACACAAGCAGCCATGGCGATGAGGTTGCTGTTCCAGACACGAGGGACTACAAAGGCACAGTTGAGATCGTCAATGTACCGGTTACCATTTACGGCGGCGTGGAGAATTCTATGAAGCACATCCAGAGACGGGTACGAGACGCTGCTTTGGAAGACACTTTGTGGGCTGGAGAAGGTTGGTGGACAAGCATTGACGCTGCCATGAAATACAGAAAAAGTCAGAAGACTCGTTGGCTGTATTGAGGGTGAAAAATGACCCTCGCGTTGTTAACCCTCTCAAAGTCCCATGCGGATTTTCAGCAAGGCGAGATGCTACGCAGTAGATCGAAATTAATAACCTGCTGGTATGCGACATGACTACGTTACGCGCATTCTTGGAAACCAAGATGAAGGTTCGTGCGAGACAGAATAATCATTCGATGTGGTAATCTTTGACGTTTCAGGTGTTGTGCTCTTTCTTTCGCCGTATGGAACATGATGACTTATCTTTTCGTAAGATCTATATGTCTGGAGCAAAATCAAGACAGCATTCAAACTTACCCGTGATTTGTACTACTGTCTTTTGATACAAGGCGGATTGAGGTGATGAGAGTCACGTTGGACTAGTGCTGTGCATGCAGGTGAGCACTGTGATAGATCTGGAAGCTGATGATAGATGGTGAGGTCTGATGGGGTCTTGGAAGATCTGTTGACCAAGATTAGAGTGGAGAAGTCATGAGGTTTTACCATGATGAGGTTTTACCCTTAATGAGATCTTACATTCACGGGGTTTTACTTACCGTCATGAGATTTTGCGGTCATGAGCTTTTACACGCAATCTTCTTATTTTCTTTTTAAGTACCTATCGTCATCTCTTCGCTTTCTAATCACGACGCTGCGACTTCACATTTGCTCAAATCCACCTGTCGCTTTTCTTTATCACATACTTCATCATGAATTCAACCGTGTCTACCGGAAGCAAGCTAGAGGTTGCAGCTCAGTCAGAGGTCGCAACTCAGCCAGAGGTTGCAACTCAAGTCGATGTCGCAACTCAAGTAGCTGCCACACCTCAAGTAGAAGCCACAAGTCAAGCAGAGGCCACAACTCACCCAGAAACCTCAGCTCAACCAGACTCCCTTCCTACTAAAGACCTACCCATAACCACCAACGACCTAGGCCAATTCCTACTAACATTAACAAAAACAACATCACTAACCTCCCCAGACATAGCGAAAATAAGAGCAAACACAAAGTACTGGGATGAACTCCTAACCATACAAATCCACGCCGCAGAACTGAAAAAGGCACTCGATACGCCGCCTCTAAGTCACGAAAACGATGCCGAGAATTTCGATCGCGTTTATGCTATTGCGAATTTAGATGAGTTTGAGGAGTTGAAAGAGTTTTTTGTGGGGGAGGTTAGATTTAGAGAGCAGGCGATTATTCGGGCGATTTTGGAGCCGGCGAGGAGGGTGGCGTGGAGGTATTATTGTCTGTTATATCCTGGACGGTTGGGAGGTGGGTTATTTGTTTGGGAGGGAGTTAGCAAGGAGGGGGAGGTTAGGTGGGCTGATTTTGCTACGGGTAAGAAGCCGGTTTTTGGGGAATAGGAGATTTGGTTCTGGTTTTGGTATTCTTTGTTTGTTTCCTTTGGTAGTTTTCTCATGTTGATCTTTGGCTTCTTTGGCTTTTTGTACTTTTAGGAAGAATTACGGTGGAATTTCTATTGACCACTTCACTTTGTTAGGATCAAGTCCGCTTGTTCGATGAACTGGAATTCCAAATTAGATCATCAAGTATAGAGCTAAATAGATAATTCTAGACTCTAAAATATACCCGATATAAAGATCGCTCGACAGAGAACGACGAAATACGGAAGAATAGATTTTTCTTGAAATAGTAGCCAATAGAATTTCACCTCTAGTATTTAATCTTACTAATTATTACCTCGACCGTCCTTTCTCTTAGTCCCCTCCTCGAATTATATCCTTATTCCTTACCTACTTATATTCTCTTTCGATTCTTTAATAAGAGAGGAACCCTAGCTAATTAATTCCCCTCCTAAACCAAGACGTCAAGCCATCATTATCCATCCCCCCAGCTCAAGAAATCAAAACCACAAACCGTTTATCAACGTTCCAAAACCTTCGCCAGATACATACGGCCATAGAATCAAGAAAGCTCGAATCCCCGTAAGTCCTTCTATCCATCCTCTCTTTGATGTCTTCTTGTGTTACTCCGCGTGCTACTCAGCCATCTCCTCTATCCCCAGGAGGTATAATTATCAATAAAATCCTTCAGCAGGTACATACGGCCACAGAATCAAGAGATCTCGAATTCCCGTCCGCTCATTCATAGATAAGCTTGATATCGGCGAATTAGTAGTTGGGTGGGTGACCACCAGCGAATCCTCGTTGCTGTATGTTTTTATCCTCTTTATCTTCGAGTTGGTGGCGGTGAAAAAGATTTTTCTTTTGGCTATTGAAGCGAGGCTGAAAAATGTGGGACTTTGTGCTCAGAAATACGCGGGTGAAGGCTGACAAAGGGCACGCGCCAAGAACATCAATTCTTATCACAGGGAGATAGTATAGCGTGCCTCCATTATTTCGTCGACAGTTTCCAGATTTTTGGGGAGTTGGAAGTCTTCATTGATTTCGCGAAGAATCGTTGAAGTGAGTGTGTGGAACGGAAGTTGTCAACCATGTTTTTTGGGTCCTCGGTATCAACACTCCCAATGGTTTACCGTTCATATTCACTTCGTTCTTTCCATTAATGGATTTTATCATTTTTCCATGTCTTTATCAAAGCGTTCCCCTCACCAACCCACACAAGGTTCCTCTCCCCCATTAGAGGATCCAAAAGCAATTACACCGTCTGAATATAAACAGGCGCCTTATAAGTAAACCCTACCCAACCCCGAGCTAGCAATACAAGCACAAAGCGCTTCCGGAGATTGGATGGGTCCATTACTCAACCGCGGACGCAAATCATCAATGGCAGACGACTTACGTAGAATTTCCGTTTCCATCGTATGTTATGTGGGCGGCTTGGCAGGGTAGACATGTCCCAGCCAGAGTCGTCCCCCCAAGTATCTCATCTCATGGTGGGGGTGCATTATTCAGCTCGGTCGGTCACCGTTGTGGACTCATTCATCTCCACTGTGCAATTGTGGAGGCACTGATCAAGGTTGGGGAATCTGCAAGTCGGGAGTGGTAGCTTTACAAATGATACGCCAGGTGTAAAGATGCTCTTCACCGAGGGAGTGGCGATTATATTTTCTTGCTAGAACAGGTGAATTCGCTAGGGCCGGTTTAGGTCATCTTCATCCGTGGACGCCAGTAGAGCTTAATTTGAACCGAATGGCTGACTTAGGGTAATATCGGGTTATTAAGCAAGTCGTCCAAGGGAGATCTATGTAACCAGCTTCGAGTTTCATGAAGATACCGGGGCTGGAAAACCTGAAGCAATCCTACGTCCTTTCATCCGGATTTGCGAAGTAGGTCCTTGCCACGATCAAAGTGGCTGCGAGATCGAGCGTTTGGACGAAGGCTACTGACTGGCGAATATACTCTCTCCGTATGCTAGCAGATCAGAAGCAATAATCAGTGGCTTACCATTATTCACACAACTAAGAACTACACGAGCACTGCATTCCAGTTTTGTACATGGGCACATCGCCAACAAACCTCTCAGCATCGCCACGAGCTTTTGCTTTGTCGCCAATCATGAAATCCCAGCTATCAGAGAATGGATCGAGAATCATCTGCATGGTATTGGGTATCACCTCTCTGTCGCCTTGTCGTTCAACGCGCTCGATGATTTCGTCTAGGACCCAGCCTTTTGGGAGGAACTATGAATAGTTAGCACTTCCCTTACTGGCAACGCAACGAAGGCGCGGGAAAGGACGTACATTGGGATTGACCGCGTTCATGGCTTTCTGCCTTTCCGAGTCTGAGCTTGCACCCCAGTCTTCAGTGATCCTAGTTCTCCACTTGTCCAGCCAGTGCGAGATCCTTGTCCTCGCATCGTCGACGCATTTTTGATCCTTTCTAAAGAACACGGCTGCCTTCTCCTTCCTCGATGCCTCATCTGCTAGTGCTTCAATAGTGATAAATTTAGAGCCCAGTCTGCGGAAAGACTGGTTGAAATCCAACTCGTATGCTTCCATAATATCAAGCCACTCGGAATACAGCTCGTCAAAATCGTTCTGTTTGAATACCTTCAAGCCCAGTCTCTTTGTCATGGCCCTTTTGTACTCCTCCATGAACACGGCTTTGTACTCTTCACCAGCAGAACCAATCAAGGTCTCTGCTCGCTCAACAAGCTCGCCAGCCCACTCCTTCTCAACGCCTTTTTTAACAAAAAGTTCTTCGTCACATCGATCGCCAGCACCAATGAGCTCGCCGAAAGACTCTCCTAGTCGGACAAGATTCCACCAGATAACTGTTGGCTGGTTTTTGTATGCATAACGCAAAGCGTGATCGTCATGGTTGGGGGTGTAGCTTGGATCGAAGACATCCAGAAACGCGAAAGGGCCAAAGTCTATTGACAAACCGTATATGGAGGTGTTATCCGTGTTCAGCACACCGTTCGTGAAGCCATAAGCCTGCCACAACGCCACTGTGCGCGCATTGCGATGTACTATCTGGCGGTAAAGACGCGCAAATCGATTCTCGGCATACTTGCCTGATCCTTGAACTTGTTCTTTTGAGACCCCGCTACCGATGTTAATTGCAGTTGTGCCATCAACAGACGAGGAATTATTTGAGGGGGCGCCGCGGGAAGATTTTGTCCTATCTGATGCTGCCATCGTGTCCGCAGAAGCATCAATGTTCTCCCCATCTACCGCTGGGATTTTAGCGGGAAGATTCTCCCAACCACCGTATACGTGGACGGCAGTGTACTCTGCTAGTTGGCGCAGCAGTGATCGATTTCCTCTTGCACGAAGTAGATCAAATGTGCCGATTCGTAGCCATGATTCTGCAAATCTGGCCACAATAGCCCCAGGCTCAATCCTCTCTCGTTGCACCTTTGCTTTTGGCGCCAGAGTCAAGCTCAATGCGCGAGTTGTCGGTATGCCAATCGCGTTCAGATATTCAGATACCAGGAACTCTCGAATCGAGGATCGAAGAACGGCTTTTCCGTCGGCAAATCGTGAATATGGTGTCATTCCTGCGCCTTTCAGTTGTACTTCGTAACGTTCATCCCAAGACTCTTTCGTGTTCCGTTTCTTCGAGGTCTCAAATAGCGAAATAGCTCTCCCGTCCCCAAGTTGACCTGCCCATTGTCCAAATTGATATCCGCCATAGCATTGTGCCCAAGGGTAAACCGCATCATCTGCAACGTTCGCATTTGGTCCGTCATCCTCAAGGGATATGATAACATTGCCGGCCACGGTCTGCTTGAAGTCGTCGGAGTTCTCTTCGCCCTCCTTAATGCCGAGATCTGCCATCGCTTCCTTGCTCACTCCCAGGAGTTCTGGTGCTTGCGTTGTCTCTGGGCGAACGTAGGTGTATAAGGCATCTTTGACGAGCCTAGGATGCAACTCGTCTGCATCTCTTGGGAGCTTATGTGAAGATTGGGGATTAGGGACGGCCGAGTCTGCGGGTAGGTTCCTTGTGAAAACGTTCGTCTTAGGGAGGTCTCTCAATGTGTACGAGGCGCCACTCGAGGCTGTGTTGCTGAATTGAGCTGCCATTTGCGCGAGGCGAGATCGCATAGAGTATGAAGCTGTTGGTCGTGTTCTTTGCAGAAAAACCCGAGAGAGCATGAATTTTGGTGATACAGCTACGAGGATAGAAGTGATACAGAATTGAATTAATCAGCTCCACGGTCTCGACGATTGCCGCTTTTGAGGCTATCAACTCCGTCATGTCGATGCAGATGTAATCCCAGCACCGCTAACGAGTCTCGGGAACAGCCGAAGCCCATGAAGTAGTCACAGGTAGCGTCGCGACTACTCAACCTCTCTCCAGTCAACAACATAATATATATATTCATTTCAAGTCGCAGTCATGAATCGAGGCAACATACCTGGCTACTACTTCGGTGAGCTTAGATCTCTCTCATAACGAAAGTGTGTGTTCTAATCCAAGACAGATGAGGAGAAGAAGAAGTACTTCAAAATCACAAAGACCCAGTATGCGCCAGAGGGCGCAAAGTACAGCTATGACAATTACAAGAAGGAAATCGAGGTCAAGAAAGTAAGCATTATCAGTCTATCTCTACGTCCGGTTCACCAATTCATATTATCCAAAAACCATCACTCGCAATTTTTCTTCGTTTGGGAGTGCTTTGCCTAGTCCCTCGCGGACACGAAATGACGAGAAGACTGAGAGTGTGGAACAGAAGGAATAGCAATGACACATTTGACTAACACCCTCTCTGAAACGAAAACGCGAGCAAGATGAAGAGAACAGGCGGAAGCGTCAACTGATAATCATACCGCCACTTCTACGGAATCCACTCGCATCTGGTATAGGTACTCGTAGCGAAACAGGTCTCAAGCGCTCCTCCAAAATGCTCGATATTCGCTCTCAAGCATTTGTTCAAGGCTTAGAACAACGTTTGCTCATAGACCTTTTCCCCTCCGACGGCAAACTAGGAAAAAGGCTAGGCCAATCACCCCACCACCGTATACAAAGCTTTGAATACGACAGCCCAACCCGGAGCATTATCATAGGAACACAGACCTTTTCTGCTATGAAACGCGAGCATTCTCTCATATCCATCCTCCCATCGGAAGACACGTCCGCCAAAAGACCCAAGTACTCTCGTTATAATCTCTGCTCAATGATGGCATATCACTCTGAGATCTCTTCCGTCACTCTCACGAGTCAACGAAACCTGATTACAACCACGCAAGGATCAACACGTCTGCCAGATATCCACATAACCGCCCTCCCCCCTCCTCAATCGGCGGATCGTGCCCAACCTCTTGACGGTTTCTCAAGCCTCTTATTCAGAGCAAAAGAAGCAACTACTGTATGGTGTTCAGCCTCCTCTCCCACATCCCCAAATTTGAACGCTGAGACTGTGGCCCTCGGAACCAACCAAGGAATTCAACTCCTCGATTTCCGTCGCTCAAACTGGAAATGGAGAGAAACATATCGATGCAACTCAGACGTCCTCGCTCTCGCCTGGCTCTCGCCCTCCATCGTCACAGGTGGTTTAAGAAATGGTGGCGTCGTGATATACGATACACGTGCTCGCGATGGAATACAGCGATTCACTCACCCTTCCGCCGTTATCAACATCAAGGTCATTGACGGAGGTGACCGTCTTGTTGTTGCGGGACTCGCGAATGAGATGTGCGTATACGACTTGCGGATGCTAAAAGAAGAGACGAAAACCATACGGGTAGGGGAAGGTCACTGGGCCCTCGATGACGATGACGAAGACGGATCGGAAGGGGAAAGCACAGGCGAAAACTTGACTTGGAGAGCGTCATACACGAAGAAGGTCAAGTGTCCAAGACCAGTGGTGAAGTTCAAGTATAACAATACAGTTCATCCCCTCGGCATGGATGTACACGCTGAGCTGGGACTTGTAGCGGCAGGGGAAGAAGATGGGAACGTGGGCGTCTGGAGTTTGAGGAGCGGCGAACGGGTAAGGACATTATTTCCAGATCAGATAGGTATGAGGACAGGGAGCGTGGCAGAACCCAGGGACTTGGTGAAATGTTTGAGGTTCGTGGAGGATGACGGACCGCCACGGTTAATGGCGAGTGTCGGTTCGAAAATCGTCGAGTGGGCTTGGTAATTCAATCCTTTTCGGAAGACGCTCGATATCAATCAAGATCTGGCAAAACAGGTTTCTAATATTGCCAGAGGAACACAGATGACGGATGTGGAGTTTGAGTTCAGCTACAATTAGATAGATACCCAGGTTATCGCTCGTACGAGGAATACCATTGCATACACATATCAAAAGAGCCCAAACACCAAAATCTAGTAACCATTCAAACTCCAAACTATACATCATTCTCAGCGATACCAAAAACACGCGACGACATTATCATCCCGCCCCAATTGGAAACTCAAACCAAAGAACAAGAGAATTCAAGATATAAGAATGATTTCTTCATCGGATAGACGTGTTATAGATTGGGAAGCTCTGGGACTGCGATCCGTAGAATAAGAATAAGTCTTGTTACGCGAGGTATGGATACTCAGTCAAAGAGATGATGAAGGCAGATCTAAGAGTAAATAGCGGGGGATGTAGATCGCGAAGTAAGAGATATGTAAAGGATCTGGTTAAGATGAGTTCCGTGGTTTTGGTCTTGAAAGACGAGATTAGTGGAAATCGCCTATAAAAGATGTGATTTCATGAAAACCTTCTGAAACATCAGAAGCATGTTTCATTACGAATCCTGTAGTACGCCTTCTCGAGGTATGTGGCGGAGGCACAGGCCATCCTTGAACGCCATACTACCGGTCCTGCATGACCTCATGAAACACACAGAAATGCCCGTGTCGTAAGTTTCTCCACGATGAAAAATCGATCGAGTCTGTGCCAATGGCTGCCGAATCATCCAGATGTGAGGCCAGTCATGCGCCAAGTCGTCCAATTATCATCCAATCCGCAAACTCCGAACAATGCAAAGCCCATGGTATCATATCTTCCATCAAATGCGCAGCGCGCTCAATAGAAGCTCTCCACCATGGTCTCCTTATTCGCCGTGTTGATCTGGCCGGGTCCAGCACCTTCACCTAACCTAAAGACACTCTCCACAACCGACACCTCCGTAGCAGTAGTATCGTTTCCACATACAGCCATCCAGTCATTGACAACCATACCTGCACCGACAACGGGGGAACCACGATTTACCGATCCAGCCACAAGGGGTACCTGCAGCAGACTTGATAGCTCGTCTTGATCCTGAATGCCAGTTTTTGGATGTACCAGTCCACCTGAGTTTGATAAGCTCATGTACGAACCCACAAGAACATTATCCGCAATTGTCTGCCTGAAAACCTCGACCCCAAGTACATCAGCGATAATTTCCTCCGTCTCCCGACTCAAATCAGGATGAATAAGCGCAACATGATCATTACAGCAGATGACATTGCCCAGGGCAGACAACCTCTCCTCAATCCGCTGAATCTTGACACTATCCGGTAGCGAATTCCGCAAATGCTGTAGTTCTTGGTCGGTGGTGGAGGTGGGCACGAGGAGACCTTTTTTGTTTCCAGCGGTGAGGCGGCCGACGATTCGAGTTCCGGCGATGGTGCTGTGAACGATGGGGATGATGTCTGCTAGTTCGGCTTCGAAGATGGAGTAGAAGTTCTCAGAGGCGCCAACGGCGACGAGGGCGTAGGAGTTTGTGAGGGTTGCGAAAACGCCTACCCTTTGGAGGCATCAGTAGTTGTTTGTAGTGAGTAGGAAAGGTGAGAGCTTACTCATTGGAGTTTTCAAATTGTGCGCGGACGGCCATGATGGTGGTGGGGTTGGTTGCGGTTGTAAGTGTGGTGAGTAGAATGGTGGTGATTGAGCTGAGTACGTGGTGATTGAGGGCGCAGAGAGGATTTTGGTCTATCTGTTGCCTTTGTGAGAAGATTGTTGTTGTGTTTGTCGTTTGTTTGAGGAAGAAGTCTCTCTAACTTATGTCACCACGAAAATCAAGAGGTACCCCACTATGATGGGTAGCTCCTTAGCGTGGCCACTCCGCCTCCCGCGTTTGACTCATCCACGACCATCAAATCATCACGTATTCATTATGGCTCATCGTGACTCGAAGGATGACTCTGACAAATACTAGGCCTCGATTATACCTCCGCTTTGAGCGAAGTACACGCCCTGGGAGAACGGCGGCTCTATCTCTCTCGAAATGAGATACCATCAAACACGACACCAACACGATTGTAGCAATATCACTATAGAACTGGCCTCCATCAACCGCGTCTCTCAACAAACTCATCACTTAGTTGATTATGACCCCCCAAAACCCTCCCACACCAACACAATCAGCCAGATTGACTTGATCCTGGTACCTCCTCTTATCTGCCTGACTTGTGCAGGCCTTCGAAACACCACTCTCGTAAGCAGCTCGAAAACCAGCATTGAGACACCAGCAATCGCGGTCTAGGTTGTGGTTTCATTAGCATTTGAGAAAAGTTTGAGAAAAGGCTGCGGTTGGGAGATACGGCGTGACGTTGACACCAAGGAAGAGAGAGACAAAAGGCGAAAAAGGGAGTAGTTTAGTGCCCTCAAAGTATCTGGAAATCGAAATTCTCGTTGACTTTAGAACCCTCGACATCAGATCGATAGCGATAAGTTTCTGGCAATCTTGAAGACGAGTGGCGCCAGGAAATTATCAATATCGATCTCTACTCGAGAGTGCTAAGCAACTAGTAGGGTGTCATCGACAGGCAGAGGAATGGCCGGCCCCTGTGATACGAAGACCGCAGATATGGTGATCAAGGAGGTAGGGAATAACAACATACCTATAGGCAACGGATGCCGACACTTGACCTTGTCATACGCCGATTTCAACACCTGCTTCCCACAAGCAGGGAGTAGATTTCCCGTCGCTACAAGGGCGGCCACAACAGGAGCGAGGACGGTAGTGGCGAGAACGACGGACGAGATAGTGAGTTTCATGATGATGATGATGGTTTGGTAGGTTGTTGGACGAATGTTTCACACTGGTGGTGATGGATTTAGTGCTGATTCTCGATGAAGTTGCAATTGAGAAGGATAAAACTTTACAAACTGGCTCACTAAGGTACTTATCTCCTCTACGGAATTGCACTGCATTCCGAACAGACATCTGGAACAAGCACCATGCACAACGAGAAAGCAAAGGAACGTTATACATTCCTCTATTCACCCTTGCCCTCAAGAATGCGTGCAACTCCCAATACATGGAAACTGTCTCTCTGACTACTCGGGGTGATATAACGGGGCTGAAATTCCCAGGTACTCGACGTAGCTTATACTGCTCAAGTTGGAATGGAATCTCTCAATTACTGGCGAATTTTCATAACCAGATTGCCAGCACATTTTTTTGATCCCGAACTGAGATACTGGTTTCAGGTAGCTAGACACGTGAATTCAATAGCTGCGGAGGTAGAGGAGAAAAGAAGATTTTCTTGCAGGAAAAGGGAATATAGGGACTTTAATGTGAGGTAGAAAGGCCTACACAGGGAGGCTTTCACAGGTATGTCGAGAAGGTAAAGAGAAGCTGCAAAGTAACGTCATGCATTCTTCACTATCACCCACAGGCCGGTCCATCAATTTGCATCTTCCAACAAACCAGCATTTCTGTTCCAAAATGCGCACCTCGAGATCAAGATCTATAAATTCTGTTCAGCTCATGGAAGAATCCTCTGAGAATGTTATGAATATCGATCCTGCTTTGGAAAACTGCTTCTCAATAAGAGCTAGGAATATCCGTCATAGGAATTGGGAGAGGAGCATCCCAGAGGTGTATCAACGAGGAATGCCTGCCCCTCCTCATCCAGTCACTCATCATGATCAACCAGAAGCCGGAATAACAGGCGTACTCCCTCCCTTCCACATCACATCCCTAAATCCCTTGCCCCCCTCCTTCCTACACCTCTTATTGAATTCCATCTGCCAGAACTCCCTCTCCCTCGTCACATGGCACTTATCCACAATGCCATACGCGTAGTACTTGCGCGCTTGGTGATCATTGCACCAGCATTCTGCCAGTTTCGTCAGCAACGCGTTGTGGTAATGACAAAATTAAGTAAAAAAAAATTAACGTACTATCTTTCTTTTGACCGGCGCAAGAGCCTTTCTTATGAGCATCGATCCAGACTTGTTTTCCGCATTGAGGGACCAGTTGGTTGGTGGGTTGTGGAAGGACATCATCTGATTTGCTCGTCGAGGATGGGGAGAGTGATGGTTTTGGTGATGCTTTCTCCCTTCCGATGCCGCTTGGAGGTCTTCCGTATGGTATCGGTCTTCCGTAGCCCCAGAATAGACGTGTATGAGGTAAATCCGCGAGCGCGACGCGTTTTGGTGGTATTTCGGGTTGATTGGTTGAGGTTGTTGTTATTGGGGATGATGTAGCGATGGTTAAAGTGAGGAAAACGATTAAGGAGTAAGTATCTAGCTTCATAATTGTTTTGACAGGCGGGAAGGAGGACTATTGGTAAGGAAAAGAGGCTTGATGGGCTAAAAGGAGGTATGCTGGGAAAGGTGGAGGCTTGACCTTGATGATGATTTTGAGCGGTGGTATGGGAGAGGTATGATGAGAGACGAGAGCTCGAGGACGGACGCTGTTCTGTCTTCGAATCAACAGGGCGGAAGCTGCTTCCTGACCGCTGCCGTAGAGACTCACACTTCCGAGAAGGCGTGGATGGACGGACCGTCAAGTCAATACTGATCATTCTCTCGCGATCTGAGCAATGAGATATTTCCAGATCGATCTTGAAATTATAGACCCCAAGACAAAGACTATTGAGGGCGACTGAGTCAATAATTCGGGATGATGCCACAATTTGAAAGCGCAGTTTCCACAGTTTATCCGACCACCTCAGTCAGATCAAGCACTTGGCAAAGTTTCGACATTGAGAAGCGAAGAGAAGGAAGGGAGGAAGGAACGAAGGTACCGTATACCCAGAAGAGCAGTAGATGTCTCTCGCCGATATCTTCAATCAATCGCATGCCTACAGCTCAGGATCGCCAGAAAAACGGTATTGATCCTGAATCTAGAGACTCGCAATAGAGTGTTGAATTTGACATACCACTGGAGCGAGACCAGTTGGCCACTCCAGCTGCTCAGAAATGGGCAGTCGTTGGTGAACCATGAGCAGAGACGAAGAAGCGCAGTCGCTAAGGAGTGGAATTTCCTGAGTTTGCTGGATCACAATCCGCCCACGTCTTTGATAAAATCTGATGCCGGGCCACCAATATTTTTCGTTTCTGTCTCTTGCAAAATGTTATTGGTATATTTCTGTCGGCGAGCTCGGTTCTAATAACTCCAGTGCAGGTGCTTTGGGCGCCTGTAAAATGCCAGTGGGTAATAAGGTACTATCTATAAGCGTGCTTCTACAATGAAGAATGGTTGGATTCATCTCCTCATAGTACCGTTCCCACACTTTTGTAATTCCCTGTGCTGTGAGGTGTTCAGCCGAAGAATACCACGAGTTTAAGAGGTCAATTTTTCTGCATCCATAGAGGGGAGGAACTCGAGTTGGGAGATTCAACGCGGTCCAACAAGAAGATTACGACCTCCTACCTCTTATTGAAAAGGAGCTGGTAGACAGCACTATCAAAGCGAACAGTCGTGTTTATTGAATCAAAATATACCGCAATGTGGAATTGATTTCTCATAGTCGAACACGAAATGCCAGCCCCAAGTTTGCGGCGAAAGAGATCTAAGTGAAGAAGTGAATCAGTCATGGTGATCAATCATCATCGTTGAGAAAGGCAGATTATCCCAACGGCGACGCGAGAGTTGACGATTTACAGCCAAATCAGATCATTCGGGAACCGATCGATGAATCCGACTGAAAAAAGAATGTGATGTTGAGTTGATGGCACGTATCGAGGCCGATCATGATACAGGCTCAGGACAACATCACGTGTATATACACAATATATCCCACACTTTTGGACTGATGAATGCAAATACCGTATCAATTTTCTCTGAAGATCCCTAAAGTCTGATGAAGCTTGAAGAAAGAGCTAGCTCGTGGAGATCACGTGTGTGTTGGTTTCCCAGTCGCGTCGCGCGTCCGAGTCCTTCCCACCCATCAAATCTCATCATCACATCCTCAACCATTATGTACCGATCACCGACGACTCATCATTCGTCCCGTTAACACCGTAACCCTGTTACCTTAGACAATCAATACGAGCAATGGCCGCAGTAGCCGCAGTCTTCAGCTGAGCATGCCGTGAAGTCCTTCTCCGACTCACTGTCCCAATCGTGGGAATCATCATCAGGACCATCATCAAGCCCAAAACTGACGTTGCTTTCCTCGTCGAGATCTGCATCTTCACCGTCAGATCCAAACCGGGCTTCTTTGTTGCCCCTGGAATCTCCTTCAACAATGGAATTGCCCTGACCAGCCCACCGTGCGGCGAGATCATCAGGCAGTACCGGTGTTACTCCTGCATCTTGCTTCCTCAGCTCCAGGCCAACATCTTCTTTATACCGCACCTCTAACTTCTGTTCTGGTGTCGCCTTGACAAAAGTCGATATCTTTTTGATAAGAACGATCAACTTCCGCACGTCTCTTCTGTTGTCGGTCTCCCATTTGATCACATCTGGCTTGATGTCGTGGACCGTGACTTCGTTAGATCTGAAAAAGCCACGTTCGTGGTATGCAAGGATGAATGACGGGATTTGTCGGATCCACAGACGAGGAATCTGATCTGACAGCGTGGTATCATTGTACTTCTTCTTGATGGTACGAGTCTTCAAGTCAAAGACTGCAGATTGAGGAACAGACTCTGAGCCTTGTGTGAGCTGGAGGATGCTCGAATCGCTGGCCTTTTTTGCAACGATGGTGCTTCCTGCCAGGGCCGACGCCAAGGAGTCTTCCTCTGTTTCCTGGTGCCGAGCAATTGCGGTTTTCGCTTGACTTCGAACTTTATCGGCGAGATATCCATCCGCTTCGAATCGGATTGCTACCTCGAGTTCTCCAAGTTGATAGCGAATGATACGCTGATGGGTCTCCGAGCCTCGAACATTGGCATCCCAGGTCGTATACGCTTCGGGAAAACTGTGCCCATACCCTCGAACGTCATGAATTACCTCCTTTGCCGAGTTTTCTCTACGAATCAAGAAGACCGTCTTTCCGATCACCTCGACTAGGAATCGAAACGGCTTCTCGGTCTCGACGTTGCGGACAAATCTGAGCAAGTTTCCAAGAGTACTGCCGCAACCAAAAACATCAATTGTAGTGGAATCAAATTCAGGGTCAACGTTTGATTCAAAGATAGAACGAACAACCGGCTCCATGGGATAGGACGGGAAATATGCAGCGTTGGGATCGCGATAGTAGGTTCCATTAGGATTGTCCTCCGCCAGCTGCGTCGAGCTCGTCGACGGTGTCCACTTTGGAGGCATTCCTATACTTACTTTAAAAATCTTCCATATACCACTCAACCCATGGGAGACTTACCAGGCACCATAATGGTGGGCTCGTTGGCTTTGATCCAATTGTAAGACGCAACATCCTGGACATTCGTAATCTTGGCCTTGCTCAACAAGATATCATCTCCATCCAACTCATGGCAGAAAATCTTGGCCAGGACAGGACCAAGTGGTGGTGAAGGAGCCCGTGGAATTTCTGGATTGGGACGCCAGCTTTGTCCCCCCCGAGGTGTTGAGGCATATCCAGCACGACCGCGACCACGACCACGGCCACTGAATCTATCATAATTTCCCGATGAGAACATTCCAACTGACTTGCACGAGATGCAGGTATTTAAATGATTTTAGAATGACTGAGAAGACTTGCCGAAGCTGCCACAGAGAGGCTCCAACGCAAGGCTCTTGACACTGGAATGATAAGTTGGGCGTCTCGCGTTGTTTGCTGGCACCACTTTTCACGGGAGAGAAAGGTCACTAAACGCGGGTTGCGTGCATGCTGATCCTTGATTCCCAGCTGCGGGCGCAATTCTTTCGATAGCCCGCATTATCTCTCACTCCTCGCGATCTCATTGGCGGAGATTTGCATCGTCACATGGGGCTGTGTGTGTACAAAGCAAAGCGGAGAAGGCAGCAGTTTGATCTCTCAATCCTTCCTGGCGAGGAGCGGATCCGAACACCCACCAGAGTGCTTGCTCTCTCTTTTTGCTATCAGGTTTGCCCCGTCCTCCCTTGCAAAATCGTTGCCTCTCCTGGCCGCTTCCGTGGCGGGTAACGATTTTGGCAAGTCTCTAGCCGGAAGCTCAAACAATTTACAAGGTCAGTCCCCTGCTCATGGAGCTGGTGTCAAAAACAAGTTCGAGACCAGCTTTTGATCCCAGTACGATGTACTCAGCCTTGCTTGCCGCTGTCTACTGGATGGACCCTTGAACGAAAGGCCAAAACATTTCGCCTTGTTTGAACCCCGAGGCTGTGCCCGCAGTCAACATCTTGAATTAGGCAGGCCAAGAGCTTCTCTCTTCCAATTCCCCAACTTCCAACTTCCATTTTTTGATCTGAGAGAGACGCTAACACGGAAAGTCTGTCCTCCAGGCTTACTTCGATCTTGATTTTCTCTGCTTGCGAAGGCTCTACCCAGGGAGACAGCACATCTTCGCTTTTTACCTGTATCGTCTTTCTGTTCCATATGGCTCCCAGCGGCGACCGTTTGGTGCAGCTGAACAAGTTTCTTGGGTCCGTCGCATTCGGCAAGACTTCTGTTACTACTGCGGATCGCGCGAAGCGGTTTCTTGAAGCTCTGTGTGCTCAGGATGATTCCATTACCTGTGTAGAGAGATTGTTCGCCAAACAACCATCTTTGGATGCACTTCGTTTAGCTTTCAGGCTCGACACGTCCATCGAATTTATCAACCAAAATGTTGCCCCATTCCTCAAGTTCATCTCAAATCCAGCAATCAAGCAACTTTCTAGCGGCCAATTTCTCCAGGATGTTCTTGTTATCCTTGTTGATCCGCCGACTCTCTGGAATTCCATCATTGTCTCACACAACAAAGGTATGCTCAGCGAAGCTGCCACAGAGGGATTCTCTTGGGTTCTTTGGGAACTTCTTTCGATGCCTTCGCATGACAACATCGACGTGCTCGAAGTCGCAAAAACTGTAACCAGCAATAAGTCGCTTCTTCACTCCACCTCGCATGAGACTCGTGTGCTTGGATACAAGATTCAACATTTCTTGAACGCCAAAGCAAGCAGCGCTAATGCCAACCCTGACAGCGTTGGTCCTGGAGGTCGGCACGACAACGATTTTGCTGACTACCGCGAAACGGCAATATTTCCGACTACCGATGAGTTTTTATCCGAATCGCAACCTTTCTACCGACCGGCCAGAGAGATTGCGGCAGCAAAACCCGAAGAACGGGTTGGATTGCATTTGGACAATCAATTTCGACTTTTGAGAGAAGATATGCTCGCCGAATTGCGGGATGATGTACTCATCGCGACTGGTAAGAAGAAGGGCAGACGATCGCCAGTTGTCCTCGAAGGGCTGAGTCTCGCTGGAATCGAGTGTGGAGAACCTAAAAAGTGGAAGTCGTGTGCCTTGAAACTAAACTGCGCCGTGGGCATGGAAAAATTTGCGGCAATGTCTGCCACGGAGAGAAAGGTTCATCTCAAGAACAATCCTCGATCACTCAAACACCAGTCTTTTGGATGTTTACTACAAGGTGATAAAATCATTGCTTTTGCAGTTTTGGACCGAGACGAACCGAATCTACTCGAGGATCCGCCGGCTATCACCTTACAGATCTGTGGAGACGATGCAGCGAAGAAACTTCTGTTGGCATTCAAGCAGCCAGACGCTGTCGACTACGTTCAGGTCGATACTCCTTTTTTCGCGTACGAACCAGTCCTACAATGTCTCCAGGATATGAAAGATATTCCACTAGCTCAGTATCTTTTGGGAACTGAATCAGACGAAGCATCCCAGACTGTTTCGACCATCGACAGCGCATTTCTCGAAGAGCTGAAAGACCTGGGTACCTCCAGCATTGAACGTCTTTTCAAAACCGACAAAGCCATCCATCTGGACACGTCTCAAATGGAGTCACTGCTTGCTGGACTCGGAAAACCCGTCAGCCTGATTCAAGGTCCTCCAGGTAAGATCCCGATGCCTACATGGCAGGGCAATTCTCTTTCTTCCGCCCTTCAAACGCAATGTTTCTGATTTCAAGATTGATATCGACAAATTCCTGAAAAATTCCAAGATGGAATGATAGGCATTGTGAGAAACGGATCGCGAGTCAAGCAATCGATGCTCTCGCTGAGGTACTGCAGCGCCTACCCGCAAGAGACAAACATATCCTAAAACCGATTCCACTACCAATTGTACTGACTGAATTAGGTACTGGCAAATCTTTTATTGGTGCTTTGCTGGCAAAAGCCTTGTACGAGCACACAAGCGAATCGATCCTCATTCTCAGTTATACAAACCATGCCTTGGATCAGTTCCTCGAAGAACTTCTAGATATTGGAATCCCACAGCACAATGTCGTCCGTCTTGGCTCGAAGTCCACACCCCGCACAGCCCCACTGAACTTGTTCGAACGACAAAAGACGAGCAGCTATACCAGATCACGTGCAAGGTGGGATATAATTAATAGCTTGGAGGCTCTGGTGGATACCTATCGGACTGACCTCGCGACTGAACTCAAAGCATATAGCCAGGGCGGTGTGTCTTGGAAGGATATCATGTCTTACCTCGAGTTTAGTGACGACGACGACCACTTCTACCCGGCACTGATTGTTCCTGAGAGCGAAGATGGTATGATCCGGGTTGACAAGCGCGGAAGAAACGTCAAGCCCAGCTATCTTTATGATCGATGGTCGCGAGGAGAGGATGCTGGCATTTTTAAAGAGCATGCAGCGCAGCACCCTGAAGTCTGGGCCATGAAACCAGTCCCTAGACAGGAGCACGTCAAAAGGTGGACTGCCGCTTTGCTTGACGAACAAGCGGCGAAAGTTCTTACACTGCTTCAGAGATACAACAAATCGCAGCAACGCTTGGCCCAAGTCCTTGGAGAACGAACAGCACATACTCTTCAAAACGTGAGGATCATTGGCTGCACCACCACTGCTGCCGCTAAGTATGCGGCTGATCTGCGTAACGTTGCACCAGGCATCGTGTTGGTTGAAGAAGCAGGAGAGATCATGGAAAGCCACATTTTGACTGCACTGTCCCCAGAGACCAAGCAGCTTATTCTCATCGGTGACCACAAACAGTTGCGGCCCAAGTACAGTAACTATGCAATCAGTGTGGAGAAGGGTGACGGGTACGACTTGAACCGGTCCATGTTTGAGCGTCTCGTACTTGCGGACTACCCGCACACGACGTTATCGAAGCAGCACCGCATGGCTCCGGAGATTTCATCCCTTGTCAGACACCTGACTTATCCTGATCTCCAAAACGCTGTCAGCACGTTGGACCGGCCTGCCGTGCGTGGCTTACAAGATCGCGTGGTTTTCTTCAATCACAATCACCCCGAGGTCGAGGATAAGAAAATCGCCGATCGCCGCGATGAAGGGTCTAAGACAAGTAAGAGCAACACTTTGGAAGCTGGCCTTGTTCTGAAGTGTGTCCGTTTCCTCGGACAGCAAGGCTACGGGACTGACAGGCTTGTTATACTTACTCCGTACCTCGGGCAGCTACGGCTCCTTCGCGACCAGCTTAGCGTTGAGAATGATCCAGTTCTCAATGACCTGGACTCTTACGATCTTGTTCGAGCTGGTCTGCTTTCAGAAGCTGGCGCCAATATTTCGAAGCGTCCTATTCATATCTCCACGATTGGTAAGTCTCCTACTTTCGATTGTGATACCAAGAACTGACATTGTTATTCTAGATAACTATCAGGGTGAAGAAAGCGATATCGTGATTGTGTCCCTTACACGTAGCAATTCGAAAGGTGACATCGGTTTCATGTTCTCACCTGAACGAGTCAATGTGATGTTATCTCGGGCGCGTGATGGGCTCATCATGATTGGCAATGCGGCAACATTCCTCAACAGTCGCAATTCAGATCAAGCATGGACGCCTTTGATGCATTGTCTTCGAGAGAAGGGCCATCTGTACGACGGCTTTCCTGTTCAGTGCCAGCAACACCCTCACAAACAGGCCCTGTTGAAGACGGCCCAAGATTTCGACGTGGAATGTCCTGATGGAGGATGCTCTGAGCCATGGTATGTCTTCCTCGCTTTGCTTTCTGCTCCTTTTTTTAGATTGCCATGACTACCTTCATATATCTTGAAGCTAGCAATGTCCTTTCAACTTCGTATCAATAGTGCAAAAGCCCTGGCAATCTTGAAACAAGATGGTAAAAAGGTTCAATTTGTTCATGTTTGAAGCTGATTCTGAGATAGCGGTACGCAATTGAACTGCGGACTCCACAATTGTCCCTCAAAGTGTCATCAGCTCTACGATCACTCCAAGATGGAGTGCCAGAGCATAGTGGACTGTGTCTGTCCGGTGCAGCACAGAACAAAACGTCCTTGTTTCAAATCTCAGGCGGCTTGCACAACCTGTGCTGAGGAGGACAGACAACGAGAACGGGTTCGAAGGCGCAATGAACATCTCGATGCCGAACGAGATGCTAAGAGAGCAGCTTATGCACAACAGCTTGCGGAAGCTCAAGCTGAGATCGATCATCACAAACGGCGTTTGAAGGACTCTCGCGAAGCTGAGGATTTGGCCAGCGTTCTTAAACAACGAAATTCACAGCTTGCAAACCTGAAAGAAACGACCAAGAAGCTTGATGAAAAGAAGCAATCTCCAAGTGAATCAAAATCCGCTATTGTATCTAAGCCGCCGCGAAAGGTTGCAGCTGCTGAAGAAAGCGAGGAGGACGATTGGTCCTCCGCAAAAGGACAATGGGAGCACTTCAAGCGTTCTGATGGGGCAGAAAACGAGGCTCTTGACACCTTGATGGACATGATAGGGTTGGAGGATGTGAAAGATAAGTTCTTGTCTATCAAATTAGAGATCGACACTGCTCTACGTCAAGGGCTGGACATGTCGAGCAAGCGATTTGGGTGTTCCATGCTGGGCAATCCTGGGACCGGTGAGACGTTCCTGTCTTACACTCCAATTCCTACAGATGCTAACAGGTCTCAGGTAAAACCACTGTTGCTCGACTATACGCTAGATTTCTCACATCAGTTGGCGCTCTGCCAGGCAGTTTTTTCGTTGAGACAACTGGAGCAGCTCTTGCGTATGACGGGGTTTCTGGCTGCAAAAAGAAACTTGAAGAGATCCAGGAAAATGGTGGCGGTGCCATGTTCATTGATGAAGCCTATCAGCTCGCATCAGGCGCCAATTTTGGTGGAACCGCTGTTCTGGACTTCATCCTTGCAGAAGTAGAGAATCTTACTGGTAAAGTTGTCTTCATTCTCGCTGGGTATAACAAACAGATGGAGAAATTCTTTGCACATAACCCCGGTTTCCCTAGTCGCTTCCCCCACGAGCTTCAATTCAAGGACTACGAAGATAGCGAGTTGCTCAAGATTTTCGTGCAGAAGATGGACAGGAGATACAACGACAGAATGGAGATTGAGGATGGCGTTGGCGGTTTGTACGCTCGCATCGTTGCCCGACGCGTCGGTCGAGGCCGAGGCCGCGAGGGCTTCGGAAATGCCCGAGAGATGGAAAATACGCTGTCGAAGATTGCGAGTAGACAGGCTGTTCGCATTACTAAGGAGCGACGTGCTAAAAGGAACCCGGATGACTTCTTGTTCACAAGCGCTGATTTGCTCGGCCCCGAACCCACCGAAGCGCTGAACAACTCCAAAGCTTGGAAACAACTGCAAAATCTGATAGGTCTTTCCGCCGTCAAGAAAGCTGTGGAGGCGTTATTCGGTACTGTCCAGTTCAACTACCAACGGGAACTTGAAGAGGCGCCTCTGGTTGAGTATTCTTTAAACAAAGTCTTCCTTGGCAGTCCTGGCACGGGCAAAACAACTGTCGCCAAATTGTATGGCGAGATTCTGGCTGATATGGGATTTCTTTCCAATGGCGAAGTCGTGGTGAAGAACCCTTCCGACTTCGTGGGTAACGTCCTCGGCGCTTCCGAGTCAACGACGAAAGGCATATTGGCTTCCACTGTGGGAAAGGTTCTTCTGATCGACGAGGCCTATGGATTATGCGGTTCCTTGGGAGATTCTGGCGGGAGCGACCCCTACAAGATGGCAGTAATCGATACAATCGTAGCGGAAGTGCAGAGCGTACCAGGAGACGATCGATGTGTACTCCTAGCTGGTTACAAGGAACAGATGGAAGACATGTTCCAGAAAGTCAATCCTGGTCTCAGTCGGAGGTTCCCGCTTGCCTCTGCTTTCATTTTTGAGGACTTCGATGACAACGATATGGCAAAGATTTTCGATCTGAAACTCAAGAAGTTGACCTTTAAGACAACAGATTTGGGCAAGCGTGCTGCGATGGACGTGCTGCGTAGAGCTCGGAACCGACCCAATTTTGGAAACGCGGGCGAAGTAGATATTCTGCTCGACCACGCCAAAGCGAGGCAACAGCAGAGACTAAATGATGGCAAAGGCACTGATCGCTCACGATTTGAGCCAGTGGACTTCGACGAGGACTTCGATCGAGGGGAGAGGGCCGATACTAATGTGCGCTTACTATTCAAAGATGATGTTGGGTGTGAGACCATCATCTCCCAGCTGGAGGGCTACCAGAATGCAGTGCGGGAGCTTAAGACGATGGATATGGACCCTCGGGATGAGATTCCTTTTAACTTCCTTTTCCGCGGCCCGCCTGGTAAGTATCCCTACACAATGCGACAGCTTACAAATCTGACAAACCCCAGGTACAGGCAAGACTACAACTGCTCGAAAGATGGGCAAAGTTTATTACGACATGGGTTTTCTTGCCAAAGCAGAAGTTGTCGAATGCTCTGCTACTGAACTAGTTGGCCAGTATCTAGGCCAGACAGGACTAAAAGTGCAGAAGGTCCTTGAGAACGCGCTGGGCCGGGTTCTTTTCATCGATGAAGCATACCGTCTTGCTGATGGTCCATATGCGAAAGAAGCGATGGATGAGATCGTCGACTGTTTAACCAAGCCGAAATTCGCTCAAAAGCTTGTGGTGATTCTTGCTGGCTACGACGATGACATCAACCGCCTGATGGCTCAAAATCCTGGTCTTACTAGTCGTTTCCCCGAGGCCGTAGTCTTTGCTGGTCTCAAGCCCATAGATTGTTGGGATTTGCTGGGTCAGTGTCTGCGGCGCCGACAGAACGATATGAAGAAGAAACAGAAGGTCCTGGACCTGTCCGTTATTGAGACCCCGACCGCCAACTTCAAGGAGCGCGTTCTTGATCACTTCGAAGCTCTTGGGAGCATTGCCAACTGGGCTAATGCTCGAGATGTCCAGACCATTGCGAAGCATGTTTTCACGACGTTGTTGAAGAGCGGAGCGATGAAGAATGCCACTGTTCACTTATCTGAGGAGACGGTTCTCGCCGCCCTCAGCTCTATGGTGGCAGAACGTAGTCAGAGACAAGCCTCGAGCCGAAACCAGCTGGACTCTTTGTACAGCGGTGGGGTGGCACAGACGCATGATAGACAAGCTCCTCCACCTCTTTCATCCGCCAAAACAAGTGACTTCGCGACAGCGACAACTCAAGTTAAATCTCCACCCAGATTAGCAGACGAAACTCCTCCAGTCCCGGCGGCACCGGAAGTCAAGCGTGACTCAGGTGTCAGCGACGCAGTTTGGGAACAACTTGAACGCGACAAGAAAGCAGAGAAAAGCAGAGAGGAACAGTACCAAAAACTCATCAAAGCAAAGCTCGAATCAGGTAACGAGATCAAAATACTGCTACAAAAGGAAAAAGCCTCGGAACGCGAGTTTCAGCAACACATCCAACAAAACTTGGACCAAGCTGCTCTGCAGGAAGCGAAGCGCCTTCGTGAAGAGGAACATCTTCAGCGCGAAAAGGAACGACGTGCTCTTGAAGAGCTCCTCGAAGAGCTCGAGCGTAAGCGCCAGGCCGAGGAGGAAGAACGTAAGAAAGAAGCAAAAGCTCAGCAGAAATTGAGGACTCTGGGATTGTGTTCCGCAGGCTACAGATGGATCAAGCAGGCTAGCGGTTATAGGTGCTCGGCAGGCGGGCATTTCGTTTCGGACTCCGAGTTGGGCATGTGAGTTTTCGCCGTAGCGAAGGATTGGTGATTATTTACAGCAGAACGGACTGAGGATAAGTTGAGGCAATAGAGAGTGACATTTTTTGGTATACTGACTTTTGGTGTTTGCCTCCTAGCTTGTGTTAATATAAGGGAAAGATGGTCGTACCGAAAGGAAAGTTGGGCAGAAAAAGGTAAGGGTTACTGTTGTTCCGCGTCTTCATACGACTTGCTCAACTTTTGAGCTGTGCAAAATTTCCCACAACAACCGGGAGTCCTCTAACTCGGTCATGAAGCTCAATAAAGCTGTTACTCGACCTTCTCAACCCAAAATATAGTCTATACCTCATGGGAAAACTTATTACGCTGTTCAGAGAAACCACAAAGGACTGTAGTGACCAGCTTTCGTGGTGAATTGGCCATGATAATTATTCACAGCAAAGGGAAGTGTCCTGAACATCACTGCAGGTTTTGAAGCTAACAATATTAGGATCAATGACTTTTCACGATAAGGCCAAGAACGCCAGTTTCAGTGCACGCCTCAGCGAACCAGCATTCATTTGACTCACGGCCTCTACAGATGCGCGATAATTACAGTACAACATTCCAATGTGAATGTCCCGAAAGCAAAGCCTCCAGGTAGAGATGCATACTGTAAACCTTGCAACAGGTCATCGAGGCCAGCATTGCCTAAGACCAATCCCTTCTAGCCACAAAGCCATTGCGCAACTTCGAGTTACTGACTTGAAAACCAGCTTCATTAAAGCGGTCATTTCAGGTTTGATCACGGTTGAAATGACAACCAGCAAAATGAGTCCATCGCACACGTGAGGACTCCGTTACATACCCATCTCCACGTCCATGGGCTTTTCCTTTGAAGGTCCAGCCGGAGCGCACCAACGCGCAGCGAGACCATTTGGAAGGACGGACATCACATCAACAGCCTGGGCTCTCAGCTCTAGCACGTCAGCATCTTCGCCGCAGCGAACCTCCATCTTCCTATCTGGAAATTGCTTGACGGCGCTGACGATCTTGTTGATCGAAGAGACGAGCTTGCGGAGATCATTCTCATTGTGCTGCTCCCACTCAACAAGGGCTTCGGTGACGTTAGACATCTTGGTATCAGACGGGAAGAAGCGGCCTTTTTGTGGCTGATGATATGCGATGATCAGATACGGGAGCTGGCGAATCCAGAGACGAGGGAGCTGCTCGTTCAAGACTTTTCGATGTTTTTGGAGCTTTTGGGACTTGAGAGTGCGGGTCTTGAGATCGAAAAGTGCCGAGAGAGGGATTGCACTTCTGCTCCCTGTCACTACTTTCAGACATTTTTCGAGGACCAAGTTCTTGCTGTCAGTTACGAGGTCTTGTTCCATCATGTCATCAGTATCGATCTGATCTTGATTGGGGCAAAGCTTTCCCAATTGCTCGTGCGGATGTGGCAAGAAACCGTCGGCCTTGTAGCGGATAAGCATGTTCATACCAGCGAACTGATAGCCTACGATACGCTGGTGTGACTCTGTGGGACCAGTAGAATCTTTACCGGGGATTGTCTGTTTATCCATGAATCCATGCCAATATCCATGCGTATAGGGTATCACCTCAGTGGGAGAGTTTTCACGACGAATGAAGAACACAGTGTCACCAACAACCTCAACGAGGAAACGGAACGACTTCTTGACAGTGTGGAACGCGGTGCTGTAGTCTTGCTGGATGTATCGCAGGAGATTGCCCATGGTACTGCCACAGGCGACAAGACCGACTTCGGAAGGCTGGAAATCATTGTTGGCCTTGAAGATTGCTTGGACGACTGGCTCCAATGGATAGGAAGGGGAGCGCGCGGCGTTCGGGTCTCTGTAGAATTCTCCCTGATCTAGCCCTGCCCATATGGTCTTGTCCTTGGGCGCTGCCCACTCTGGAGGAATGCCTACAGCGTATCAGTATATTACTCTGTTTATTCGCGAGCTTCCCACAAGATAGGCTGACCTGGAACAACAATGGTGGATTCTTCTCCTTCAACCCAGGAGTACGAAGCGACGTCCTTGACGTTTGTGGCCTTGGCTTGGTATACTGGAAACTCGTGCTCGCTCAAGTCGCTGCGCTTGATTGTCGAAACTACTGGTCCCAAGGGTAGCTCTGGTGCTGCAGGAACTTTATCGACATGCCGAGGGATACCATTGCCTCGACGCTGGGCCCGCGGTTTCTTCTGCTGCCAGGTATCGCTTTCGCCGTCCTGAACTTTTCTCTTCTCGACTCTATCGGACTTCCGGATGAGAGTGTTACCCGCAGCAAGATCTTGTGGACGAGGTGGTTGGCCACTAGTCTCTTCCCTTGGACCTGCATCAGTCCCAGTTTCTTGGGCTGTGCTGGTGTCCATTGGGTCCGACTTCCAACGCGGTTGGTCCATTGTTATGACTTTGTTTGGTATGGAGTGGTTTATGTTTCCGAAAGCAAGTCTCTTCAGCTTGAAAGTTTTTTGGCCATGTTACTTTGTTGACATCTCCCACGACGACAGTTCAGCAAAATTTTTGTACATCAACACTGCAAAATTAACAATGGGTGACCGGAGCACTCAAGGTATTTCCTGGACACGAGCTCCCACTCATGCTCTGGGATTCGAAGCCGCCCAGGGAGATTTGTTTCAAAATTGCCAGAAAATCACGACTCTTCAAAACCAAATTCGAGATTCTATCTTCAAACTGCAAATTTACGGCGCTGATTTAGGATCTATTGATCTTAGGGTGGGATATTTCAACAACCATGAATGCAGTCGCTTCGCGGTAAAGTGCAGCTCTTCACCACATACCGCGATGGAAAAGAATACGCTGCACTCTTCATCTTCCGCTCGTTGAGGCCACGCTGCTACGACAAACACAAATCTAAGATCGACTCCCCAATATCTCCGACGGTTTTGATTCAAGATATTGTCAAACTCTCATTAGCATCAATCTCAACGCAGGGAATACAATATCAAGATAACATCTCGTTGTACGATGAACGTTTTCATAGCAAAGCACCTCGTGAAACGGCGGGTGGAAGCAAAGACAATATACTGCTTTCAAATTGGAGTTGTCTCCCTGTATTCGCAAGCTGCAAGTGCTGTAATCTCATATCGTCAATAACAATCGAAGATTGATATTACTGAACTTCTACTACTTCTGGTCGCAGCATCGCCGGCATTTTGCTAGAAAGGACGCGGCTTCAAGTTGGAGGCGGACGTAGGTCGGGGAATTCTTTAAAAAAAGAACCATTTGTATTTCAGATGCTCTGACTCCCTGTTGTTCCTCTTCACTTCATGCCGTAACATGTGTAATATGTCCAGCTCTGTGGTTCCTGCAGTCGTTCCCAGTACTGAGTTTGTTTACCCAACGTTCAATCGTCCAATCCAGGTACAAAACAGTTTCCTCTAGCCTTCTGGTCAGATTCCCCATGGATGTTCAAGTTCCCCATTCCTTCTTAGTAAAATACACTCCCACAGTTGTATTCTCTCATTTTCAAAGTGGCATACCCTGCTCAATTTCAGCTTCCGTTGTGTAGTAAGAGTTCTGAAACTTGAAAATAGCTTACCTTTTCTGCTTTCCCTCACTCGTTGTTCTTGCAATACCATTTGTATGCCAACTCATTGCTGGGGAGAGGCATACTTGGAGCTGTATGAGTCCTTACTGCATCGGTCTCCGGTAGCCTGGTCTCGATAAGTTCAATCTCGACTGGCTTTCCTGGTAAGGAGCTGCAGAACCTCTCTGTATCCGGAGTCACTGGTCTTGGCATTATTTGTACGCGTCCAGTTTGTGGATTTGGAGTTGATGGGGCCGGTTTTAGCTTCGAATCGATCTGTGCTTCCGCCGAGGAATACTCCACCTGGACAGGCGGTAAGCTATTGATCTTTGTGCATAGTGTATAACCAGCATATATAGCTGCGCAAATTGCAAGGACGACGATACATCCAGTTGCGAGTCCGAATACTGCCATTGTATAAGCTGCGCCGTAGATACAAGCTGGCGCCAGCCAGTTATACTGTGGGAAGTCTTTCATACAAGGGCCTGTAAGTGTTGCTGGTGTGTTCGAAAAGCTTTCTGCTTGTGAATTTATCTGTAGAACATCGATCGCTGAATTTTTCTCGGCTGCATTATTATCGGTTGCAGTGTTCGAAACCGAAGCTGCATTCAGCGCGGTTGTAGCATTGTCTGCTTGAGTATGCGAGATCACGGCCCTCGATCCTGGAGCAATCAAGGCTGGAGCGTTGGATTCCGGGCACAGCACAATTAGATCGGCTGCAGGCTGCTTTGGAGACTTGACCGGTGGATTTGTACTGATTTTGAGCCTTCTCTCTGGCTTCGGTGAAGGGTGATCGATACGTAGCTCGTGGAAAGCCGGTGCATTGCCCGCTCGGTCATTCGCACACGGCTCAGTGGTATCACTTCGCAGGTCGATCAGATCTTCCTCGTCGGACCAACAGGTTTGCTGTCGATGTGTCCTTGTCGATCCAGAAAAGGTTTTGGTTGTTTGGGCTTGCGTCTTGATTATGGGATTCGCTTTCGAGGCACCAATTCTCCACCTGGCCTCCAGATGCTTTGGTAATATAGCTGCGGAGTCGGGGGCGATTTCCAAGGTTTCCAAGGTTCCTCCTTTTTCGCAAGAAACCACCATCTTCCCGCTCGATGTTGCCTTCAATTTTGCTTGAAGCTTTTCTAAAAAGGAAACGAGCTTTCGAATGGTCTCTTGATTGTCTCTCTCAAATTCTGCGAAATCGCTCTGGGAAACGTCCAATTCTTTGATATCCTCGGGGTGAAAATGGCCATCGAAATGCCACGCGAGAGCAAAGGATGTCACTTGGCGCAGCCACAATCGGTGTAATTGTGATCCCACAACTTTTCGTCCGTCTAGGCCGCGGTTTGACCGAGTCTCGATTCTCATGAGTGCCGATTGTGGGATAGTTTGGATTTCGATAGTTGATGCTTTCTTGGATGGGATCACATTCGTGTTTGTTTTGGAATCGAGATTGAGGTACGAGGAGAGGTTTTTTGCAGCAACTCCATCATCCCGAAAAGGCAGCTTGTCTTCGATATATGCATCTGCCTCAAATTGTAGAACCATCTTTAAACCTCCAAGATTGTAACCGATGATCCTCTTGTGGCTTCCAATCGAATTGACACGCACTTCTGATGTTGTATTAAAAGACGTATAAGAACGCCCGTAACGATCCGCATCTCTTCGCGCCTTTTCAGAGGATGGGCTCAGCCGAGTGAAGAAGACCGTGTCGCCAATTTGATCAAAACGTATACGAAATGCCGAGTGACATTCAGGCTTTTGAGCGTAGCGAAATAGTTCACCTAGTGTGGCTCCACAGGCGAAAAAGTTCACGTCTGAACAGCTGAATATAGGATTCGCGTGCAGTATCGAGCACACAGCGGGCGCCATTGGATGCTGAATCGGGGTTTTTAGATAAAGGCCAGCTATTCCATCTTTCGCTAGCTCGATCGGATATTCTTGATGCGTCCATTTGGAGGGTTGACCTGTATTCCTGGTCAGCTCGGATTCGTTCACGAGATACCAGCTTGGCTGGATCTGAATTACCTGGGGTGACAATGGTCTTCTCGTCGCCGACAATGCCATTGTAGGACGCAATCTCTTTCACGTCCTTGATGCGCAGAATCTCATCGCCAACAATCTTGCCGCTCGAAACGCCCGCTAAATTCCGATCCACGACCTTTCCACCTTTGTGCTGTTGGTTGTTATGCCGCAGAGATGGCTTGACCACATATCGGCATATCGTAATACTGTGACCAGAAATGCCGCAGTGCTCGCACTTATCCTTCAGTTCTGGGTATTTGAACCAGCACCGTGACTCAATGTGGCCGAAATTTTGACAGTGCGCGCAGTTACCCTTCAGTTCTGGGTACTTGACCCAGCACCGTGACTCAGTGTGGCCGAAATTTTGACAGTGCTCGCATCGATGGCTTGGAATGGACGTCCCATTTCCCCAAACTTTCTTAGGTGGTAGGGAATTCGGTTTCGGATTAGACTTCACTAAAAGTAACATTGGATCGAAGCCCGGTAAAGTACGCCGTCCCTATAGGTGATGATAAGCTTCCTAATAAATTCGTTCGAGCCCTGAGACGAGCAGAGAGGTAGTTGTTTAAAAGAAGAGAAAGCCAGGTGGGATGGTCAAAGTCGTATAAGTAGCAAGAAGTTTCGCGCTAGTCGGAAGGGTCTCCGTAACGCTGGGATGTTAGCATTGTTCAGAGCTAGGCGGCAACAATGAGGGCCGGGTATGTGACATAGTGGTGTCAGTGTGGTCACCCAAACTGACGAGTGAAGTCGGAGTCTGATCACAAGGTTCTTTGATGGAGAGACTTACCCGGCGTATTGATCAGCTCTATGGCCTCATTCATCATGTCTACTATCGTTCAGGGTTCGTGGTCGAATGATGGAGACTGTGGGTGGTTGAGAAGAAGTGACTATGCCAAGATAGGCGAATAAATTTGGGTCGATGTATCAACCTCCAACAATCTTCAGCTTCGAAGCTTTCGGAGATCTTGAGAACTTGATGAAAACTTATAGACCCACGTTGAACATTATGGGGCAGAATGTTTTCCTTTTTGTTAGCCCCTTATTTGTCTTGCTATGGATTCGTGATAATGAACGTCCAAGACCTACCAGGCGCTTTGTGGCCATTGTTTACAATTAAATCATGAACTTGGACAGGCAGCAACAGTTTAGCTCGACAGTCATACTGCTCCAAATCCGGGTGCATACCTATCGGTTTTTATGGAAATTGGAGGATGAATCTTGGCAGAAAACGATCGGTTATAAGTCTCGAATTGGGCACCCTCCTACAGAGAAACAGTCCCGGCCTGTGAAGTAATGGAAAGGAGTTGTTGGCCTACGACGATCGAAAGAGTGTTCCTTCGATGATGGTCAGGAGCGAAGTCTGCGCAAAACTTGCTCATACATTGGAAGGCGCAACTCGCTGCTTTGCGCCTGCTCGCCCTCGTGAAATAGAGAAAACTTGAAGACAGAACAGCGGTCAATGAACAATCGACAACTTCATAAAAACATCAGCAGCCATAACAAAAATCGCATACTCATCTTAAACAACATACCACGGGGAACTCTCAATCATGTCCATGCGTTTATCTTCAGCCGACCTGCCAGAAGAGACGACATACTCGGCTCAAGAACTTGATCCAAACACTCTAACCCATCAAGACCTTTTCCGGATCGTACGCCTGATTGAAGCAGATTATGGTCGTCTGGACTTCATCGCCACCGAGAAACGATACGAAAACAGTCCTACCAGGCCATCAGTAAAGATCAGTTCATTGATCGAAACCCGCAAGCCTGAAATTTCAGCCGACACCGTTCTTTCTGTTTACGAGAGAATCCGCTACCTCGGTGCACAACTGGTCAAAGACTTCGTAGACGTTACACTCCAGATATGCAATAGCGAGGACTACCGCCCGTATCCCCACAACTTGGCCTCTACGACTTACCTACGGTATATGGGAAGGTTCTACGTATTAAGCCATTCGACGGAGAAAAAAGACTGGGGACTTATGGCGATGACCCTCCATAATGTTTTCGAGATTCGTCGCTTATTGAAAGATGTGAAGGACTTGAAGATGGCGGACATGAGAGAGCTTGCGGAACACCTGTTTGCAGGTGAAAAGAAACTTGCCATGGCTATTGTCAGAGACGGAAAGGAAAAAGGGACGGATTTTATTTTCACGGAGGAAGAGATCGAAGCTTTCGAAGAGATCATGGAGAGGAAGGATTTGGAGGCTGAGCAGCGCAAAGCAAGGGAAACAGAGGCCAGTAAATGTGGAAAGAGAGTGCGGAAAGAAGGAGAACATGTTGGGCCAGCTAGAGTAAAGGAGAAAGGAACATCGGGTGACCCCGTTCCACTCAGCTAGCTTTAGCCTGTATGATGATTGAAGTCACGTGATGAGTGCTAGTATCAGTATCAATAGACTCTTCGTGATATTCAGCGACGGATTACCTTAAGCCTACAGCATCAATATTGAATTACTGAGGATCGAAGCTGTTCATAGTTTCATCAGGGAGCGATTTTCCAGTCACTACGAAGATGTGGATTGCATAAGTTTAAGCCCATGCGGAAATGGCGATGAGTACTTACTTTGGATTATATAGAGCACAATCCTGCTGAATCTGTAAATTATATCATATTGAATGCTAAATAGCATATGTTTCCTGTCTCGCTGACCAGTTTCGTATAATCCAATAGTGTCGTCTCATCCAACACTGGCCTGAATGAAATCAGCTTAGGGCCGTGCAAGAAATGTTGAATGAACTTACTTGGTCGAACTACCCGGTATTTCCTGATATCTGCCAAGGCTAGTGTTGTTTCTTATGTGACCTCAAACCTAAAGATCTCAACGAACATGCCGCACGATCGAGGTATTCCGGCGCGCTGCTTCCCATCTGGCCGCAGACCCAGCTAGAGTTGTAGCATACATGTCATAATTGAGGAGAGACCGCGAAGTAGCGGTAGGTCTGTGAGGCTTGACAATCCATCCGACAGCCTTGTCCAGGTCCTTGCTGTAAGTCTTGTCAGGGTTATCCCCGGAGTCCATTCCAAAGGTTTCCTCAGAGTCTTCGTCCGAAATGAGGTCTTAGTCTGCCATTGAGCTTTCATCGGTATGCTCTTTCTTACCTGAATCGTCAGACTCGTCCAAATCCTCGTCCGAATTCTCCTCGTCCGAATTCTCCTCGTCCGAGTTCTGCTCGTCCGAATCCTCGTCCAAATCCTCATTCGAAACTGTATCGGAATCAATACCCATTGTATCCTCGTCAATGTCCTCTTCCATTTCCATATTCGTTAAGCCTTCAGGAGTAACAGGTTCATCTGAAAGAAGACTGTAAATGAGGTTTGTGTTGAAGCGCAACTCATTAATACTCTCCAGAGTACTAGTTATAGCGGTATTATAGTTATGATTCTCAATGTTCTTAAAGTTGAGCTATACCGCACGGATTACGTCAAAGATGAGAACTTCATCTGCATTTGTCCTTAGAAGCTTGAGGCGTCGAAGCTCTCTAACGCCAGAACGCAGGCGAGCGCTTCGCTCGCCTATGAGATCCCCGATCGATAATTCCTCATCAAGGGCTTCGGTGTATATGAGTTGCGGTCGCTGTTTCAGATCTTCTTCTATGTCGAACAGTGAAGCAATTTGCTCCGCCAGCGCTTGCGGAACCTGGTAGTCTCTCAGAAGAGCAATGAGCGCGCGTGTATCCTCGTCTTCCAGCTCTATGGTAACATCAGTCATTGCTTTGTCAATGTCGTCTTCAGGATCTTCGTTCTCGATGGAATCATCGTCTGAAAAATGGTCGTATGTGCCATCGTCCCTGGAACAGTATTGTGTGATAGACGACATGCTGATCAGAGACTTGGTAGTTCAGGAGTATGGACTTCTAATGCCGGGAAAGGCTAGTTATATAGTTCGTAAGATTGTATGATGTGTGGATGGCGAGAAAAAAATGATGGAGTACCATCTGGCTTTTGAAGACATTGTAAGTGTCCAAAGCGATGGTGTTGTTGTACGTACGTCCGAGTCGCCCAGCCCAGTCGAGTCCACGAAGTGACAACAATGCTGGTATGTTCAATGTTGGGTTCAAGTACAACGCTCTTGTTAAGCCAAACATGAGGCACATCTGTTCGCTCTCCATGAGGGGAATAAGCCTCAAAACATCCTTGGGGTAAGTTTAGGAAGAAGGACCGTGTGTCAAAAGGCAAATCATCTGATGATTGCATATTTTACAATGGATGAGAATTTTTGATCCAACGATAAGATCGGCATCATCTATTGCAAAGAATCCTAAGGTCCCATGCCACAGTATTGATTCAGAGAACCCAAGCTCTTATCAAATAGTGTGATATTTGATTTCGATATATCTTCGAATGGGGTGTATGGAGTGATAACATTCGAAAACATTGGAATTCGAGGCGTTCTTCACGCTGGGGTGTACAGACTAGTTCCATCAAGGACTCAGTGGAGGCGGGGGGTACTTGGGGAGTAAGGTTGGGCATGTGCCTTCGCCTGGGCCGACATTTCATGGGTTGATGGTGTTTGATGGAACACAAAATGGAAAAGATGGAAGAAGTAGACATAGGGAGCCGACCACTATCGATAAGAGTAGTTCATGATCCCCTGTCATGCATGGTGTCGTAGATGAGGTGCTCTGCCGAGGAGTCGCGTGCAAATGCGTCCACCCCAGGCCATTTCTTTCACCAATTACCCCTACTACTACACTACCTCCTTCGCCTGTACAATATAGAACTTGCAACCTGATCCTTCCCGCCTCTCTTCCTATATCTGTGTTCTTATCCTACCCGCCCACAACTTATGCGCCACTCGATCACGTCCTTATCATGAGCGACTCTGTAGGTTCGTCACGCCTTCGGACATTTGCTGCAGCTTAATAGACCCTATATGATCCCAAGGCTGACTCACATGTGAGCAAACAGACCGAGTGTTCAGCCATGCCCTCAACACCGTCAACAAGATCCGCACAGGATCCGAGAAGCCTCCCGCCTCTATACGTCTGAAATTATATGGCTTGTACAAGCAGAGCATGGGTTAGCTTCTATCCTTCTTTCTACCTACGATATGTTCTCTCCACTGGCGGTATGGGTGCTGAGACAGAGTCGTACAGAGGGCAATGTCGAGGGAATCATGGACATGCCCACGGGCAATGATGAGCAGAGTAAGAAGGCGAGGGAGAAATGGTATACAACTTCCAACCTCCACGGTTCAAGAGATATACGGAGCACAATACTAATACTACAAAAGGGACGCATGGCACGCTCAATCATCCCTCTCACGAACCGAAGCCAAACGCCACTATATCACCACTCTCATCGAAACAATGCACAAATACGCCTCCCACTCCGCTGAATCCCGTGAATTGGTCTCAGAACTTGAATTTGTCTGGGATCAGGTGAAGTCGAATGTCCCCTCCTCAGCCTCCTCAAGTCCCCAGAGACAATACGGTGTCCTAGGCGACATAAGTCAACACAGCGCGCCGCCGCGATACGGAGGCATCACTTCGTTTAACAAGAGTATCCAGGAGGAACAGAGAATCAGGAATGAGAAGAGGAAGAGTAGTGACCCTATGAGGGTGATTAGTCCATTGAGTCAAAGTCAAGAGGAAGAGTTAGAGGCTGAGGAAGACGAGAATGAGGAGTTTGTCGATGCGCCGGATTCACAAATGGCAGACCCGCCGCCGAGGATGATCGACGCGGAGATATCTTCGCCTTCACGGAACGAACGAGGTTCACCGCCAAACGAGGACTGGCCAAAGGCGCGGCGGAAGTCCCCAAGTGGCCCCTCCAGAGATGAGAAATGGCGGAAGCGCATCGAAAGCGCGTTAGTCAAAATGACAGCAGAAGTCGCCGCATTAAGAGAACAACTGGAAAGCAGGAGACTATTCACACATACACTTCAATTTCGGATATTGAGATTCATCTCCAACGCAGTCTGGGGTCTAGTCAAACACGTTGCGCTGGATGTGGTGATATTAGGCATTATACTTGTCTGGATGAGACGGAAGAAGGACAGGAGGCTTGAAGGCGCGATGCGTGTGTTACTTGGGGACGCGGTGGCGCAAGTGCAGAAGGTTGGTGAGAAACAACTCATTCAGTTGGGGAAGATACAGTTCCCTGCTATAATTGGTGCGGGGAAGAGTAGCAAACCGAATTAGAGGTGTCTGTTTATATGGTATGGTTGGTTGGGTAGAATATACGGAGTTATGATGGATGAGGCTACGATGATGCTGCTTTGTTGGAACAATAAAGATGATGAGGTAAACAGGAGGAATACCCAGCCATGCTGATTTAATCGTGGTCTTCGCACGGACTAGATTGGATTGATGGTCCAGAATTTCTTCAATTCTTCTCTTTTTCCCAGACTGTTGGACAATAGCGAGTGGGGACTTCGAGTACACTCGAATTAATCCTTGCGCAGAAAGCATTGTCTTGATTTGGGGTATCTACTCTCAGCCAGCTCAACTATCCCGTCTCGAGGACGCTCGAGTGCAAAGGATCGCCGGGAATTGAACGAAAAATAAGGTTCACATCCCACCACCATCTTTTCTTCTCCTTCTTCTTTTCTCTCGCCTGCTCCACAATCTCGACCATCCTCGGATAATACTGATGTTCCTTCCCCGTCCACAAAATATAACTCGCCATTGCCTTCTCCGCCCATCTAGCGGCGATGGTATAATTCCCATTCTCCCAGTACTCCATTGCCGCAAGAGCTTCCGCATTGGCGATTGGTCCCCATATCCCCTCCAACACATGCAATTTTACCAATCTCTCCGCTTTCTCAACATCGATTCTCCTCTGCTTGAATGGTTTGATGAGGTATCTTGTTATTTTGACCATGCGCGCGACTCGCGTGTCGCTTTGGTGTATTCGTTTTGGCGAGGCGGTGCAGAGTGAACATTGGCAGGTGAATCCCCATTGTTTCTTCAGTGTTTCGCGGCGGTCGGTGGAATTGAGGTAGGGAGTTATGTAGGAGACTGTCAATTCTGTTCCTGGGAGGATGGATTGATCGGCGTTGATTATGTGGGTGAATGTTTCGGCGTCGAATTGATAGGCTGTGTTCGGTCTGCAGTCGTGGTTTAACATCTTTGAGTGAGCGGTATCGTTAGTGACGTTGGTAAAGGGGCGAAGGGATACTTACGGCATTCTCAGGCAATGCTTGGAGGAAGTATTTGGATTGTTTGCCAATGTAGCTTGTGAAGGAATTTTTGTCTAAGCGCTCGATGAACTCGTCTTCTATTCCGCCGTGGTACTGCTTTAGGAACAGGGTTTGACTTGGGATGGGAAGGCGGTGTATGCCGACTCGAAGGAGGAGCGTCAGGTGCACGTCGCCCAGGAGATCATTGGCGTCATGTTGGATGGCTAGTATGGGCGTGAAGCTGTGGATGTTCTCTCCACGCTTGAAGGCCGCCTTGGCTTGGATTACGAATCGTTTCTCTCCAGGTACGGCAATACGCGTGTACTTTTTCGCGCCAGGAGCAACGTTGGGGCTCTTCATGTGCTCTTCATCTTTGAAGATAGGAGTGCTTCCAACGTCTAAGATTTGTTCCGGCGTAGAGATGAGTGAAATACCACGTCCGCGGGCAAACTTCGCGTTCGTGTACACACAGAATGTGTTTTTGGCTTGTAGACTTTCCAGACAAAAAGGCTCATGAGTCCATAGATTTGGCCTTCGCCGGTGAAATGCAGAAGCTGCGAATCGAGGCGGAATGACGAAGCTCACGTCGTCACCGCTTTCTGTCGCGACGCGGATGTCGGGTTGATAGAAACCATCACTTAGGTCGCAGAAACGCTGAAATGCGAGGGGTACCAGATAGGGTATACTGCAGGTCTCGGGGTTGATTATATGAAGGGCGAATACGAGATTGACGAAGATGAGGAAGGAAGCAAGACGTGACATGATGCCAAAGAAGCTAGCAGATAGCTGTGGGAGATGGCGCGGAACTGACAAGCAAAGAGCATCGTGAAGGGCGAGCAGATGCTGAATTCAGAGCTCTGATGGAGTTTAGGGAACGGAGTAGTGCTTTGAACTCGACATGTGAGGTGTAATCATTAAATTAAGCGTATGGCGAGTTCAGAGGTCGTCCAATGTACTTCAAACATAGACGTTTCCGAGATCAAGTGGGAAACGTTATCTCATAAATCAGACTCTCTGGGTTTATTTTCTGCTTTCCTAGGTCCTAGGGCGGATTCGAGTTTTAAGTCCCGTGAACTCCTACCAACTCCTACTAACTACTCTAGGCTAAATTTAGCTTCGCTTTATTTATACTACGTCGATGGCTCCGCTATCGATAACTCCTACTAACTCCTACTAAATACCCTAGGCTGGATCCCGCCACGCTTTATTTATACCCCTGTCGATGGCTTCGCCATCGATCTACCCCCCCTCTATACTAACCGTATTAAACTCCTTCTAATTTATATTATCTTATCGTAACTCCTACTAACTCCTATACCCTATTACCCTATAGAAAAGTATATTTAAGCTAATTATAGTTACGGAAAGAAGAAAACTCCTAGAGAGTCTAAGTATCTTTGGTCGCGTCCTTAGTAACTATAATCTATTCCCTTAATATTAAAATTCAAATATTAAAATCTATACTTTTACGCGTCTCTATCCCTTTATAAAATACTATAGATTAATCTACTATCCCTTCTAGCTCCCTCCTCTCGGTAAGGATAACTCTAACCCCCCCGTTAACTCCTACCCCGACGCGTCCTAGACCCTTATAACCTAACTATAACTCCGTAGTAGAGAAACTCGACTCTATACTTAATAGTATATAAGAGAATAGATAGTATTTCAAGGACTTCGTTCGAGCGTAGGTTGGTATAAAACTAAGGCGTATCGCGACCCCTCTAACGAGGGAGGTAGAATCTTTATATCCCGAGTATTAGTCTACTACTATAAGGAAGCGGCTCCTTATAGAAGTTCTATAAGAGTCTTTATCTACTAGAAATATCGTCTTCCCTTAAGCCCCTATTAAAGTCGAACTTAAACCTTCAATTCAAGTCCTTTATAGGGAGTTAGATTAGCTCGTCCGTTATAATCCCTACTTTAGTACTCTATCTAATGCCTTAGTTAAGGCCTCGACTCTTAAGATTATTAACTTTACGGAAGCCCTTACCCTCCTCGAAGCAAATACGCCTTAAATTTGCTAATTCCTCTTTACTATTATAAGCAACCAACGCGCCTATCGTAATAGTTATACCTAGTCTCCCGTTATAGAGATAACTATTACGAAGCGGATCTTCTTTATTATTAGTATTATTTGCTTCTCCCGATCGCGGAATAACTCTAACTTTTTCCCTTCCCTACTCGGTGTATATTTTCTCGGTACTAGCGTTAAACGCCGTATACTTACGACGTTATACGGCTTTAGTATCTATCCAAGTTATAAGATACTCAATATTTTAATAGATCGTACTACTAAACTCTATAAGGTTTAGTTCCCTTCCCCTAGTAACCTACTATTCCTAACTTCTAATAGGAGCGTCTTTTATTTCTAGGGCGTAACTTACGCTCCTTCTACGTATACGACAACTTTAACTTCCTTGATACTAAACGTGATAAAGGAGTCGGCTATACTATAACTATACGCGCTATAACTACGGCATCACTTATTATTTGTCCGGATATTCCTAAGACCGGCCTAAAACAGAGTATATTTAATCCTTTAATCCCGCTAAAAGTCTAAGATATCTTCTAGTCTCCTACTCTATCTAGTAATAATAATAGTAGGAGTATTACTATCTCGAAAGCCCTTATCGCCGAAGGAATTAAAAGGATATATACTACGAGCGTTAGTACGATCTTCTACTAGAAAGAAAACCTCTTTCCTACGATACCTAATATAGATCTACTCCTTCCGATCCCCACGCAACATTGGTAATTCGGTACTATTTATAAGAATAAGGGTATAATCGAAGGTACCTACAATATCTATAAGTAGATATTCCTCAGTCAGCTAGGACTCGATCCGTTAATAGACTTTAGCGAACGTCTATTCCTCGTCCACGGCGATCAGTTAACTACCTAGAATATTCGTAGTTGTAAGGTAGATCAACAACGTACTAAGATCCCCTTTAACCGCCGTGAATAGATTCTCCCGATTCTAAGCTAGTTCTATATTCAGACCAACCTCCTCAATACAATCGTTCGAATATATTGGTTATCCGAAACCCTAGGCTAGTATACTTATTACTACCTTATATCCGATATTAGCTTATAGGGACTTAGTTATAAGAGTTATAATAACGTTAAGTACTATTAACTTAAGCCTATTCTCTTACAAGGCTTCAGCGCCCGCGTTTGTATACTATTATACACGGCTCTACGAAAACGAAAATACTTAACGAATTTCGACGACGACTTCTTTATCTAACCCTCTAATATCGAAGAGCTAATTAGTTCCCTTAGTACCGAGTAGTTTATTTAACTAGTCGACGATATACAATAAGCTACCTTTACTCTACCTACCTAGGAGGGTCACGGCTATACGGACTATAAATTTACTACTATATACCGATACCTATAGGAGGTCGAACTCTTTCTTATAGTACGGCATGCGGTTAAGCGTGGTGATATTAGCATGCTTCGTATATTAATTAACCCCCTTATCGTCTACTTCTATAGCGTAAAGTAATATAAATACGCGTAAGAGATATTATACTTTCGTTAGCTCCTATCCGATACTAGTACTCTATAACTATAACGTACTATCCTCTTATCTAGTCTCGTCAACTAGCCCGGGCGGCGTACTATATTTAAACCAGTTAATCTCGGCCTCGAATATATAAACCTCGCTATAGCTATATCGTTACGGAACTTCAAGAACTTAACCTACGATACCTATATTATCTTCGATCGCATGTGTCTCGTTAATACCTAGGTAGTATTATTACGACGGAAGATTGAAGAGACCTTCGGTCAGGCTATCTCTAGGGCCTATACTACTATAGACGTTAGTCGCGATATCTTCTCCCTCGCCCGTATTATCTTCTAGTATAGTCTTATAGAACCCCGAGCGCCTTAAGTCCTTTTAAACTTTAAGGCTAATTCCATCTTCTTGTCTATTAATACTAAGGCGGAAGGTATTGCGGCGATTGCGGAGAAAGTCTAAGACTTTAACAACTAATACGTTCGTAGGCTAGGTATAGTACTCCTACCCCAATATATTAATTTCGATAAGGACGATAGATTTATAGATATCGATAGTAGGCTAGTTGACGAATAAGAATAAGATAAGCGGCTAATTGATTTGATAGACCTAGCTATATAGATAGTACTCCTACGATCTTACTATCTCTAATCAACTCCTATATATATACCGTCTGTTCCTATCGTTTTGCGAACCTCTATCGTTTTGCGAACCTACCCCGCCTTAAGATACGCGGTAAACCGACTATATCTTTCTCCTACTAACTCCTATAGCCTTGTAGTACGTGAAGAGGCAAACTAATACAGCTCTAATAAAGATCGCTATTCTTCTCCTGCCAACTCCTATAGTATTGGGGTGCGTAAAGAGGCAAACCAATATAGCTCTAATAAAGATCGCTATTCTTCTCCTACCAACTCCTGCAGCCTTATAGTGCGTAAAGAGGCAAACCAATATAGCTCTAATAAAGATCGCTATTCTTCTCCTACTAACTCCTACAGTATTGGGGTACGTGAAGAGGCAAACTAATATAGCTCTAATAAAGATTACTATTCTTCTCCTACCAACTTCTGCGGTATTAGGTGCGTAAAGACCTAGCAAACTAATATAGCCCTAATAAAGATCGCTATTCTTCTCCTGCCAACTCCTGCGGCATTGGGTACGTAAAGACCTAGCAAACTAACTAGAATATAGCTCTAATAAAGATCGCTATTCTTCTCCTACCAACTCCTACGGTATTAGGTACGTAAAGACCTGGCAAACTAATATAGCCCTAATAAAGATCGCTATTCTTCTCCTACTAACTCCTACGCCGCCCTTGTATTCGTAGTATATAAGCAAACTAATATAGCCCTGACAAAGATCGCTATTCTTCTCCTACTAACTCCTACGGTATTAGGTGCGTAAAGACCTAGTAAACCAACTAGAATATAGCTCTAATAAAGATCGCTATTCTTCTCCTACTAACTCCTGCGCCGCCCTTGTATTCGTAGTATATAAGCAAACTAATATAGCTCTAATAAAGATCGCTATCCGCCTCCTACCAACTCCTACCAACTCCTGCGCCGCCTTTATATTCGTAGTATATAAGTAAACCAATATAGCTCTAATAAAGATCGCTATCCGCCTCCTACCAACTCCTACCAACTCCTGCGCCGCCCTTGTATTTATAGTATATAAGTAAACTAATATAGCTCCTACTATAGCGTATAGCGGTGGGTCAGAATTATATTACAACCGTAGTAGAACTATACGTTAAAGACCTCGAGAAACAGCTTATAATTCTGAATTCGCGCCTCCAAGCCTCCGAGGCTAAATTAGCGGTCTTAGAGTCCTAGAATTTAACTAATCAGCTTATTGTACGTTAAATGGAGACGGCTATAGCTATAGCTCCTACTATAGCTACAGCTAGTACCGGCGTTCAGACGATAGTTCCTACTACCGCTAGTATCGGTATCTAGACCGCAGCTCCTACTACCGCTAGTATCGGCGTCTAGACCGTAGCTCCTACTACCGCCAGTATCGGCGTCTAGACCGCAGCTCCTACTACCGCTAGTATCGGCGTCTAGGCTGCGCTATATATATCTGTTACCACTAGCACCTAGATAGGACGCAGCTATCTCCTTAATTAGCTCTAAGATCTTATAGAACAGAATGAGGCTCTTATAATAAAGAACGCGTTACTTTAAAAGAATAAGAACTATCTATGGTTGTAGAACAAGGGCCTTGATTTTGCAAAGAAGAGACTTACTACCGAGACTAATAACTTAGACGCTAATAATAGAAGAGACCCAATAGAAACAGAAGAGACCCAACAGAAGAGACCTACTACCGAGACTAATAACTTAGACGCTAATAACAGAAGAGACCTACTACCTAAGAGACCTACTACCGAGACTAATAACTTAGACGCTAATAATAGAAGAGACTTACCACCGAGACTAATAACTTAGACGCTAATAATAGAAGAGACCTAATAGAAGAGACCTACTACCGAGACTAATAACTTAGACGCCAACAATAGAAGAGACTTACTACCGAGACTAATAACTTAGACGCCAATAATAGAAGAGACCCAACAGAAGAGACCTACTACCGAGACTAATAACTTAGACGCCAACAATAGAAGAGACTTACTACCGAGACTAATAACTTAGACGCCAACAATAGAAGAGACTAAGAGACCTACTACCTAAGAGACCTACTACCGAGACTGATAACTTAGACGCCAACAACAGAAGAGACTTACTACCGAGACTAATAACTTAGACGCCAACAATAGAAGAGACTTACTACCGAGACTAATAACTTAGACGCTAACAATAGAAGAGACCTACTACCGAGACTACCGCTAGTAGCTACTTTGTTATATCTCTCCTCTACCTTACTAGACAATAGAGAACAGACAACAGTTCCTACTACCGCTAGTAGCTACTTTGTTATATCTCTCCTCTACCTTACTAGACAATAGAGAACAGACAACAGTTCCTACTACTACTAGTAGCTGCTTTATTATATCTCTTCTCTGCCCTACTAGACAATAGATAATAGTTCCTACTACCGCTAGTAGCTGCTTTGTTATATCTCTCCTCTACCTTACTAGACAACAGAGAATAGACAATAGTTCCTACTACTGCTAGTAGCTGCTTTATTATATCTCTTCTCTGCCCTACTAGATAATAGACAACAGTTCCTACTACCACTAGTAGCTGCGTTACTAGATCTCTCCTCCGCGACTTATTTAATTCCAACGCGTTAACTACGAACTCCTTCTATCTCCTATAGTCCTCCCTCTTTCTCGTATACCAACGACCTTTCCAAGCTCTTGATTCTTCTAATAAGCTCTATACTAACGACCTTTCCAAGTTCTTAATTCTTCTAATAAGCTCTGTACTAACGACCTTTCCAAGTTCTTAATTCTTCTAATAAGCTCGTCTCTCGTTAACGCTTCTTGTTTGGCGGACTCGGAGCGAGTATGCTTCCTTCCGTACTTAGGTAATATAGTTATTGATCGAGCTACGATCGATGGCGGCGCGGTACGCTAGGACCTTACGAACTCCTTCTATCTCCTGCAGTTGTCCTGTGCGCTTTTGGGACGTAGGGACTCTTGTATAGCTACTTATTTAGCGGACTCGGAGGATGCTTCCTTCCGAGCTTAGGTAATATAGTTGTTGATCGAGCTGCGATCGATGGCGGCGCGGTACGCTAGGACCTTACGAACTCCTTCCATCTCCTGTAGTTATCCTATACGCTTTTGGGGACGTGGGGACTCTTATATAGATACTGCGTTGGTAGATTTAGAGCGCGACGCGTCAACTCTTATTCGGATGCTTCGTTCGTCGAGTAGGCTCGATAGTAAGCTCGGGCTCCTAAGGTAGTTGTTATTCTTGGAGATACTGCTACGAGGGCATGACCGACTATACTCCTAAGGTAATTATTGTTCTTGGAGATACTACTCCTAAGGTAATTGTTATTCTTAGTAATACTACTACGAGGATATAACCGATTATAAATAACTACCCTCCTTAATACCAATCTTGAGGATTCCCTCGTTAGCGGAATCAGAGCGAAGACCCCTAAGGATCTATATATAGACGCTTTGTTGGCGGATTTGGTATTGAGGTAATATTAGATAGCTTAGTACGGATTCTTCTACCATTTTTTTTTTTACCTCGGGATAAATTTTTTTTGATTAGGTAAGGCAATCTATACCTAATTTAGAAAGTCCTACCAACTCCTGCTCTCCTTTTTAGGTTAGCTTCGGGTAAAGAACGGTAGGATTCTAAGTCTTAGTATACGCGGAGACGCGACCGCATCCTATTAACCATCGTCCCTCTATATTTATCCCTATTATCTAGTAGTCACTATCTTCTCTTCTAATCGAATTTATGTTAGAAAGGTATATATTAGAATATACCTATAGTATAGGAACCTCTCCCAAACGAGCTAGCAAGTCGATCGAAAGAAAGCGTAGCCCAGCCTAGCGCAAACCGACTACGAAGTTCAATATAAAACGCCCAAATCCTATATACAAAGTGTATAGAAATAGATGGAAGAGGATAAATACCTTGAAATAGCGCCCTTGTAAGATAAGATAGTATATAACTAGGTCGAAGCGATATACGTACGAAGGGTTTACCTTATAGATATACCCTTCTAGGATAATAGCGACTGCAAACGAGATCGAAATAGCTAAGTTCGAAGGATGAAAGTCTCAGCTATAGCTATATAGAAAAAACAAGAACGTAGTAGAGAAACACCTATCCCTAGAGATCGCTACGCCGCGATACTACTACTACCTACACCAGGCGGTCCCCGTGGATGTATAGGGGGCTTAAATCCTATAGCTCTAGGACCAGGCCCTAGTAGTAGCGGAGGGCCCTTCTTGGCCGGTGTTCGTATAGAGAGCTTGCAGCCTCCCTTTATAGTAAAGAACCGATAGCGAGCGCAAGCGCTACCGGGCTTCGATACCTGCTATCTACCTGCTTTCGAGTAGACCTAGTACTCCGCATCTTTATCGCGACAGTGGTCGCACGGCTTAGCGCTTAGCTCCCTAAGCTCCGTCTCTATAATGCGGCCTATATGGCCTACTATAGCACGACGATTCTTGGTCACCGACTCTAATTCCTCCTCATCAAGAAACCACCAGCCCGTGACGGTTGGCTAGTATAGCGGTACGACCGTAGTATTGTCTATCCAATAATCCCAGGGGATCCGGACGGACGGAGCTAGTTGCGCTGCGTCTCGCGACGCGCGAGAACGCATAGGGGTGGAGGGAGCGGCGACGGCAGGAGCGGCGACGGCGGGCAAGACAGACGGCGCAGGTAAGACAGACGGCGCAGGCAGGATAGGAGGCGCAGGCAGGATAGACGGCGTAGGTAGGATAGCAGCAGGTAGGATAGCAGCAGGTAGGACAGTAGTAGGTAAGACGGTAGTAGGTAAGACGGCAGCAGGCAAGACGGTAGCAGGCGAGGCAGCAGGCGAGGCAGCAGGCGAGGCAGCAGGCGAGGTAGCAGGCGAGGTAGTAGGCGAGGCAGCAGGCGAGGTAGCAGGCGAGGTAGCAGGCGAGGTAGCAGGGCAAGGGGTCGGGCTCCGGGACGGGGGGAAATCGTTCAGATCCCTATTCAACATTAATCTTGGGTTTTAATAAGTAGGAGTTGGTAGAACTTATATACCGCCCATATCGACGTCGTCGTCGTCGCCGTCCTAGGCGTCGAGACTATTATCACCACCTCTACCAAAACCAGGAGACGCAAAACCAGGAGACGCCGGGGGAGAGTAGAGAGGAGAGGCCGGAGGAGAATAGACAGGAGAGGCTAGACGCAAAGGAGAGCCCGGGGGCGAAGGTATCGGCGGTAGCCTAATAAATAGTTAGTATATATCTGGGAGAAAAAGAATAGTAAACTTACAGCTCCGCAGGGACAAACGGGAATAGCTGAGGAGGCCTAAGAAGAAGCCGACGACGCTATAGGACCGGCGGAGGAACTACAGGCAGCGTAGGTAGAGTAGGCGGAGTAGGTAGAGTAGGCGGAGTAGGCGATAGACTAGAGCGAGAGCGAAAGCGGCGGCGGATACGACGCGGAACAGATCTATATTCCTATTAGTATTGTATAGCGGGCTCACTTTAACCTTTTTAAAGCGGCTAACTTTTTCAAAGCAGGCTTACTCTAAATGGTTTTAAGTAAGAGAAGTAGAGTAGACTTACTAGCTAGGGCGCGGTCTTAAAGCCCTATAAGGGAGCGCCTTAGTACCGGCGAAGAAAGCGTCGAAGAAGTTAATAAAGGTCCCGTAGGGACCGAGGGGAGGCATGGTAGTAAGGGCGGGGGTGCGGGTTGTAGTAAGTAAGTAAGTAAGTAAGAGAGAGAGAGAGAGTAGGAGATAGTAGGATTTATTATAACTAGATACCGAAGTCGGCTTGGTACGGCTATTATTACGTGACGATAATAGCCTTATTGTCCTAAGAAGCCTATTGTATTTGGTAAGTCTCTCGGATTTTCAAGTATACTAGAATCAGGCCGCTATACTATTACTCTAGGTCCTACTCTAAGCAAGTGAGCCTGCCTAGGTAACTTTATATAAACTAATTACTACTCTAGATTATCATTTAATTTCTAACGAATCGATCAAGCCGAGACACACGACAGACCAAGGGTTAGAGCGGATTAGGTCTCCTACCAACTCCTACGCACGGAGAGCCTTCGATCTAAGAGGCACAGGCTGAGATTTATAGCCGGACTAGGTCTCCTACCAACTCCTACGCACGGAGAGCCTTCGATCTGAGAGGCACAGGCTGAGATTTATAGCCGGACTAGGTCTCCTACTAACTCCTACGCACGGAGAGCCTTCGATCTGAGAGGTACAGGCTAAGATTTATAGCCGGATTAGGTCTCCTACCAACTCCTACGCATAGAGGGACTTCGAACTAGATATTACAGGCTGGGATTTATTCAAAGGACTCCTACCAACTCCTACGCTAAGATAGGGACAAAAGCCAGCATTCAAGGAGCAGCTAGTACCTATAGTATACCGAGACAGGGACAAAAGCTAGCATTCAAGGAGTAGCTAGCACCTATAGTATACTAAGACAGGGACAAAAGCTAGTATTCAAGGAGTAGCTAGCACCTATAGTATGCTGAGACAGTAATAAAAGCTAGTATTTAAGAAGCAGCTAGCACCTATAGTATACTAAGATAGTAATAAAAGCTAGTATTTAAGGAGTAGCTAGCACCTGTAGTATACTGAGACAGTAACAAAAGCTAGTATTCAAGGAGTAGCCAGCACCTATAGTACGCTCGCCATCACCTCGAACTTTGTATTATAGGCTGGGTTTTATTAAAAGGACTCCTACTAACTACTACGCTAAGAAACTCCTACGTATAAAGCTTTATTTAACTAGAACTATATACGTCGAAGTACTCCTACCAACTCCTACGCATCCGGCTTCGCTAATTAGGATTACTCTCCGAATCCTCTTCAGTCTCCCTAACCTTCTAATACTTTGTTCGTACTCTCTTCGCCGGCAATATAGCAAGTGACTCCTCGAAGAATAAGGAGGCTATACTTGAAGCTCTCCTTCGCCGGTTTGTATCGATACTTAGGGTAGGACTTGCTAAATCCCTAACCGATATAGCGTTAGGTAGTATTTCGAGTATTATCGGATTACTACTTAGCGTATCAAGTACCCTTAAAGTATGTAGAATACTACTTGGGATCTCTATTGGAGGGGCCTCGACTTGATACTATAGTAAGACTAATTTAGATAGCCTACTCCCTACGTTAGTAATCTAGCCTCGTAAACGTATTGCCGGTAATTCTTCAATTAGGTAGGGTCTGTGTTCCGACGAATCGGTCTATAGATCTGTAATACAGCGTTGAGCAATTACTAGCTAACGAAGCGCAGTACTACTAGCGGCGGTTTTATTTCTTTCGACCTGCTAGGCTATACGGAGAGCCTCCGTCCTAGCGATAGCGAGGGCGAGAGTATCTTCTGCGGGTACCTCGTTATCTAATACTACGGCATCCGATCCTATAGCATCCGATCCTACGGAGGTAGCTACCTCTTGCCTTTTTCTCCGCTTCTTAGCTATAAGCTTTTGATAGAGTTTAGTTACGAGCGGAGGTAGTTCGTGAAGTTTGGTAAGTAGGGATTGTTGGCATATTACTCGATAATACCAACTATATAACGCCGGTACGCTTTGTAAGACTGTTTCAATAGTAAGGAGTTCGTAGGAGTTTATACCTCGAGAAAAAAGATATACTATTTGCTAGAGAGCGAGCTTTTCTAAGAGCATGGACCAGTAGAACGGAAAGTATCGTGATTTTGATAGGTAGATAGACGGAAGCTGTTCTATATACTACTCCTGAAGTAGTTATAGTACTACCCTAGCCCGGGTATCCTTTCCTAGTAAGCGTAGCCCTAGTTGGTCCTTTGGGGGTCGGGGAAGGTTAGGATAGATACTAGGATTATATTTTGAACAGCATGATTCTTTTGGTATAGGGATTGGGGTAGGATACGCCTTCGCCTCGTTGAGATAGACTAGGAAAGCACGACGATAGTAGGTACTATTAATTATCTCCTTCTAGATATCGGCGAGTTTTAGACGGTTTGTCTTCTCCGCTTTATCCCAAAATAGTATAACTGATATAGTAGGGAGTGCAGTTACGATTTGCTATACTAGAGAGTCGCCCTCCTAGGACTCGGGTAGTTGTAATTAGGAGGCTTCCTAGGTATCCTAGGACTTAGCCTCAACGTCGCTATAGTTACCTAGTATTAACGTATACCGTAATTGAGAAGGTCTAGCTATAGCTTTCTTACCCTTCTTGGTTGGGAGTCGATTCCGACCACGCCGTACAGTTTTTGGTAGTAGTATATTACTAATACGGGCGCTCTCTCGTATCGATTCTTTCGATTGACCCTCCGAATCAAAGGCCTAATATAGAAGGAAAATATACGCTATACTCCTTATATTCTTACCACGGCCACCCCTTCCTACACGCTACTAGAAGTCCCTAAGATCCTTACTAATTGGAAAGCCCTAGAGGCATATACGTGAAATATCGGATACGTTAATACCCATCCCAAGCGACGTCGTAGCGAAGATAATCCTGATTTTGGAATCAGTCTGTTTGAATTAATTATACCGTCGGTTGCGATCATGTTCAGCTACATATACGGTATAAATTTCGATAATATTAGATACGCAAAACTCGGCCTATAAAGGATCGGTAGTATACTGGTCATGGAGGTCAAGTAGGAGTTGCTGCATATATGCTGCGGATTCGGCGATCGTATAACGTCTATCTATGAATACAATAGTCTTGGGGATCCGATCGGGCGTCGCAATGTCGCCGGTAGTACTTTCGGTTAGGAGGAAGAAGAGTTACTTGACTTTCCCTTATTTATTCTTAGGAATCGGGTATATACAGATGCTAATATCAGGCCGATCGATAGATGTTCTAATAATAGAAGTCTGGTACATCCTTGGGCCGACGGACCGGAATCTACCTACTTGGAGGATATGCTTCTCCGCCTCTAAACTTAGCGTCGCGGTATAGCCGAACTAGAGTACGTCTTGTAGAAGTATTATACGTAGCTCTCTAATCATTGTAAAGGTTGGTCGAAACTCCTCCTATTACTTGATTAGATAATACTCATCGATAGCGACCAGGCCAACTAAATAAGAGAGTCCGGTTGACTTTAAGGCTTGTCGAAATACCTTGGACGCTGCCTGCTCTAGGCTAAGAAGTATATATATATATATACTCTACTTTACCTATTTGAGTAGGCCCTTAGTCTGATACTTAGTCTCGGCGGAGACTAGGTAAGGACGAGTTATATCTCCGTAACGCTTGATCTCGTTAACTTGCTCCTCTCTAAGACGAGTAAGTAGTATAATCTAGAGTGTAATTAAGCCTGTTATTACGCCCTAGGCGTAAAAGATAAGGCTTTTGCCAAAGCTAGTACGGGTAATAAGAATCGTATCTCCCTTCTTAAAAATAAGGCGCCGAAGAATAGATACTTGCTTAGAACGGGGGATCCGATCCTTACTAGGATAGACGTCGTCGAGGATCTTCTAAAGACATTTCTCAGTAACACTGCGTTGCAAATAGACGTTGACTAGAAGACGAGCCTTATTAATTACGGATAGAATAAATAAGAGGCGCTCGGTAGAGAGAGAGGTAAGGAGTTATTCGAGGTAAGTAGAGGATTCGACCCCGCGATGCGGATTACGGCGGCTACGGCTACAACGATAAGGAGTACCCCGATTCTCTAACTACGGTAATCCACGCTACTACCTATAGGGACGGAATCGGCTAATATTCGTCCTCTTCTTTGGTATTTCTAAGGTAGCTGGGCATATATTGGGCCGTAGGAGTTGATAGGAGATTGGAAGTAAACGATTAGTACGAAAACGGAGCTAGTTGCTAGTAATATAAGTGCCTAACGACCTCGTCGGTGTAGGACTTGGTAGGAGTTAGTAATATACTCGCAATTATAGAAAGCATAGCTAATTACCCTGTTTCCGACGATAAGGCTAACAAGTCTATGCTGCGAGAGTTGATAGGAGTCGGTAGGTTAGAAGGAGAAAGGAATATCGAGTTACTCGTTGGTACTAATCGACCTCGTCGGTATAGGACTTAGTAGGAGTTAGTAATATACTCGTAATTATAGAAAGTATAGCCAATTACCCTGTTTCCGACCGTCAGGCTAACAAGTTTAGGTTACGGGAGTTGGTAGGAGTCGGTAGGAGTTGGAAGGAGAAAGGAATTTCGAGTTACTCGTTAGCGCTTTTTCCGGAATTTCTCAAAATGCAAGGGTACTATACCGACGGCTGGATTGGATAAAGCGGTAATATAAGACTATAGGTTATAAGATTAGGACGAATCTAATGGGCCTATAGACTAGTAGAGACTTACCTTAAGTAGTTCGTCGTTAATAGAGGTTAAGGGAATAGATTATAGCTTATTTTAGGGACCCTCTACGGGAACGCTATCTAGTCTATAGACAATAGGAGGCTGGGCCTATAGTCTTTACTACTATATAAACAAGAACTGAAAGTATAGCTTTACCGTGGCCGAATTTGAATATAGTTTGTCGTTAAAAAGTTATTTTAATTTTAACGGATTTTTAAAGTAGGAAAAAAGCTGCGTCTACCAAAATTGCGCCCAAACGAGCTCAGACGCTACCATTGTATATTTTTGGGCGGTCGGGGATTAGGAGGTTTGATTGGTAGAGGAGTTGCCGGGAGTTAGATTCGGTTAGTTAAATAAGAGAGTAGATCGGTAGCTGGGCTATTAATTAGGTAGTAGGGGTAGTAAATAAGGCGAAGCCGAATTTGGTGAAGGGCGCAGGAGTTGCCGGGAGTTGGTAGGAGTTGCCGGAAGATGGCGGGAGTTGCTAAATATAGTCTAGTGTAGAAATAAAAACTGGACAATGGTAGCGTCTGATTTATGAGATAACACGAACGAGGACATTGATAGTTAGAATATGCTCTTGTCAATCGTCGAGGGTGGAAGAACGATGTCAACCTCGCCGTATTGGCTCTTCTGACCAGTAGGTGCGCTCAGGACTATCATGAGCAAGGGTCCTTCCTCGAAAAGACACTAGGTCTCTCTTCGTTACCCTCCATGGCGTCGAAATCAATCATGAAAATTCGATTCAAATACCTGGTACAGGCTGTCAAACCGTCTGCAGAGATGTAAGCAATTGTTGCCAACAAGCGGTCGTGGGGCTGGTCACTCGAGCTGCTAATCCCAGCCTTTTCAATCGGCATTGTTGATATCCTCCCGCCTTGGAGGTTTTCCCTGAACGAATATGGGCGAGGTGAATTGATCGAGCCTCCTCCTAAAGAGCCACAGAGGTCATCCCATATTCCGTTATCACCGGGATGAGTCTTCGTGGTCCATTTCTCCTTCCAAGTCTTGTGTGCAAAACGTCTCACTGACTCTTAGGTAGTATCTCGACATACCGGATCCTCCTTCACTGGGGTCAACAAACATCACGTAGTAATCTATCGCAATCCAGCTTGTACTTACGATCCCGCGGTTGACCCTATCTGCAACGAGTATAGACCTAGCACCAAGTTTCCCTCTGCCCTTTCCCACGAAAAATCGCGTAGACGGCAAGTTGATCTTGGGCTGGTACGCACAAACTCTAGGCCGCAGACTAGCCAAAGAGCTTGGGAAGGACTCCAGATAAGGAGCTACACCTTTGTTCACTACTTCCGAATACACTTTTGCTATCAGTTCAACCATCATCGCAGTTGCATATATACGTACTAATTATAGTCAGAGTTGTTGACTATTTCCCAGCATCCAGCTCTCTTATCCACCTCTATCGTTTCTTCCTATCCATCTGGCCGACCTCAAACTAGCAGCCCCATAGAGATCGGGGCTGTCGAAACCCACCGAATCTATTGAGCCTCCAGGTACCTTTCTGCTTCGACTCGGACCATGAGCCTAGCCACTGCCGGAAAAAGAAAACTCAGATCATCCCGAATTCGTCTACACTACTACGCCTATTCAGCCTGTCATCCAAGAGCTTGATAGTTCTCGACCTTGCATATTATCGCAATGACCACAATCCTTTTTGGGGTCTCTGTAATCTTCTTAAAATCAAATGCCAGGGTCCGTGCATGAGTATCAGTAAGTATTGTCTTATGCGCATTCATTTTCAACTTTAATGGCATTTTTTGCTAATCCAATCAAACAGAAGCAATGGGTTTCGAGTATTGAATGCAATAGCTCAAAGCTTGTCAGAATCATGTCATCCGTTTCATTGATCGTGAGTCCATGAAGTAGCCTCATTATTGATCGACCTTCTGCAATTTGTGGGATATCGAGGCATTTGGGGCATTCGATGGCGAGCATTGGAGTATATGCCATGGTCTCTATTGTGTAGGAAGGTTTTTCCATGACATCCCTAACATTCGAGAGGACAATATCATGGATGAAGATATGAGTAGTGGGTACGAGGAAAAAGATTGGATGCTGGAAATCGGGCAGCGTAGGCAAGAACTGCTTTGAACAAGGATGATCTGACACCACCATGACGTCAATGCTCGTGGAACGGCTGCTATTATCTTAAGGTTACCTATGAATTATCTCGGCTTGCTTTTACTAGTATTCAACACCAGCCCGTACCTTAATATCATGGCGTCTCTCCCAACCACGAATAGCACTAAGGGCGAACCAATCTCAACCAAAAACACCGTCCTCACAACAGGCGCCTCGCTCGTCCAGAACTTCAACCCACTCAAGCACATCTGCGCCCATCTAAACGCATTCCACGCGTACGCCTCAGACCCATCCCGCTGCGTGGAAACAAACCACTACTGTGCCCACGTCAACGAAGGTAAACACCCGACCCAACCCACTGGCATTTTACCACAACCAGCACGTGACATGCTAACATCCAACGTGAAAAAAGATGTCCGCCAATGCATCCTCTACGACAGCCCCGAGCCAAATGCGAGATTAATTGGCATTGAATACATGATCACCCCACGCCTCTACGAGACCCTGCCAACCGAAGAACGCAAACTATGGCACTCCCACGTCTTCGAGGTAAAATCAGGAATGCTAATCATGCCCAACCCTTCACCTCTCCCCACCGCCGCCTGGGAAGAAGCAGAGGTCGCAGAAATGGAGACGGTAATTGGGTTGTACGGGAAGATATTTCATTTGTGGCAGACGGATAGGGGGGATCGATTGCCGATGGGATTGCCGCAGTTGATGACTAGTTTTACCAGTGAGGAGCAGATGGAGGGAATGGGGGGGTTTGGGAAAATCGTTGGGGAGAGGGATGATCGGTTAGGTGGGGATTGGAAAAGGAAGAGGGAGGGGAGGGCTTATATTGAGGAGCCGGTGGTTCACGAGGATGCTGATCAGACGTGGAAGAAGTGATGGGAGAAAATCCGGGGCTAGATCGATGACAATCGCAATTTTCAATACAGCTGAATGACTGCATAATCACCAACGGAGGGAAGTTTGACGACCTCATCCTTTGAAGGAGAAGAAACGCATGTTAGTCACACAATCAACGGAACGTACCTTTCTTCTCCGCGACTTACTCGACGAGCAAAACCCCTTAGCCTCCGCCGAGGAAGCTGGTGCTTGGGTAATGGCCCTGTAACCACAGTCCATTTCCGGGGGCGATTGTGCAGGCTCGGTAACTAATATTCCTACCCTAATCTCTACTCCCCGATTATGTGGAATCCTTCTCCCCAACAGTGGACTTCGGCCATGAATGCTACTCGTTCCTTCACTACTGAACGTATACTCACCCAATCTTCGCCTTCAGGCCCTGACCCTTATGTTCCAAGTTCCCGACGATCTCTTCTCTTCAATATCAAGTAACACGATCCCACTTGGTCTTGAGTGAAAAATCAGCTACGATGGCGTTTCAGCTGAAAGTAAATATCGAAGCGAAGCGAATCTTTAGCCTTGAACTCTCCCAAACAAAGCTATATACAAGGACGGGAAACTTTTGAGATACGCCTTTCGATATGAGCTTCCTCCGTACTCATGTTCTGATATACAGGATCAAATGGAGTCGCTCACGCCCTGTTGTTTATTTGCGCTTCTGAGGGGTTCGTGCACGGGAGAAGACTTCCAGGGTGAGATCGCCACGATGATGGCGTGGAGATTTTTCAAAGTCTGAGGTGGCAGCGAGGGTTGAATTGCTGATGGGAAGATGGTGGTATTGCGCAAGAGGAAGGACGGGAAGTCATCGAGGTCGATATTTAAGGGCTCGGCCAATCGATCAACCAGGAGCCTACATCTAACATGATGCTTGTTCCCAATGATTCAACAGTGGGCGTTGCTGGATACTTATTAACGTTATTATCTGATTTTGAGCACATCGTATCTCAATCCGAAAAGCTTGCCTGATCCGGGCTGAAATTGAAATCCTTGATTCATGCGCCAAATTATATACAATACGCTTATTCACCCTCCACAAACCTCCGAGTGCACAATCTTCTATTTCGTTCGGATGTGCTTCAGCTTCTTATCAGAAGGCACGTGCAAGAAGTTGTTAGCATATGCCTTTGGTAGAATCCTCCTCTCATTTGGCTCCTGGACATAATACTCATATCCTTGCTTGTTGGCGAAATGGATAGCATCCTCCTTTGTCTTGAAAGCAATGCTCTCCCCATTCATGAAGTCGGCAGATGATTGCCAGCCCATGAGAGGATTCTCCCACCTGTGGCCTTTTGGTAGTGGGTCCCAATCGATCTTCCATGCGTGGGAGTGCCATGTACCAGATTGCGTGGCGGTTTTAGCTGGGCGGTAGATACTGCAGTTGCTTGTAAGCTGGAGTGACCAATTGTGTAGGAGTGGAGTGGCTTGTACCGGACTGTACGAGCTTGAAGTTCTACTGGGGCACCGGAAAGGACTGCTGCTGCCACAGACTCGCCTGGCTCGCTACCGTTCATGACACGTTTTGGGATTGGAGAAAAGGCGCTGTCATATTGTCAACCATATGTCATATCTGCTATGATGCCTCTCCACATACGATGTTCGGTAGTCCACAGCAACATTGTAATCCGGTGCATGTCTTGCCATGGCACCACCTGGTCCCTCCTGCGAGATCAAATCGCCCTTTCCACTTGCTGGAGCATTGGGAGCATCTGTAGGGCTGGACTTTGGAGCTGGTTCGTCTACACAGCGGCGGTATTGGGTGCTGAATGTTCTTGTGGCGCGGATTGAAGATGTGGCGACGAGCCGTGAGCTGCGTAGGAGTGACATTGTGGTGGTTGATTGTGTGAGAATTCAATTGTTGTATCACTGGACTCCCTCGACGTTGATGGGGTCTCAGGGTGTGGTTTTGATATGCCGTCGCTCGTCGACCTCGAATGCGCCGCCAAGGAATATTGAAGGTTCCGGAACATCACGAACGACGACAACTTTGCTCGATTGACCGACCACCACATCACCTCCCGACAACCAGAATCGTCCTCGTACGTACAATCGGACTTATGCAGCAATCACCACGAAATTAATTGTACTAGATCATGTCGTACATCACCCGTCGAGCTCTCTCGACGCTCATCCCCCCAAAGGTACCCATCCATATTCAACCATCTATTGAATCATCAATTGAACTCCCACGCTGACAAAAGGCCATAGATCGCATCTCCAACGGTGAGTGCTCACATCCTTCGTTCCGAATGCGACATCCATAACCCCTCGAAACACTCCCAACTTCAAATTGCGAACGACTGAATCGGAGCTTCGCAAATAGCATCCACCTACCACGATCCTTCACAACTCCATGGAAATATTGAAATACGGGGATTTTTTGCAAGGAATTGGCAAACTGACAAAATTCTAGGCCATCGGTGCCGCTCAAGATGCTGTCCGCATGCAAAAGGTTGTGAGCTTTTACGAGAAGCTCCCACGAGGACCAGCTCCAGCCGATAAGGGAACCGGACTTTTGGGAAGATACCGCGCGAAGTACATGGGCAAGAATGCTTCCGCAGCCCGTGAGTGAAAAAAAAGATGAATGATGGGTGGAAAGGATAGTCCTAACATGCGATGCAGCTCTTCTCCACGTCATGATTGCTCTTGGAATTTTCGGATACGCACAGAACTACTACTTCCATCTCCGTACGTTTTTGAGGCTTACTATGAGTATTGAAGTACTGACATGGCATAGGACACCACAAGAACAATGCCCACTAGATATCGGAACAACGTGGGTGCGTTGATGGCCGGCGCTGCAGTGCTGTAAAATACATTTGAGGAACGAGACAAGACTTTATTTGCACATATCAACCATCAACCTTGGGACTTCATTATTGATTTTCGTGACCTGGTTTATCTTTTCTCAATTCATGCGGCAAGATCTCAATCTCTCTTCCTCTTCAGCAGTAGACTTTCATTTCTCACATCCAAAGCTTCTTTCTAATGGCAGTTGCAAGCGATCAATATCAATGTTGAGAGGCACATTTGGGACCCGCAAGGTCTCAACAAAATGCTCGAGCTGAATCTCGTTTGCCATTAGATCTTTTTGGCAACATTACTTTCTCGGTTGGTCAAGCACGGATTTCACGGGCCTGACTGTGGGATTCGACTAATACTTGTTATGTGGACAGATAATTTCCGCTTGCCTTGTTTGCCTTGCATGTGTCATTGTTTACTTTTCAGGTTTCAACATCACTTGTTCTACAACACTTCATACCTTCGATTAGGGTTTGTTCTTTGAAATAGTTGGGCGTGATTAGAAATCAGACGTCACCTTGTTGTCTACGGAAGCAATGGGAGCATGATGTCGATGTTGTCTGAGTACAATACCTAGTCTCGTTCTCCAGCTCTGCCCCTGGGCCGATGGACGACACGACGAAAGGGGGAGAAGCAATGAGCGCGAAAGTGACAAGTAGCAACTTTTGCAGCGACGTAGAAGCGTTGAGGATAGAGAGAAGAATTTATTGTCTCTACTTCTTTCAGCTTGTCCATTTGGTTCTTATCCCTCTCTGGCATGCTGCCACCTGGCCGGACAGGAAACCATGAATCCGGGTCACTATCCATAGCCTCTTGTCCCAGTCTATAGCTGTCTGCTGCTGAAGTGAAGTCGATACTGTGATGAGTGCTGTTCCTTCAACCGCTTACCTACATTTATTCATCAATCGACATCGTGTAGATCCGTGAGACAACTAGAAGTGGTCTTGCTGAGCTCCAAGTAGCCAGCTCGTCCATATATGCTCCCAGTGCTCCTTGCTATTAATGCGCGTTATTTGGTGCTGAGTACGAATCCAAATACTGACGGATTTGCTGTTACAGGACCGCGGAAACAGATTTCAACTCCGCTTCACTGGTCCTTGACCCTTGACTCAGCCGCCAAGAGCTCGAACCTCCATTCATTGCGTCCTCCTTTCGCAAAGGACAACAACTTCCAAGTCCAACTCTCCCTCCTCATCGCCGCCCATAGAAAGAGGCTAATACGACCCAAAGCCGTGACCCAGGCTCCATAATACCAAGAATCGCATCCTCGAAGAACACGTCCGCCTAGCGAACACATCACCTGCTGAGACCCGTACTCGTACAACTGCATCCGTGGCGACCATAAACTTCAACACTTGATATCAGGTACATATACATTTTCCATTGTCCGATGGTGGCCTCTGCATCATCAAACTCCACTCTCAACTAGGCGTTCGTCAACATGAGCCATTCTGACAGCAATGAAGACCCCGTTGTTATGGCAGAGCAGATTGCCCAAGATGGCCTAAAGGAAGATAAGTCGGTTGGCGCTCTCGCGTCCACCGGCACCATCGCGCACACCGAATCTACCCCCAATGGCCTCGGCCCCCCAAAATCAAACCATACCGACAACGAACAGGACGAACGCGCAGATGGACGAAAGGATGCTGCAGGCAGTACAGAAACACAAGCGAGCAATGAGGCAGGAACAGATATTTCAGATGGAGTTACCATGGAAAATGCTGTCACCGATGGCTTCAACAGTTCAGACTCTGACGGAAATGACGCGAAGGACGCGAAGGGACATGTACGATCAGGTTCAGTCAAGAAGCCGACCTCTTTCAAGTCGGTGTCTGTCACAAAGAATTTTCTCGCAAAGGCGGCCACTGCGCAGCCCGTAGTTCGGCCTGGCGAAAAGGGTGAGCCTGTTGGCATGAATTTGTTACGAGGCATCATGACTGACAAGCAATAGGACCCACCACCACAAATGGCCCAGCACCAACTTTGACAGCGGCAACAGCAAAACCTCGACTTGTGGCCAAGCTGGGCACAGGCGGAAATGGTCTGAGAGCAGGAGGAGCATCGAAACTGAATGGAGCTTCTGGACCAGATGCCAGCAAAGTCTGGAACAAAAATCGGCGTAGGTGGTGCTAATGTGACTCGAAGATTTGCACTAACCGATTCAGCCACCGCACCAGCTCCTCCAAAGCATTTTACAGACGAGGAACTGCAGAAAACGTACGGTATCCATTTGGCGACAAGATTGCAATCTGACGAAGCTGGAAAGGATCCAAAATGGGCTGATATTGATGATGACGAGGATGATTGGGCCCCGGAAACTGTGGAATGGATGGATGGGACCAAGTCGAGCGTAGTAACTGCGGACTCCCAAGTCTTGCCGCCTACGCCAGAAGAGAAAAAACCTTCTCCAGCGGTGCAGCCCATTGAAGCCCCGAAGCAGGTGATTGCACCGAAACCAGCTTCTGGCACAGCAAAGACTATACTCAAGCCTGGTGCGTCAGCCCCGGCACAATCCAAGCCCGGAAGTCTTGTGCTTAAAGGTGCTCCGGAAAAGCCGAGTCTGGTTGCCAAACCTTCAGCCCCAACCCCGGCCAAGTCACCATGGGCACCACTTCCTCCGGTGGAGAAAGTACCCCCAGTGGTCATCAATCCTCCGGTTCAGCAGCAACCACCATCCAGCCGATTCCAACGTGATCCGCATGGATTTGATTCTCTTGCTCCATCAGCTGCGTCACCTGCCAAAGAAATAGCCGCGGATGATTTCAGCCGATCATGGCGTGATGATCGTGGATCTAAGGAATTGTACAATTCGCAGTCTGGCCGCTACGAGCCGGTCGCGGACGGTGGTCGTAGGAATTCTCGACAAGACCATTCATATCGCCAACAACCTGCAGTATTGCAACGTCCTCCTCATTCGCAGCAGCAAGGTGGAGGACCAGCCGAACCTTCTTCTGCTTTCCAAACTTCGAGATCGACCGGCACTGAGCCTAATTCTTGGGCGGATCGTCGTCGTCGTGCTTCGTCAAATCTCAGTGCTGCAAGTGGTCGTCGGCCATCAATTGCTCATCTTCAAGATCTTCCTAACCGCGTGGATGGGCTGCCTCCTGTCAATTCCGTTGCAGTCGAGTCTCCAAAGCAGGTCTTTGCCACTATGGAACGTTCCTCACACGCTAGCCAAGGACCATTGACTCGCACGTCTTCTAGCGCAGCTAATGAAGATGACGCTGGTGGAGAAATGAAAGCACCCTCCGCTCCAGCTAATGGTGATGTGCCGTATGAAGAGACCGTTGCTCGCCAACAACGTCTGATGCGTGAGAAGATAGAGCGTGCGAAATTAGCGAAGCAGCGTGAAAAAGAAAAGGAAGCAGAGGAACATGCCGCTCGACAGGAGCGTCTGAAGCAAAAGCTTGCGGCGCTGGAGGCGTCGAATCCTACCCAAGAGCCAAAGGAAATTCCAAAGAAGAGCAGTCCAGAAGTTGTGAAGTCTCCACTACAGCCGAGGTCAGGTTTGGCAACAGCTCCTCCGAAGCCCCCAATACCCACCGCCGAAGGAGAGGTCGCGCAGTATGGGTCGATAAAGGTCCACCCATCCCACCCAGTGAAGAAGCCTGGCATGGCAGATGTGTCAGCTACGAATAAACAAACACTAGATAGTCAAGACAGCAGACAGCCGATGTCCCCCAGAAAGCAAGCTGCCAGGCCAACGAGTCAAGATCTTCAGCACACCGGAGCCGAGAGGGCTCCCAAGCGACTACCGGATCCCACATCTGAGAAAATCCCAGGAAACAGCTGGAAATCCTCAAACACTCATACGGAGATACCCACCTGGCCCAACAACACCTCCATGCCAGCACACTCAGTGCCTGGATCTAGCGTCTGGGGCCCGCCGTCCAGTAATAAGGCACTTGGCAATGGTACCTTCGAGTCACATCCTCCATTCGGCCACAACACTTTTGACAATAGAAAAAATTTGCACAATAGACCTTCAGGGATGTCCATGGTGCACGGCCCAATTGCACCGCCGCAGCAGCAGCATAAAACCCCTCTGGTCGGCCAGTCTGCTTCCTCTATCAACAACTCCAACTTCTCACATCGCTCCTACCAAAATCCACAATCTTCACAATCCACAGCACCAGGTTCCAATCATCAAAAGCCACACATCAACCAATCCAAGACCCCACCTACATCTGACACCATGGGCAACCAATCCACTCTTCGCGATGACGCTGCACAAGCCTCTCGCAATCACGATGAAGGTCCCAAGCTCATCCAACCCAAAGGAGCCCCAGCTGGCACTCCTGCTGCTTGGGGCGTCTTTCGCGTCACCGCCGGTCCTCGGGAACAGGCCGAGTACAACTACTTGAGGGAACAAGAGAAGATGCAGCGATCTCTCGACCGTGAAGCTGCGGCCCAATTGGCCGAGGATGGATCCACTTCTGCCGCACCCAAGATGCCCATCATCCGATCCTCCATGAAGAGCACCAAAACCGAGATTATCGAGTTCGTCACGGTCGAAGGCAAAGTTGTTGAAGAGAAACGCTACCCAGCCGGTCACCAATTCCCGCGTGGACACAACCCAGCCCAGGCCTACCGCAAGCAGTGGCTCGTCGATCACGCACAAGCTCTGTCAACAAGCGCACCAGCCGCAACAGAGCCATCGACAACCGCTCCATTGCCAGTCGCTCCAAAGTCGCGCTACTTCGGCAAGGAGAAGGAAGAGGAGACCAAGCAAGCCGTTCAAGTTGAAATCGACTTCGAAGCACCACCACCACCAGAAGACTGCGATCACCCAGCATATGTTGGAGATGCTGCCAAACCAGTCGTTAGCATCCCTCGCAAAGTCACCGTCAACCTGCCTGGCAAAGCTGCTCCAATTGCCTCTGCTCCCGCTGCGCCCACACCCATCCTCGATAGAATTGGCAACCTCCTCAAGGAAGATCGTCTCAAATCCGTCAAATCGGCCTCCAAAGACGCACTAGAAGAGGCGCCCGCCGCAGCAGTCATCTCACTTCCTGGCAAACTCGCCGCTGACTTCCAGCAGACCGAGCAAGTCGCCGAGTGGTCTGCTACCAAGCCAACCGACGAAGACCTCTTCGAGCCTCCAGCATTTGCCTCCAAGCCAGTCGTCAGCATGTCCAAGGTCTCTCACTTTAACCATCAATTTGGCTACCAACACGAGCTTGACTTCATGATGCCTTGGGAGAAGGAGGTTCTCGACGTCGCCACTGTCGAGGGTGAGGACGAGTTGTACGTTCGTGAAATCAAGCAGATGAATCGGGTCTGGATTCGCATTCCTGGCACCAACAAAGGAACCTTCGCCATGCAGCCACCGCCTGGCAGTCCTCCACGCATCACCAGCCGTCGCGTCGTCTCAGCGAAGAGCAGCTCCTATACTGCCAAGAACAACAGCAGCAGCACTGGTGCTCGCAAGTCACCACCACAGTTCGGTAGCCAGCAGTCAGCGTCAAAGCCACGCAACTCAGGCACCTGGAACAGCAGCAACGTTCGCACCAGCTGGGGCAGCAGCAAGCGCCCGTTCGTCGGTGCTCAGTGAGCGCACTTTGGTTCGAAGTGCTGCTCGAACGTTCAGGCAATGTCAGCATTGAGCGAAGATTCCTCACTGACACACATCATTGGTCATGCCTTGGAAGGCGCCCCAGTCACCTTCTAGCCTACAGCATACTGTGTCGTTTAATCCCTTCACATCATGGCTTACTCATCATGACTTTCCCACACGACTTTCCATTTCTCGACGTTGCCCAGCGCCTTCTCGGCTCTGGAAGCGATTCATCAACACTGTACTGTACGACTACCTCACTTCATTTCACGCGCATTTCTCCCTTCAGCATTTGGGTTCTCACTCGACACTCATGGATCCCACATTACACATTCGGACACGGCTCACATTTCACCTTGGGTGAGACATGGTCCACATTCACACATGACTAAGGCACCCGGAATGGTCGGGTCCTTCCCGCACAGTTGAGGCTTGATTGCTCCGCCCTCAGCGATGGATCGCGGTGGGAACTCGGGCGGACGGATACATGGATGATTTTCTTTTAACACTTTTGCGCAATTGCAAGCATGGCAGGCGAGTTGCTCACAGAGCAAGCTGGCCTCCTCACATTTTGATGAGCTTCTTCACTTTTCTTCTGATTGTTCTTCCGATATGAAGCTCTGAGTATAGTTATTCGAGATAATTTTCACAATACCAAAATCAAAAAAAATTAAAAACTAAAAATGCTTGTGCCTCATGATGATTTTGGTGATGTGACCTGACCTCGACTGCCTTTGCCTTTACCTTTGTCGTTTCAGGTCATACTGCCAGTCTCGACTCTCACCATGAAAACGCCATTGACTCTGCTGACTGACATCCTTGTTGTTCTCAAACCAATCCGACGTGCTTGACCGTGAAAACATCATCTTCAGCTCAATCAATTCTTGCACCTAACGATAAGGTGTTCAGCGGCGATGCCGCTCAAGGGTAGTGCTTGCAGCCATGACGACGTAGGACATGGAGATGAAGATGAAGATGGGGAATTTAGTTAATCAATCAATCAATTCAACTTTGTCAATCCATCAGGTTAACTCTGTGCAAGAATGGTTGTGAGCCGACGCCCTCGCACTAACAAACTAGCCTTCATTCCGTGTTACTACATCGTTTTTACAAGTGTAATTGTGGAGGTTGGTTTAGCGTTACGTCCCAGCCTTTGCATTGTTGGATAATTGCAGTTTAGGATGGTCGATGGGAGAAGTTTGTATTTTTAGGTGCATTTTAGACGGGTTGGGGCGCTAGGGGGATGGGATCGGCGGGTCTGTGCGGGGCAAGAGATGTGGGTGTGATGTGGTGGGTGGTGAAGGCGGTGGGGAGGTGAATACGGCTGAAGGTGGATTTGGGGAGTTTGTTTACCTTTTGACTTGCTTTGTTGACTTTCTTCGGTCTTGATCTGTCGAGATGGATTCGATCGAGCATTATTGGGGGGAATATATATACTGCTAGTAGTGTCTTGTGATGTGTGATTTGTGATGGAGTGAGTGCTTGCCGTTCGCTCATTGATTGATTCATCCGTCCCCACCTCGCCGTTGCCGTGCCAAACCTCGAGGTCCAGCCAAGGGTCCAAGCACAACATCCGGTCTCGATTGAGACATGACAAAGACAAACTTCAACTGCCCACCTGCATTCCCACTCGTCCGCAATTTGAACACAAACGACGAGAACGGACGCTTTTACGCATACTTCGCAGACAAATCCGCGCTCCCCTTCTCTGCATCCCTCCATCCCTCGAAATACCCATACATCCACTATGGACAACGCTCCACCCGCTGCGCAACCAAACAACTACGACCACCTGCGTCGCAACACCTCACAGAAGACGCCCAATCGCGAGTTGTCGACGCGGAGGGGTGCTCGCACTCCCAACGAGCGGATCAGCAATGGCACCGTTTCTACCAACATGACGGACATGACGACTTCGTCTGGGCGCGAATCCTCTGGCACCGCTATGACACAACCACCCGCTTACTCAAAGAAACTGGTGGTTGTTGGAGACGGTGGATGTGGAAAGACTTGTCTGCTGATAAGCTATGCAGAGGGTAGATTTCCCGAGGTATGTCTTCAATCCCATAATGACTGATCGTTGGGAGAGGGCAAAAAAAAGGATGGTGCTAACAGAGTGGCAGAAATACGTCCCAACCGTCTTCGAGAACTACATTACCATGACCACAGTCCCTGGCACGGCAAAAGACATTGAACTTGCTTTATGGGATACAGCCGGACAAGAAGAGTACGATCGTCTCAGACCACTTTCATACCCAGAGACAGATCTACTCTTTGTCTGCTTCGCAATTGATTGCCCCAATTCTTTGGAGAATGTCATGGATAAGGTAGACTCCCTCCTAATATATCTTGAATTCTATTGCTAACCACGACCGTCAACAGTGGTACCCCGAAGTCCTCCATTTCTGCCCCACAACACCCATCATCCTCTGCGGTCTCAAATCAGATCTTCGCAACAAGAAGACTTGCATCGATCTCCTCAAGACCCAAGGCCTCACACCGGTAACCCCAGGACAGGGCCAAGCCGTCGCCAACAAGATGGGCGCCCGATACATGGAATGTTCCTCGAAAGAAAACATTGGTGTTGAAGAGATCTTCGACACGGCCATTCTGACGGCGGTCAAGGCGGGCGATGAGGCGGCTTTTGATAATAGGCTGGGTGCGCATGCTGGGGAGAAGGAGGGTAGAGGTGGGAGTGGTTTAAGTGGGAATAGCAGTGAGAAGAGGAAGAAGAAGAAGAGCAAGGGATGCAAATTCCTTTGAGCACCTGTTTTTCTTGCATCGATTCGGATACACACGCCTTTCAGCACATGATAACGATGGAGTACGAAACTCTCTACATTATTCTTTCCCTTTTGATTGCTAGGTTTGGATTGGGCTTTGCATGATTAGGCGTTTGATACGGAGCAGGCAGGCATTCAGGGCGTTCTTTATTTGTTGGGATGGAAGGATATGAGAGCTGGACTCAAAGTCTTTGTTCTGTGTAACACGATTGCACTCGCTGTGGATACTGATGGCATATCATGATGTAAAGAATGTCCCCGAAGAGGGGAAGGTAATTAGAAAAGTGGTTCGTTCTTCATTGCGCTATTTTGTGCAAATTTTGGGTATCATATCGTTGCGTGCATGCTGCTGTCTTTGCCTCTTCCCTTATCATTCACCAAACCAAAATATATATGCAAGACATGGTCTTTGTAAACCCATAGCTAAGATAAGAAACCTCAACGCCTGTATCACCCACCTATCACCGCCGCCTCTGAGGCTCCTCCATACTCATTTCCGTCTCTGTCTCCTCCTCCTCATGGTCTCCCTCTTCCTCTCCCTCTTCATCTCCTTTTTCACCCTCTTTCTTTGACGACGACGTGTCCCGATCGCCCATTACCCCTTCTACCTGTGACCATAATGCTTCTACCGAGCTGAATTCGTTGCCGACGGCTACTATTGATTCGAGGTTGCGGTTTAGACGGTTTAGGTGGGTTAGGGTTGTGTCGAGGGCCTTTGGGTGGTGGGTTGTTAGTTACTTGATGGGTAGAGGGGGGGTTGATTTTCTGAGGGGTTTTGGAGGGGGGGTTTTGAGGAGTGAGTGGAGTGAATGGAAAGAAAAGGTCTTACGGCGGCGATTTCGTTTACTAGGATTGCGCGTTGGTGGTTGTAGTAGGTTTGTTGGTGGGCGGGGTTTTGGAGGGAGGGTTGTTGGGGTTGCGGGGTGGATGTGGACATTTTTGGGGGGCTCCTTTGGGTTGAGAAGTAGTGGAGGAGATGAGAGTTGGAGGGTGTCTCGATTGTTTGGGATTTGGTGTTTATGAGGTTGTTTTGGTTGGTATGGTACAGGACGCGGACTCGGAGGCGGTGCGGATGCGATGGGCCGGTATTTCTATCGGCAGCATTCACAGTATTCAAGTTTGTTGCTTTCAGTTCTCTTCTTCTCCTTCCTCAATATCTTTGATCTTTCCTCTCTTCATCATCGATATCTTCAATGTTTAGTTTTTGGTGTTACATGGTTAATCTTCACGATGGACCGCGAATGGGATATCTACTACTAGGTAGGTGATCTTCAACGAACGAGATTCTCTTCATAACCACATCCATATGTATTACCTGTTCAGACAATGAATTTTATCTAAATTCTAGGCTGGATGAAGTCAATAGAATACCAAATTCGAATAGGGCCATTTCTCAAAGACCACTATTTTGTTGCAAAAGACCAGTCTCGATGTTCTCGAAGTCGCTTTCGAGAAGGCAGCTTGATGGTACTATTGACGGTACGACCATTAGACATGTTCTTTCCATCAACAGTGTAGCTTGAGAAGATTCTTCTATTGGAAAATCTGGAGACGTTGCTTGAGCCACTCCAACAACGCCCTGAAAAGCATTCAGTCTAACCACCTTCATGACTCTATATTCCCGTCCCCAAAATCGAGAGATTGGGAAATGCGATGAATACGATGTTGATAATGTTAGATTGTATGATGTGCATCTAATAATAGAGCTGTACAGATATAAGCACGGACTGGAAACCGTATCAAATAACTACATTCGTTCAAACTTTCTTCTCGCAAAAAAACAGGTACTGACTGTTTCATTCCCAGCTATAGGTCTCTGTAAACAATCTGAGAAGAAGTTTGGTAGTACCCTGGAAAATGATGCGAGCTTCACTGTCTCTGAACGAATCGGGCTACTTTCCTCTCAAGCGTCATCTCCTACGGGATAATTGTGTGGAGCGAAAGTATGTCGGAGGTACCGCTTGAGCATTTGCCTACTGCCAAAGGTGTCATCAATGATCTTTCTCGACCTCAGATAATAGGGGTTGCAAGTCTTCTTGGACGCAAGGAGGCATTTCGAGGCTCGACAGGATTTCGGCAACAAGATTTCGGCGGCAGCTTGTGAAAAGCATTGGCTTCCGGTCTCGCTCATCGGACAGATTTTGACAGCGAAAAAGGCATCATGGAAAGCTCGAATATTGCGTAAGTATAGCCCTGTAAAAGTAAACCCTGTAAACCCTGTAAAAGTAGCATCCGTCCAACCCAAAATGTGCATTGAAAGCAGGTATACAAATTCGGTAGGCACTATGTAGCGACTAGTAGAAGCGATTTTTTCAATCGGGCCAAACGACCAAAATTGTTCCATGACCAATGAGTTCAAAATCAGGACTTTTGCAAGACAGGTCTGACGCAGAAGCTCACTGTACTGTACGACAACGATATCGGAGGCGACCAGCTGGTGTCAGCAGCTGGTTATTGCAGCTCGCCCGCCCATCTGCATGGAGTCTGCACAAGGAGTGGACAAAAGGGCGAAAAGTAGCAGAGTTGCCATGTCTGTCGATGCTTGAAAGCCGCTGATCGAACAATTTTGGATCGCGCCTAGAAGAATTGGTAGAGATGGGCAGAAGAGCGCAGGAAGAGTTCTCTGTGAGTTGAGAGGGTTGATGTATGTAGTAGAAGAAGAAGACGTGAGACAAGAATGAAGCCCGAGGTTGGAACGCTGGAAGGTCACGGGACCATATCACGGGACCATGCTCCGTGGCTAATCTGTTTATCTGGGCCCTTCTTCATCCAACTTCATTCCATCTTATCTTCTCGCTATTTGCCCATCAATGGTCATTCGGCATCTCTCTCGTCACAAAAGCTTGCACTCTCAAATCGCAGGCCAGGCGTTCCACATAGTTCGATATATCGTGCATCGCCAAAGTCGAGGAGAGCTTGACATTGTCGGCGACAAAGGCGACTTGAGGCAAATACTAGAGTAGGTTATGAAAAGGCTCGTTGGATCCAACGAACTGCATCTTCAAAACAAAAGCTCACTCCTACCTCGTCGCCCATGGCTTCAAGAAGATTTTCTCCGCGGTTTGCCAAACACTTGTTTGATACGCCTGAACCATGCTACTCAATATCTCACAGTTGTCCAGACTCTTGCATCCAATTATACTATCACCGGAGTCCCGACTGTCCCTCCTACTATCGCTGAAGGCTTTGTCTCAATCGCAGTGTCCTAGTTTCCCAGCAAATTCAACAGAATGACATAGTACATCACCATTTCCAAGCTGTCGTAACAATAGGTATTGTCGGTGGCTTGCCTCGTCCCATCCAACAACGTTGCCGGAAGACATCTAAGCACGATCGTACGACTTCGTCTTCGGTCCCTATGCCGCCAATGCTATCATCATAAGCTACTGTGTAGACAACCTCATTCTGTGGTCAAACTAGGGAGGAAAAGGCTGTCGCTGTGGTTATTGTCTGCACTATCATTGAGTTTAGCTCCATCTAGACTCCCCATCTTTGGCCGGAGATTTTGCGCCTGGATCCCGTATTACTTATGGACGCAGTACAGGAGCCAGGGTCGCGACCGCTATGAATGCTTAGCTTGCCACGAAAAACACGGAACAGGAGGAACGTCAGAGAAATGAAAATGAAACTGATGTCTGTTATTTTTGCTGTGGAATGTTATGAGGCTCAATAATGCTACGCAATGATGATGAAAATGCGAACGAGCCGTATTGATGGGCCACATTCTGTCCAGATCATGAGTGACGATGATGAATGAAAAGAATCGAGGGTGTCCAGACCAACAGCGCCATTGTCACACTACGACAACTCGGAAATTTTGCCGATGCTGTTGGCGAGGGAGGAACACCGGACGGATTATTCACCGAACTTCGACAAGCCAAGGAGGCCTCAATAGGGCTGCCCAACTCAAGCTAGACGAAAATCAATTAACAATCTCTACTTCCAGGTACGACTTGAGGGAGGCTGACAGTAGATCAACAAGGCTGGAAGCGAACGTTGTCCAGAAATCAAAAGCTGGGCTTCTCTCGACGCTCAGTGACACGACTGTCATCCGATTCTGTAACGCTCCCAGGAGCAGATCTTCGCCTAAAAGCCATTAGTCTTTCCACTCGCAAGATAACAGTACACGTAACTATGGAGACCAAAGTCTCAGCTCTTGTTCTGTGGAATCTCTGCTTCCCTATAGAAGGCCCAAACACACCTCGCTCATCATTCCCTATTCCAATCCCATTATTCCAAACCTCATCTTTCCAAAAATTCAATATGCAAATCTCCATCCTTACCGCCCCCTTCTTGCTTTTCACCCTAGCCCTGGCAGGATGTAGAGACACACTTTCCGCGACATGCACTAACAATTGTCAGTCAATGTGCGGTACGTATCTCCCAGTTCAGTTCAGTGACACAAACCGAGCCGACTGTAACCCTACCCAAAGCCAAGCCTGGGGCAACAGAACAAAGCTCCATATACTCAACTTAACCAAACCAGCAATTCAGGATTGTCATGAGGCTAACGGTTTAAAGAAATTCCAACGCCTTGCGGGGTCGGCCAAGTTGCGCGCCCGGCTGCGTCGGAGGATGCTCAAAAGAAAAACGGCGTGTGCACGTGGTACGCGCACTGGAAATGTGTAAGTTCTCTTTCCCATGCTGCTGAGTTTTGGGTTTAGTTCTGGGGTTTTATGCTGATGGGGTGTTTAGTGCACAAAGGGATGATTTCGAGATCAATAATGAGAACGTCTGGCAGACAGATTGTAAGGAGATCTAATGGAGAATACAAAGATGGAAATGTTAGGAACTCTACTCGCTTGTGGACCTATGGATAAAACCATGGGCAAATCCAAAATCCTATCAATCAGTCGTTAAAGAATCCAACTTTATGATATCGTTTTTTAACTTGGGGAGGCGGGCATTTCCCTCCAAATCTAACCTCTCCCAGCAAGTCATCACCTACCGAAACCTCCACCAAGACTTGAACTCCCAAATGGCCTGGCCCTTATTGTCCCCGGCCCGTCTAGTACATCCCTGCATTTTGCTTAGCCAATTTGTACATTGCCAACAATAGCCTGTACTTCCCTGCCAGTTTCATATTCTCTTCAACGCGCTAAGCTTGGTTTTCGAGATCGAGTAAGATATAAGTAAGGGTTTTTTGGGCGCGAGAGAGGTCCCGCCATTTCAAGATATGAATTTCAGCGGCTGGACTGGGGTTAAGAAGCGAAGAGATACTCCTACCTAGGTCGGGATTGCCAACAAGCCGCGTTTGCACGCTTCTGGATGTCCTCCTTTGTGTGTGATCGATGTCGTTGTGAAAAAAGACTCGGAAAGAAACGACGGGAAGATCGCCGACGTGTTGGACCTATCCGTCGAAAGACTACAAGTACACAGGGCTTGGGGAAAACAATGCGGGATTAGCCAAGCAGAACAGGCTCGCGAGCTCTTCGCTCATTCTGTAGCAGGGAGGAACCGATCATTCCGGATGTAAAGAATTAGTTTTCCGGGCTCGTGGACGAACATGAATTGAGTGAGCATGCTTTGGGATTTTCTATTATACACAATTGGAGTCGGTAGCTTGGACACTGTTGAAGAGGAATTTGGGCCCTTCAGGAGAGCTGGCAGAAAGGGTGTTTGTATTAATATTGCTTTTCAGAATCGGAGTCCGGTCTCCGCCATGTACCGCTTTGTTATTATGCTTATATCGTGAGCCTTGGGGCCAGTACGATGTATTAATGGCATCGGCTGGAGAATTGAGGCGAAGAGGACACCAAGCCTGCGCAGTATTCAGTGAAAGAGAGAAGGGAGAGAAGTGTGGGGATTGCGAGACGAGGTGAGGGCGGCATTAAAGCGTTTCAGCCAGGGATTTTTCGGCCAAGAGAATTTCAATTTCAAAGCCCTATCGCCACGAATGGCTAGGCTGTAGCTAGGAATGGAAAAAACGGCGTCAAAGGAAATTCTAGGGCTAAATCTAGAATATATTACTTACCTTCCGTATAAGGATAACCCGAAGAGATAGCCGCGTTAGGGCTAGCAAATTCAAATTCAAATTTCGAGCTTGAATTTGAAATTGAACCTCGAAATTTCAATTCTACCCGAACCGTGTCACCCCCTCCCAAAGCAGCGATGGTTGCCGCGTAGGAGCCGCGTAGAATTCAAATTCAAATTCGCTTGGCGCCGCACCGACGAATTCTGGCTGAAACGCTTTATTATAACGGGCGGCTAGAATATCGGTTACTCGTATAATTAGGCGCCATCTTGCCATCATCTTCCACACTCAGACACTCCAAACACGACCAATATCATCAACTTCTTCTCAGCTTCATCTCGACTTTGGATTATGTCCTGCCGTACATGACAACGACTCTCGCGTTTCCTAGAACCAAACAGCACATTTACGAGATTGCCTCTCACCAGATAGTCGATGGAGCTATCGCTGATTCTGCCCGCTGGGCATTCAATGGCTCGTCTTTTGCTAGATCGATGCAAACATTGATGTCTTGCTGTTTGCCAACTCGGATCACGATCGTAGGCCTTATACTCTTATCCTGCATGTGACTATCGAAACCATCACAACGTCTTCATTCCGGGATTGAGATCGAGACCTTGCTGACGATAATTATCTCGCTAAGTTGCCAGAAAGAACAATATCGACCTTGACTTACGCGATGGCCATTAGTATATCGAAGTCATGAAGCTAAAGGCGAACGAAGAAATATTAGTGGTCGGCACATATTCAGGGTCTTAGGTTGAACCCCCTTCGACAGCTAGGATTGATGGAGGAGTCAAGATGCCTGACAGGAATTCCTTTAATCAAACGTCAGGACCCATTCGATTCGGTACCGAGATAGAGGACCACTATCATACAACTTCTTGAGTGAACCTAATCACACATTTCTCACGTTTTCTTGCCTCTCAAGCCAGGCGAAAGCCTATATCGGACCATGAACTGCGAAAAATGTAGTAATGTCGAGGTAGTCTCTCTTCTTTCATTTCTTGTTTCATTGATTAATTAGGTCAAAGAACCCTTAGCTAATCGAAATCATCATCATCATTCAACCCAGTCGAGGGAGCGGCCGTCTATGATCTGTATCCAAACCAGCGTTGCCATCAGGGTGAGACTGTCGGCCACAAGCTAGCTTTCGCAAGCAGTTCTTTGACAATATCGATATCTCGTGGCAAGCTTCGGGCTTTGGTTGTGCTGGAGAGTATGCGCTGCAGGATTTCCTGCACGTCGAAACAGACAATTCCATGTAAAAATCACAAAATATGATTGATATCAGAGAAGATAAGGCAGACTCGTACTTCAACAGTTCGGAAATTTAGCGACATAGATCTCGATTCGAGGTTGCCAATTAAAATAGGTCTGTGGATGCTCAGGTTGGCAACTGATGTCGAGTGCTCTTGCCGCGAGCAGTCCACTTGCCTCCCACGACCTGAAAGCTGTGTTGATGATCTCAAAAACTCACACAGCCAAACAGCAGGCATCGCACACAGACTCTCCATTACAATCCGATCTAATAAGTAAGCATGTCTTCCAACCAGAATCGGTTTTGCAAGCGTGGAAATTCCGAAGAGAAGGCTTTGGAGTCAAACCGGCCCAGATGTCGAGAAGCGAGAGGACTTACAGCACATTACTTACCAAATACTTGGCCCCCCGTTCCGGATGAGGCCCCGATGTCAGAGACCAGCGGCACTGCGGAACCAGAGGAGCCCGCAGACGAGAACCCGACGAGAACCGTATTCGGACCGCCAGAGGAATCTATGGATGACATTTTGTACCCGCCTGACAACAGGCATTTGGACACAGAGTTGGATAGAGCTAGGAACAACTTCTGGGAACTTGACGCTATACGTCTGTCTAGTTCTGTTGGACCTGGAATTATATTGCCGCTCAATCCTGGCCTTCGGAACGAACCACTGTCTGCATCCGACTCTGATACATCACCAAACTCAGCTAGCGATGGTTCAGAAGATTCACATCTTCTCGATGTTGCTACACGGAATCCAGAGAATTTTTCTATATTCTCGCCCGAGCATCCTTATCACCGCAATCATCACCCTCTCCAGACTGAGGAGCGCATTGAACCACCTGCTACGGAGGAGAATCAGAATCACCGAGTGTGCCTTCCGCGCCCGTTTGGCTCGTCGAGATTGGAGCGTTTGGTGGTCCCGAACGATGAGCTCGAGCGCATCGATCCACCTGGACTCGAGGAAAAACACGATGCCCAATTGAGCCAATCTTCGGATCTGCAGACCACGAAATCGGAGCGTTTGGTGGTCCCGAACGATGAGCTCGAGCGCATCGATCCATCTAGACTGAAGGAAAAACATGATGGGGCATTGAGCCAATCTTCGGATATGCAGCCCACGAAATCGGAGCATTTGATAACCAGAAACGAAGAGCTAGGGCGTTTATCATATGGGCAGAGAAGGAAGCTCAAGACCTTGCTTTATGTCATCTACAAACTTCCGATTCTGTTGCTCTTGTTTGTGGCCGCCTTGGCCGACGTTCACAAGCCCTTTCCCTACGGACATGGTCAGTCCGACGTGAGCTCTTCGATCTCTTCGCGCAGCATAATCTTGCCAGCTTACTGGTTCGTCCCGGCGTCGAGAAAAAGGAAGTCTGATACTTTGTCGACATCAATAAAACAAACGCGGCCCCGGATGTCACAATGCGACCTCCAGGATGGAATCACAAGGTTTTCTCCCGTTTGTCACCATGATGACTGTCTCGGATCGAACAACAGGAAAAGATGCAGTGAGCAGGTGAGTCTTTCTCGACATTCACAACAACTTCTTCCCATTTACTGAACAAATTGGCAAACATCAGAATCATCAATGGTTTAATTGTTTGTGCTGGCTGGTAGCTCCTGAGCCTCGCAAGCCATGTCCATTCGTACCGCCATGGCCGGAATGGAGACTAGACACCGCCTTATTTTTCGGGGTGTCCGGCGATCCAACATTTTGGTCGGCACAGTGAGTCGCACATCAAGTCTATACCAAGCTATCCACTAATCATTTCCGGCCAGAGCCAAGCTCTTCAACGAAGACAATCGCATGATCCATGACAGCCACTTCTATCCTGAGCACGACTCCATTCTCCAAACTCCCATGGGATCTTTTCACCCCATCATTGCATATCCCGGCGACAGACACAAAATGACCATTACGTGGAGCTGGAAACCCAATTCTTGGGATTGTGAGGGGATGAGGAAGGGGCCGCGGTTTATTGGTGGACCGGGGGTTGCCAATGGATTGGTGAGGCTGCCGGGGTCGTTTTTCTATGGCTTGGAACGAGCTGCTGGGGGGGTGGGGAAGTGTAATGAGCAATATGCGTCGACGCGGAGACCTGATGGTGTCTATGAGATTCGCTGGAGTTGTGGGTTGACGCCTGAGTATTGGATTGGGCTTTGATGGGGGGGATTCTTATTGTTAGACTCGTGCATGAGTAGTTTTTATGGATACTCGTTTGGTTGTTCCCGATATTTCTTTATAGTTAATTGTAGGTGATGCACGTTCAATGATCTGATGTAGTCATTATTTTGTTGATGATTATGGCGAGCTTCATGTGTGCAGTTTCTGGAAAGTTATTGATATCGATGGGGAGTTTGGAGAAAGCTATTCCACGGTTGTCTATGTGGTAATTTAAAGTGTTAGAGAGGATGGATTTCTATTGGAGATCCGACTCTCGAGCCTTTGTTGATGTCAATGAGGCAAGATGTAAGAAAAGAGACCTCCAGCTCCTACTGATTTGACTTTTCGATGGTTGACAAAACTTCCCTGGTAATGGTTTACGATTGAAAAGGTGACACCCACCCGAAGTAGCTTCTTATCGCAGGAAGGAAGAGGTGATGCGCTAACAATTGAAATATGCAGTCTCGAAGTGTACAGAGGAATAGTTGTGAAAAGCTTGTGCAAGCATTTGAGATTAAATCTGCGATCCATAGCAGCACAACGCTTTTACTAATCAAGATCAGTCACCTTCAAGTACTGAGCCCTACTCAACAATACTATGCCAACTCAACTCTCTCCCAGTAACTTTGACAGGACTATCCTTCCCATCAATCCCCTTCGGCGAAACGTCTCCCACCAGATTCGTAAAGAGAGTCGTGGTGGATGATTCCAAATCGAAGTCAGAAGCGGCAGATTTGCTGAGGTAGCAGTAGTCACCAGCTGCAGAAGGGCCACCCCTAGGATCCGTGACACCAAGAACGAAAAGTGCCAGACGATCGCCGGCTGAAACTGTGACGTTTGGTTGGATGGTTACTAGGCCGGCGCCAACTGGGACCTCGTCCCATGATAATGTTATGTTGTAGAGATTCTGGAAGTGGACCGCTGGCTGGGTATCAGTATTGGTGACCCAAAGAGAGAGAATGAGAGAGGAAATGGATTCTTACAGGGTGTCAGAAAATCGCTGTTGGATTTAAAGGTATATATACCAAGCGAAATAGGTGTTGTTGTGTTTTGGGCGCCCAGATTGACTCCGACTTCTTTTAACATCCCAGTCTTCGAGTTATTCCATGTCTGGTAGAAGGCATTTCTCGACAGGTCGCAACTGAAAGTGTAATTTTGATCTGGATCACTGCGATCAGTGAATGCCGCACTCTTGCCGCTGCTGTCAACCGCTGTGCCTTGCTGGATCGAGAAGTTGAAAACAGCACTTGGGTTGCAATTCAAATCTTTCAGGCTGCCGTCATCATTAAAGTAAAGAGGTTGCAAGTTCTTTCCATGAAGCCTCAATGTCCCATCGCCGTTCCAAAGATCTGCGGCAGCAATATAAGTCTTTTCTCCCGCGCTATTCCTCGTAACCAGAACGCCTGCTGCCTGACCGCCGCAAGTGTCGCCACTGATGATCTGTCGAGTCCAGATATTGCTGCGGATGTCTTTTGTTCGATATGCCACCATGACACCGTCATTACAGTTACCACAAGACAGAGATCCGGTCCAGTAAATCGTACCGTCGCGTTCCCAAAGGTCAGCTGCTTCGGTAGTTCGATCAACAAAGTCGTTAGAAGCTGAGGTGATGATCCACATAGGGCCTGTGATATTGGTGTAGTCTGAAGTTAACTCCTGCAGGACCTGAGATTGCTCAAACGGAGGCCAAATGGTTCCAGCAGCACTGAAATTGAATGCACTGTATGCTATATAAGCGGATCCACTCACGTTTCTCACAGTGAAATCGCCTCCAAATGGGACTGGAATTGGGACTCGTCCTTTGGCAGTCCAGGGTCCTAGCGGCTTGGATGATGTGAATGTCGCAAAGGCTCCGGCAGTGTTGGCCCACAAGACGTACAATTGCGTATCAGGATTGAATATGATATGTGGCCGCCCCAGATCAAGTCCATTAGGGCCACGATAATCAACGAATGCTGGATCAGCCAGATCTGCGAAAATGCCTTCGTCGTGCCAAGTCATTAGATCTACGCTGGCATAGGATCGCAAACCACAGCTCCCAAGCGTGATGTTGGTCCCCGAGCAGTGGGAATAAGTCGATGCAGCTCCAATCCAGCGATACGTTCCATTCAACGAGAAGACTGGCCCAAAGGCAATATCCAGGGGCCCGCTTCCATTCGAGTCAAACTATAGTTGGTGTAAGTATCCGCACGACGACGACTGGCGCAATGAGTAATACCTTGACAGGTGTTTTGTTGCTCAGCGTGACTTGAACATCCCCAGCGCTTGTGAGTGCCGCAAGGAAGGAGCTTGCGGCTGCAAGAGATGAGTATATCGACTTCATGATGATCGATATGTTTAGAGAGAAAACGATTAGCAGCTTCAACAGATTGGATTTGGCCAGGGAGACACTATATATAACCAACTCTCCTTAGGCCCGATGGCTGTTCCTACTACTACCTGCACACGACTCATGCGGATGAAGGTGAGAAAATCGAACCTTGAGCTGCACAAGGTTGATATACGAGCAGCTGGTAGTTGAGCATCGGCACAGCTATCTGCTGCAAGCTTTGAGGGTAAGCTTTCAGCATGTCGTCGGTGAAGCTGCGCCGCAAGGCCGTCCTCCGCTCGGGAAATCCGAGCACGGCGGGACGTGGACCACATTGCAGCATTACCCCATGGGAGGGGAGTTGCAAGTTGCAGTAGTTCTGCGGTCGAGGCTCTGCGGGAACACGAAGGAGTGGTTGTTGGGTGCAAGTGAGGCGGCAAGCCAATGTTGAAGCTTCACTTCGGGTCAACGACTCCCCGAAGTTCTACCACATGACTCGCCAAGACTCCCTCGTCTCCTCTTCGAGATCACGGCATCATCCACCAGCACAACGACTGCATCGGGAATTCCTTTCGACATGTCCGCCCACCTGCAGCCGTTGACGGATTTCAATATATCCTCCACCGCTCTCCTCGATCTTTCGAATGAGCTGCTCATCAACATCATCCGCCACATCTCATTCGACGTTGAACTCACCCAGGGCCAACGACCCTACGGCCATCGTCCATTGTTCGTGTTCTCGCTCACATCAAAACGCTTGTATCAGCTTTCGGAACCAATCTTATATCATCGCTTTGTTGAAGAATTCCTGGGCAATACGAATGCCCTGCAGCTCTTTCTGAAACGTATCATCCTACGTCCTGATCTTGCAAACGTCGTTCGCGTCTGGCACGGAAACGCAAGGGACAGCCGATACCACGATAGCCATCTCGATGTCGAATGTTTGAAAGAAAAGCCCATCTGGGAAAAGGTGACTGAAAGGGTGACTGAAATCAGCGAGAATGCAGACGAAGCCAAAGAGTGGATCGAATCGATTGAGGAGGGCAACTGGGAGGCTATCACTGCGCTAGCTTTGAGTCTCGTCCCCAATGTTCGTGAATTGAGATTCCAGGGCTGGAGCTACGAGCCCAAAGAAGTATACCCCATCTTACTGCGCTTCCTGTCTCGAGCTCGAGATTTCCAGCTTGCTGGGACAATGGCCAATGGTCTCTCCTTACGGAACTTGAAAAAGGCGACTGTGGAGTACTGGGACACTGAGGGAAGCATGCCCTTGAGCCTGCTCCTCCCGTTCCTCTCAATTCCATCCACCGACACGCTTTGGGCGACGATGGTCGGTGACGATGACTCATGGGATTCGTCAATCCAATTTCCTAGAATCAAGAACCTGTCCTTGAAACCTGCCAATGTAAATTCCGACCTCTTCCGACAATTTCTCCTCTCATTTCCCAAACTCGAGAAGCTGTATTACCAAAGTGGCTTCGGCGAGTCAATGCTGGAGCCTCCCCGTTTTCGAGCTGCGTTAGAACACTTGAAGCAATCATTAACAACTTTATCTGTGTTTGACGAGGCCGATCTTGGCATAAGTGAGCTCGAAGGGTTCCCATTGGGCTCTTTGTCTGGTTTCACCAGACTACACACCTTAAGATTGGAGTCTTCCATGATGACCGGCAAGTCTGGCGAAGAGGTTGTGATTGACAGTTTCAGCTCAGTACAGAGCATCGTCAATTCATTGCCAAGGAGCCTTCGCCATCTTCAGCTCTTACATTGCGAATACAACCCGAATATCGCCTCAGAAATCGTCCATCTCGTCGCTTGGAAATCCACTGTGGTTCCAGACCTTGAAACGTTGGACATTGGATGGGAGCGAATTCTGTACCCCGATAAGCCATCCCCTCCTGAGCCTTTCAAATATTCGCCTTTTGAGAAAGGAGCCGCCTTGCAGTTACTTGAGGACATGGAGGCGGTGGGAGTCGAAATGATCATGCCCGAAAAGCCGCCAGCGGCAAAGTTTGTTTGTTACATGAAAGAGCATGAACGAGCTGTGGAGGGTACGAGTGGGTTCTTTGGAAAGATTCGCGTCTCACATCCCGTGTATTATCCTTACGACGAATACGAGAAGTTGTGTGAGGAGCATGGATGCGATCCAGCAACAGGAAGAGCACCGGGGATGTTTTATTAGCTTGATCATGACCACCGCTCACATTAACTCCTTGACTCTGGCGAACGCAGCCACGACATTGTTTGGTCCAGAGGTTGGGCATTATCGAATTCTGTCTCCAGTGTTGGATTATTATGGAGTTGGCCTATGTTCGTGTTCAGCTATGTTGTATGGTACAGTTTGCTTTGCACTCTTGTCTGTATGTCCTTCACCTTCGTGTAGTACCCATCAGGAGCAAGACACTGATCTCAATTTCCACACCACCAACTTTTCACTTGACTTCTCGGTGAACTCAAACAGAGCTGCGACACCCAGTACGTGATGAGCTTTTTGAATCGCTATTCTTGCTTCGGTATACGAACGGTATATTTGCTGAAACTGGAGTAGTAAGATTATTTACCGAATCGAAGTAGGAACATCTGGAACTCGGGGTAGTAATTGATAGAGCTGCTAGAGACTTTGTAGCCGGGGTAGTAATTGGATAGAACGATTGAAAACTTTGCAGCCATCTACATAATTGATTAAAAATTGTTATCAAGAAAAATTGGTAAATAGTTTTGGAGTTCTAAGTATATAGAAGAACTCAAAGAAGAAATCGATTATTTGGGAGACGAAATAAGAGATTTTATAAGTAGTATAGCTAGTAAGTAAATCAAGTCTACTAGTATATATAGCTAATAGTATAGATACTACTAGATTTAGTAACTTTTGTTAAATAACTAATATACTAATTAGAACTATAGTAGGAAAAGAAAAATTTATAAAGATTTTTTTTACTTTAATACTTAGTAACTCTAATACTAATAGTTTAGATTAGAGTCTAGAGTAAGTTTTAGAACTATAAATCTAACTCGACTTTATATTAGATTTAAATATTTTAGTCTAGAATAAGGTCCGGGTTATAGTTATAGAGTAAAATCTACCCATTTTCTATACTAGTAAAAGTATTTTAAATAGATTAAGTTCTATTAAACCTAATTGATTTAGCAACTAACTAAGTTCTCTAAATTTATAGATATTACTAAAACCTAGCTCTAAAGGCTATCTCCAATCCGACTTTAGTTTAGTTTTATTAAAGCTTTAACCTAGTTAGTTTAAATCTATAATATTAAAGACTCTACCAATTTAAGAGAATAAATCTGATCTTAACTTATAAACTAGTGTTACTAACTATTTTAGTCTAGGCTTAGTAAGCGAGGAAACCTTGTAGATTTCCTACTACCTACCCCGCTTCTCTTAAACCTCTATTTACTTTTACTAAGCGAAAATGGGCCGACCTCTTGGATCGAAGAACAAACCGCGTTCAGAATCTCAAGACTCACATAAGCCAAAGAAACGCGTCAATCCCATTCCAGTTGAGCATGAAGAGGATGTTGAGCCGGCTGCTCCCTTCGTCGAAAATTTGAATGAGAGAGATCGATTCATATACGTCCCCGATAGACGCGCCGTCAGACCTCCTGTTACTCTACTTCCAAGCGATACAGCTCCACAGCCGCGTCGATATATCATCTTGGATCGCGTTGAATACCCCAACGAGGTTCCCGAATACATCCTCCGCGAACATGGTGACGCCAATTCCTCTCGAGGAGAATCTCCCAACTCCTCTGAGAGCCGAAGGACACCGTCGCTATCAACAGACCTGAAACAGACACCGCCGCGTAACCACTCCCCCAGGAGTCGTTCTTCGGCTCCGTCTCATAGTCCACTGCCAGCTCTCAATTATGACCCAAATGACCCTTCGCTACTTCGAATATCCCTCTTCTCCATTGACCGTTATGTCTCGCCGCGCGAGGTTGAGACATACGAGAACCAGCGATTTGCCAACCCTAAGCCCGAAGATGACCCTTTCGCCAATCGACAACGCGACACAAGTTCTCAAAGCTCAAGTTCAAGTGACAGGAGGTCAGCGATGCCGCAAGAGGAGGTCCCCGACAAGAAACCCGTGGGTCGGCCGCCCAAGAAGCGTCGATTGATGGAATCAGTTGTGATCAACAATGCCATGGGCACAAATTATTTGGCAGGAAGCTTGACCTCAGACTCGGAACAGGGCGATGGGCTTGCTTTTAGTGGCTTACCAATAGCAAGGGATATGGATATGGATGGAGATGTGGATATGATGGATAGCATTGAACAGGTCAATTCCGATTCGATGTCAGAATCTGAGATTGAGAATGTACTGCAAAGGTTCTTGCCGGCCAGGCCGGCAGATCCGCAACCACGGCGCAGTCCAAGGTCGAATTCCACTCATCCGAGCATGGCACACAGGCAGTCGAAAAGTCCCGCACAACGGCAGAGGATATCAGATTTCGCGGAAAGTCCGAGTCCAAGTCAGAATACACATTCTCGGGCGACTTCATACGCGTCCGCTCAGAGCTCCATTCAAGAGTCTAGGTCACAGTCAGCGGCATCCATGGACCACGTCGCCATAAAGACCAGTCTTCAACCATCGCCTCCGGCTCCACCCAAGAAAGTCCAGGTACCGCTCCTTGGAAAATTACCGCTATCCCGGCCGGAAGCGGCAACGGCAGCTAGTGCGAAACAGTTGATAAGAGAGCAGTTTGGTGGACAAACATCACGATCTAGACTTGAACCTGAAAGTCCAAGGAATGTTTCCAAGCCTACGTCTTCGTTGAACCAGCAAGCTTATGATAGAGCATCGATGTCAAAGTCAGTTCAAAGTCTCAAACAGTCAAGATTGAGCTTCACACAAGCGACATCGAAGGCCAAGTTGTCACCACAGAAGCTGAAATCACCACCCCATAAACCTAGGATCCCTGATCCCCCGCCACCTGAGGAGGAAGACGAAGATGCAGAGGCTGAAGAACCTGAATATGAGGTATCCAGAATCATAAGCCATCATGATAATGAGCATGGGAGGTTTTACAAGGTTGCTTGGGTGGGTCACTCGGACGAAGACTGTACTTATTTGACTGAGGCGGAGTTGACTGGCGCTAAGAAACTTCTGAAGAAATACAAGAAGATGCTGAGGAAGGCGAAGAAGGGCGGTATTGATCAGGAGCTATGAGACATGCTCATGCCCGTGTAGATGGCGTTCACAAGACAGATGTGCGTCCTGAGTTATATGTCTACTCTGACATATAAGTGAATGAATATATTCTCGGATGTGGATGTATCCGTGATTGAACTCTGGGCTAGCACTACTAGATCAGCATGCAATTCATGTGCAGACATTTGGCCAATGGGCATCCGAACTATATCTCGGGAATCAAGCCATCCTTCGAAGTGAACATGACTTTGTCTCTTCTCGCTAACTTATGCCGTATTTCTGGGTGCGCAATCACATTGCCTCTGAAACGGCAATCTTTTCCGGTCGACGTTCGACAAAGCTCAATTCCTGAATATTGCTAAAGAGACATCTTGTGGAATTCGCGATGATATACAGGATCGAAATTCACGTTGGAAGGGATTAAATCCTACTCAACTAGGTACACAAACTCTATTCCTCGGTAATTTATAGTTCTCAACCCAACCTCTTAATATTTGTTTCTTCCTGAATTAAAACACTTTTCCACGGACTTTGATGAGTTTTGATATTTCCAATCCATTATCTAGGTACCTTTGAATACAACTTTACTATTCTATTGTCCACCGTCCCCTTTTGATCTTTCCATCGACATACACTTTATTGCTGGAATTGTTTAAATCGATATCAAGGTCAAATAACATGAACGCGCATCGATGGGATTCTTGTCCTCTGCTATTAAGTACGGCGTTGATAGTTATTATTTTGATGGAACTGGAGAGGTGGTGGTAGCTGGTACGGTAATTCCATAGTTTCATGTCTACAGGCGGGCGCGAGACGAGGGCTCGTGGTGGAAAGGTAGGTATTTGAGTGGTCGATTGTGATTAGAGATGTTTTTTTATAATTTAGTATTGTCGGTGCGTTTATTTTGTAGGAAATGCTTGCCGGGTTTTAATGGTAGGGGTGGATAAGGATGAGGATAAGGAGGTAAGAGTGAAGAAGATAGTTATGTATAAGATTTCCCCTAATCGCCAGCTTCGAATTTTAGTAGGGACTCGCGTTTGAAATTAAATCTCTTCTATCCGATATAAGATTTTAAGTCTTTGATTTGATTTGATAGTCATTAACGTCCGGCGAGCGGCGGCCGAAGGCCGTCGCCCTTGGGGCCTCCTATAGGGCACGAGGACGTGTCAAGCTACATACACGGGGGTAAATAGAAGACATATTTAAGGAAAGACTTCGCAGCGAAGCTACGGTGGGTTCGATTAGGCCCGTCCCCGCTATTTGAGACTTAGGTCGCTAGAAGATAAAGTAAGGTCCGCGTAGGACTTATAGGTAAGTACTATACTATACCGGCTAGTATAGGACTTAATAGTCCGTATAGGTTTGAGGGCGGCTGAGGCCGCTGGTTCGTAGGCTCCTAGCCCGGATAGTCTTCGGATACATCAAACTCGGCTCTTAAACTCGGATATGCCGTGTCTGCGGGGCTAGGAAGATTGCGTGGCGTAGTACCTCTACCACACTTATTTATTAGCGAAATGAAGATTCTTCCCTACCTCCGTAATACGTAGTATCAACCACAAAATCTGTACCTACTATACTTCCTTATTAGGCTAAAATACGACGTTTTTTCTCGTTTCAACCGCTTAATCTCGTTAGAATATACTCAAAGATCCTAGCTAAAATAGCTACGGCCGAGGGCTCAAAAACAGCCCTAATTAATCTTATTACGCCAGACGTTAGTTTAATCGTAATTGAGGACTTAATTGACGAGTCTCTACCATCTCTTTACGATCTAGTAGGGCCTAAAAAGCATGCTACTGTAGCAGCTATTGAGGGCCCTACTAAAGCGCTAAAAGCCGTGCAAGTTGCCTTAAACTTGAGCGCTACAAACGCTTCAAACGCTTCAATTGAAGCCGCCAAGGCCGTAATAATGGAGGCTAAGGTTTAAGCCAAAATCGCTAAATAAGTAGACCTTTTTACAGTACTTGAACAGCGCCTTAAATAGGAGATACTATCTCTTAACGTTATCCTTCGCCCTCTATTTCAGCCTTACCCCAATCTGGCCGAATACCTAATCCCTCTTATTAAAAAGAGATAGGACGAGATTCCTACCAATCACTTATTCCTACTACCGTGCGTAGGAGAGAGGCCGCCTCTTTTTATATAGTTATTCGAAGATGGCTTAGACTATCTACACAATTACGCCTTCTCTTAAGGCTTCGCAATCGTCGTATATAATCGGCCATCTAATGGTTCTCGTATATAGGTTCGCTGTGTATATTACGGCGAAAAAACCAGGAATATATACAAACTTCCTGATTATAAGGGAGAGAAGGTAGAGGTTGATAGTAGGATCTTTGAGAGGGTTTAAGAGAATACTATAATCCGTAAAAATAGCTACTAGTAGGGCGCCTAGATCTCGTATATTTAAGAGAACCAGCGACACGGTAAAGGCGAGGGTAAAAAGGTCTACCGTATAACTCAAAACCGGCTTGAAAAGGAGTATTCTTAGTACTACAGCATGGCGCCGGATCCGTTTGTATATATTGAACACTAGGAGAGAGACGAGGATCACTATAACGCGATTAGGATAGCTAGAGACTTCGCTAAAACTCATATAAAATACTACCAAGTAGCTATACAGCTTCAACTTCACGGCCTTCAACTCCGTAATACCAAATAGTACTATAATCTCCGTGCCAAGGAGTAGGATTTACGGCTAATAGACTTTCTAAATAGTCTCTTCAACCTTCTTGAGCACCATGCAGAAACTAATAAGGAGGGCTACGAGATCCGTTACTAAGTACGGTATTCTTATATAATTAGCCCTACTGATAGCTCCGCAACTACTCGTAATATCGAATAGATTGTATAGTAGACGAAGCGCTAGGAGGAGTTTACTATTCGCTTTATTACCGATTTTTGTATACATATTGATAGAACCTTTAATACTAATAAGGAGGGCCTTATTTTAGGCCTTGCAACTGGCGTGTTATATACTAGAGATAGCTTTCCTATACTATAAACCTAGATAAAGTTAGAAAGTTCAGAAGCATAGCTATTCTTCTTATAATATATAAAGAAAATATTGACTTCTAGGAGCCTTAAAAGTGGCTTAGATTCGTTAAAAACGACACTAGTTAATAATAATAGCCCTAGGGTAATCGTCTCTAACTTCGGCAAAGGCCTTACCGCCGCGTTACCGTAGTCTCTATTTGCATATTGCGGACAACAATATTGCCAATAGTACTGTATAGAAGCCTTTAAAAAGGTAATCTCAAGGGCAACTACTACTAAAGCGGAAGGCTCCTACACAATTCAAGAGCGCAACGCCATTTGTGGTGATAGTAAGCAAGAATACGGACTGATCTGGCCGTGGTTGAAGTCAGAAACTAAGGCTGAATTGGGAGAGAATCGCGCTGCCCTAATAGCTATATTACTACCAGTTCACCGCCGCTATTTTAAGAATACGTAGTAGCCTCTAGAGAAGCAAATAGTTACTTTATACGTTAAGTTCTTCCCAAATCTAGGCGCCAATTCAACTCAAATTGGGGAGAGTGGTAATGCTAGGATAAAGATCTATACGAGTAAGGATAATACGCTTAAAAAGTCCTTTGAGAAGTTAATAACTAGGGTAGTTACTCGGCTTTACTATATTACTAAAAGAGAGCTATCTAAGGACTTAAAGAAGCTTCGAATTACTAGTTTGGATAGCGCTCAACGCGCTATCTTTGCAGAGATCTCTAGCAAGTATATATACCGTGCAATACTAGGTCTCTATAATACCTATATTAAGGCTTCTAACCAAGAAGCTACTCGCCTAGGAGGAGATCCTACAGCTATTAATAACTTAAAAATAGTAGTAGGTAGCTATCAATGCGAGGATATAGCGAGATTTAGCTTGCCTTGTTACTACTAGCTTTGGTAATATATTCTAGCAAACTATACAATGCTAAAATCCTTTATATATCCTTAGTAGTTCCTTTTTAGTATTTTCGAAGCCGAGAGAGCCCTTAAATAGAGCCCTTCATAGTATATAGATTCTCTAAAACTGATAAACTCAATCCCTACGCGCAACGTAGGCATGGCCTACCTTTTCTCCGAAATCCAAGCTCTTATATAGTATATTGAGTTACTAAGTCAGCTAGTTTAAGAGAAAGTAGCTGAAATCTTCGCCCAAAAGTATAACGAGATTACTTACTAGATAGCTATTACTGCGGAGATAGCTACCCTACTATTAGATTCAGCTTTCAACGTGCTAAAAAAGGTCTAGCGCGCTCCTCTACAGCAGAAAAAGAGCCATGGCCCTACTAGGGCGCGTTTAATAACCTCTACAGAGGCTTCTAAGAGAGAGATAGTATTAAGGGTTACTAAATAGCGGAAAGAAGCTACTATTGAAGTAACTAAAGCGCCTTTAACGCGTGCTCAAAAGGCTACTACTACGAGGAAGCGGAATAAGGAGTTGAAAGAGAGAGAGAGAGAGACTTTAATAGCTTTAACGGCTTCAACTTTAACGGCTTTAATAGTAGAGAGAGAGAGGGTTCATTTAGTAGCGGAGGGTACTATAGAGAGAGTTAGGCGTCCTCGTAAAAGCTATAATTACGCTATATTGGCTACTAGTAATAAAGGACCTTCGAAGAGGGCGCGCCTTGAGGTAATATATAAGGAGTCTTTGCTATTAAGGCTAGCGCGTAGTAGTAAGGTTTTTAAGCGTGAGAATGGCATTCTATAGACGTAATAGGAATATATGTTGTATAGCTACTAAATGTATATAGCTAAGTAACTGCGCCTCCCGCATTTCCCCGCATAAACGGAGGATCCGAGTTTGAGGGCCGAGTTTGATATATCCGAAGACTATCCGCTCCTAGCCTAATATAAAAGGGAACTGCTGAGTGAATAAATGAAAGGGGAACTAACTACTAACGCCTAATAAAAGAAAAGGGAACGTAAACTGAAAAAGGCGTATAAATTGTCAGGCCCAGCTAATAATAAGGGCCTGGGGCGTCGTCGGGCGTCCCTCTATCCTACCCTAAAGCTTAGAGGCCGCAACTTTAATATAATGCGGACCCGTCCCGGAGACAACCACCTCCTAGGATCTCCTAGGAGGTCCGCCGTGCACCTCGATGCCATGAGAGAGGGGCAGGCGTGATCGGCTAGGGCAATTGTGGGAAGGGCGCCGGCTCCTGCAGCGACTGGCTGACGCGTCTGTCCCCGAAGCCGAAGCTTAGGGGGCTAAGGGGAGGGTACCAGAGGGATACGAGACTGCGGTCTTGGGTGGGACGCCGGATGACGAGTTCGGGTGCCTTGAAGACACGGGGATGCATGCTGCTGGGAGTCAAGATTTCAAGTCAAGAATCAACAGCGCTGTATTGATCGGCTATTCGAATACGAGACTATCTGTATCGCCAATCTACGCGTACTTAACAGATATAGTAGGTACGATCCAAGTCATCAAGTGCGCCACGCCCTGATGAATTCCTTTTCCGGCTTGAAAATATCAACGTCACGATCCTTATCACAACGGCAATATTACAAGTCCATGTCCCATATTCGACCATGGAAATACCTTGCTCGCGGCTTTTTGGATTTCTCGGCGCGGTGATAGGAAGAAGTGGCTTGTCACCTGGCAGGTATCAGATCTTGCTCACAATGTTTTGAGCAGATTCGATTATTAGTATTTGGTTGGGGAGGTTGAGGTTTACAGTGGGTATTGGAGTTCATACATGCAGCATAACACCGGATTTGAAAGCAATTTCAGGCATCATTGAGGAGGGAACAATGAGACATCAATTTGTCAAGGTAGCGAGAAACAATGAATTCATGTAAAAACCCGACTTCTCCACGTTTGGCATTGCGTCCTTAGAGGAAGCCATGATGATGACCTCCTACCTTTTCGATTTCAGTGGGTTTCTTGCTTATCACCATGTTGCCAGTAGTTTTTGCAATTTTCCCATGGCCATTCCTCCGATTCTACCTTTTCTCCCTCCTTTCTACCTGGCCACTCCGGGAACTTCTTTCGTTTGTGTTCGTACTCTGAACAATGAGCAGTGTGGTCACACCAGTCATCGTATGCCTCGTCGCGCCATAATCCAGTAGCAGCCAAGAAGTCATATTGCTGGTGATGAGCCATTAGTGACCAGGCTTTGGCGTGACAGGCCAGGGGAGCACTTACCGCCATATAATCCTCATCACTAGGTTCGTTGGAAGGCCACCAGCTTTCGATATTTTCTCCCACGATGCAAGGGTAGTTTCTATCACCGCGCTCATGGTTGCTGATACACTCGCCACTGTTGCATATCGCGATAGGAATACTGAAAATCCCATTGAGCTCTCCGCCCAATTGGTCTGGGCCAAATGTCGAAAAATATCCCGACAGAATCTCCGGCGTCACGCCTTCAATCTCTTTTGCGCCCATCTGCTTGTGATATACAAGTGAAGATCGGACAACGCTTTCTTTGGTAATTTCGAATTCTGATAGAAGCTCGAGGCCAATAGGATCTTTCACATGGTTGTGCTCGGCGAAAGAGAACCTAGTAGTGTTAGTTGTATCAACCAATCAAAATTATGTGCATACCTTTGCAAGTAGAAGACCTTGTCACGATAACCGGGTGTATCGACACAAACACGGGCCTGCGACGGTCCTCTATCATCTGAAGCACAATTAGGTGTGTTTGATTGTGTGATATAGACAGCGTCGCGCCTGAATTGGTAGTTAGAATGGTCAAACTCAAAATTGCTTCACACGGTGGAGAAACATACCGCCATAGGTAGTTGATGATTGCAGAGTTCATTTGGGAGCCGATGAGATTCTTCAACCCATCTCTGTAAAACAAGTGATCGCTTACTTGCCACCTGTTCATGATTAGCTTAAAGGCCCTATGTAAGGAAATTCAGGAAAACGTGCCCAATTTTCGCAGCTGTAGTGATGTTCTGGCCATCTTTACGCGCACCACTCATAACTTCCATGTGAGATTTGGAATGCTCAAACTGAGTTGCGTTGATGACATCTTTTATATATTTATGGACCGGAGCGTTGGCCATCCATTCTTCTTCACTGGTTGCTGTTAGCTACATAATAAGAAGTACGGGAATGATCCTACGGAATTTTCTGGGCATTTATGATATTATTGACTGTGCTCGCGATATTGGCATTTGAGTTGACCTGCAGATTGAAGAGAGCGCTGAAAAAGCGGACAAAATTTGCCCTCCCATCGGTTTCGCCTGCGCTGACGCTGTCGAGCTGTTAGTCTTGCTCTCGAACGCCCCCAAAGAAGACCTTACATTGCGACCGGCACACCGAGGGCAGCCGCAATCACAGCTGTGACTAAACCAAGGATGCTCAAGATCATGCTTCTTCGGTTCCTTTTCTGGGTGATCTCTTTTACTCGTTCATCCCGCTGTGGGAATTTAGTGCTAAGTAACAGCAAATTCGGGCATTGAAATATCTTACGTCGGTAAACTTATGAAGATAGCTGTCATCATCTGCAAGTATCAGGGAGGTAGCGTCCTGTACAGCCTCATTTGCTGTTTCGAAATCTTCAGCAAGTCGTTGGAAGAATACACCTGCATAGAAAGCCCGTATCTGTTCATCGCACGTAAGACTCTTGTTTACGTGATCAAAGTCAGTGATCTAGGTGAAATTAGAATATCGCTAATGAATCTAATTGACAGTACCTACATAGCATGCTCTCCCTGTACACTTGTTGTGTTGGTTTCCAGGGATATGAGTTTTCAGGAACCTTTCGGCGTTATTATCATCGATAAGGAGAGGCCTAAGGTACAAATTGCTTACCAATAACTGAAGTCTTTATTCGCATCCGGGGGAGAGAGCGCCTCCCATTCTGCGAACTTCTGTTCGACATATTGGGGAACTTTGTAATGATCCCATTGCTCGGAAGTAACTTCTGGTGGGTCGTCACAATCCTCATCAGCAGTCGGGACGTCGGCGTTGGCCGAGTGTGCAGTTTGCATAGGCATTTTGATCAGTTGTGTGCTCGTAGTTTGTAAATCAGCCTGATCAAGAAGAAACTGAGTTCTGGTGGTCCAGGATTGCAATGTCTCGCTATGTCAAGTGAGCTACAATGAAGATGCGAGACCAAATAGCAGCGCAATGGTTGATGACTTTTAGCTTGCACGTCAAGGGCCATTGCTTCTTGACAAAGAAGGACTCTCACTCGCAGAACTACATCTGGGATAATTGTACGTACTTCGTGGAAATTCTAGTCGTGTTTGCGTTACTCATTGGCGTAGGCTTCTCATCCAAAGGTTGGCTCACGATCGGAGTCTGAGTACTAATACGCGTGAGAAATACGACGTTCTTGGTATGAAGAAAACTTACCTGGTGATTGTAGCGAATGTTGATTCCTCAGATGGACCAACGCGCCTTGGCCCAATCACTACCGTCTTCTGGTATGGACCTTCATGTCGATCACTAGAAAGGGTATCAGCCATCGAGTCAATCGCATTCGCGGGCCGCAGAAGGCTTACACGATAGGGGCGGCAGTTTCTGCTTTGCCACCACTGAATCTGGGTAGCTGGCGGGAGAGAACGCCATCGCTACACCAAATGTTATGGAAGATGGTTGACCATACCCAAACTCTGGTCGCCCGTGTAGGCTTCATCCTCAGTTACAGGAAGTCTGGCGCCGCAAGGAAGCACTGAGATGGAGTGATTTGGACTGATACTGATGAGCAAGTAAAGTGAGAAAGGATGAAGCGGATGTGTGGATCTGGTGGAGTCGACCAAGTACTCCAGAAGTTCCGAGGGTGCGTAAGGAGTCGCTGCCCAAAGAGGCGCACTATATAGATTCGCATGTCTTCTCTTTGGTAGTACCACGTTCTCTACACCTTTTTCCATCATTCCAGTTTCGTAATCGATAGTCTTGGAGCCCGTAGCCGTTGCTATCCAGAAAAGTCATCGGCCAGAATGGAATCGTGACTCTCAATTGATAGGATCGTCTTCCAACGATCTATGAGCTTTCTAATCTTAATCCAGCTTATTGGCCGAGCGATTGAGTGGATGAAAGACAGCAGGTATATATAGACAGGGCGCAGCGAAACTGACAGCTACACCATTTTGGCCAGCATGCACAGCTACAAGATAGCTCGTAAGATCTCCAACAGTAGCAGTCACCTAGCAATCAATGTACCTATGGGACTCGTACCTCTCCTTCCCTCAAAGCCTTGGTGTAAGTGGAAATGTATTGATGCCCCTAGAAACGGTTGAAACGGCTGGTTGAGTACCACGTCCGACTGTGAAATGGCAATATATTGCTATGCATCGTTTTATCAGACTGAAACACATTACAAGGGACAGAAGATCAGCTTCTCCAACGACTGTAGCAGTATGACCGATTTCGAGCTGCCGCGGCTTGAAACACGCGTCATACGCCAACGCACGGCACCCTGCCATCGAGCGAACCATGGATGAGGGAGGAAGATGAAAGGTCAGCGAGAAGGTCTTGATATGCGCATGTTGTAATGTTTCGAACCACCTGATGTGCAGTGGTAGGAGGCGTTGTGGTCGTGGTCGAATCCAGGAAAAGTGGATCCAAAACACCAAGACACTAACGGGCCTAAACTCTGCATTTTAGTAGCCACTCTCGATCACATGACGGCTCAGCCTTGTCTTTGTCCAACTACCCAATGTCACCTAGCTTCACTAAATTTAGTGGCACCCCCCAAAGAATACAATTTGTAGTTCATTTCTACTCATCTCGGATTCATATCGACAGCCTGAGATTTGTATCGACTTCGAGAGAAGGCCTTACTAGAGATTTATCAATACAGCTATCCGCCATCTTCTACTAACAGCGAAAATTCGATGTCAAGCTCGTGCAGAGATCAAAGAATCAAAAGTTAAGACCTTGGATAGCCATAGCAATACGACGATCTACTCCATATACAATAGACCATACCTGCATGAACTGAAAAAGAGAGTCACCTTCATTTATAAGGGACGATTCATTCAAAAGATCCAACAAGGCCTAGTAAGCGAAGACAAGATCGCCGGTCGGATTGTTCTGTGCTCTAGACTACGATGTACTAGTATACTATGCATACCACAACATCTCAATCGTCAGTAACATGATCGTGATGAAGTGTCCTTACTCAGCAATCCCTCCGCTAATATCATACATTCATCACTCATATTCATCATAACACCGTGACCACCCTAAATAAAATCACCATCACCAAAACCACCAAATGGATTATGCGGCGCACCACCAGGGCCTCGATGTCCAGCACCGGGAAACCTGCCCAGTCCACCGCGTGGATCGCCTGGGTATACGGGATCGTAACGCGCTCCTCCTGGGGCTCGTGGGTCTCCACGGATGCCCTCTCCGCCATGTCCTCCAAACAGTGGATCATCGAAGGTAGGATGCATACCGCCTCCGCCTCGACCACCTAAGCCAGGGCCGAAGCTCGGTCGGATTGGATCATTTGGGCCCATGCCTGGTGGGTAGAGATCATCATGTCCGATGCCGAGTGGATTTCGGCCGCCTGGAAGACCACCCCGTGGGCCACGTAGAATGTCATGTTCGTCTTCGAATCCTGGAGGTTCGAGGCCATCTGGAAAGGGTCGTCGTGGCTCGAGGCCGGTGTCTCCAAAAGGACGAGGGCGAGCTGGTGGTGGGTCGTATCTTAGAGGATCGTAAGCCGGTCGCTGAGGATCTCGGGGATTTTGTTGTTCGCGTTGGGATTCTGACTGTGACTCTTCGTATCCCTCCTTCTGTAGGCTTGGTGCCAGTTTCTGAATGATCGAGACCTTGAGGAGACTGCCGAGATCGCTGAGACGACCAGAAGAGATGAAAATGTTCTCTATTGTCTTCGCGCTGCCGTCGTTGACCTGGCCCGCGACTGGAGTTGCGGGCAGATTTCCTGGCGATATGTAGTCGTTTGCCACGAGCTCAAATGAGGCTCGCTTGTCATCTCCTATAGCCAGACCGTCGACGAAGACCTTACTTCCCATTTGGTGGACTTTTACGATGTACTCCATGGAAGACTGAGGGTGTGAGTATCGGAAGTCGAAGGAAGAGGAGGCATTCCAGCTTGAGGGCAGCGGTTGTGGTTCTGTTGCCTGTGATTCTTTAAGAATGTTAGAAATCGATCTTGAATAGAGAGCCCCTTTCCCATGACATGACTTACCGATCTTTTGCTCCCCAAAAGCTTTGAGGGTGAAGCCAACATTCAGCATGCCAGCATGTATAGCCAGCGCGATGGCTTCGATCGGTGTCTTGAGTTGTGGAGATGCATCTGGTGGCAGGCTCTTCGCGACCGTCTGGGCCAAGGATGGTGCGCTAAGCGGGTTGGCTACCGGTACGTTTGACATGGTGAAGGTGTGATTTGATGTAGTTTTAAGGACTTGGAAGATAGTAGATATGTGGGGGGAATGGAGTTGAGCTGGGCTTAAGTAGTAGCGTCGAGGCCGCACAAAACGTCGAATCAGGTAGCACAGTGACGCATGTATTGATGCCACAGATACTGAAGAGAGCTCCTATTGCGAAACAGTCGAATATATGGGAAGAAGAGATGTATAAGAGAGGACGTTGCGATTCGATGATTATTCGACTGCCGATGAGTTGATGGTGGATAGTTATGGTTGTACTATGAGAACGGGATTTATAGACAATTCATAACTCAACGACTAAGTCCGACGATTCCAACCCAGAATCTGAACCAAGTCTTATTGAGACAACAAACTTCATTCCCCAGTGCTCTCATCAATTCATACTCACTCTGCCTCCGTAGTCGATGGATGTGCGCTTAGACAGTGACAGTGATGTTTCAATCCCGGATCAATATCGATTCACCTCTGGCAATCTCAGAGAGAAATGTAGCCAGGAATACATCGATATCGATAATGATTTTGAAGAGTTGTATGATAATAACAAAGTGTGTGAATTCTTGGACTTTGTCCTCATCTCCATCTTCATCACCCCTACCTACCTTGTCTCCCCCGCTCCGCTTCCACTTCCACCTGCCAGTGCTTGAAACGCGTCACCTTGCGCCTGCGTGGTCAAACACGTCTTCCGACACTGTAGCTACTATCAACCACAGCTTGAAATCCTCTCTCCCCAGCTGTCATACCCCCGACCATGGAGAAATACGGCTATCCACCAGTTCAGACACCCATCCGAGAACGACGTCCGACTTACCATGTCACCACCAGGAGTCGCATGAAGTACCTATGCCTCTTTGCGGGCTCTTTTATGCTCTTGTTCTGGCATCTTACGAAAGTCTCACAACACACTCTTATTCCGCTCGCTGGGCGATCAGAAGCGTTTGACGATATCTCCACTGATCATTGGAGAAAGAATACAGAAGTTGACGATGGGAAGTGGAAAGTACCGTTGGAGGCACATATTATGTTCGTCTTCCGACAACATGCCTCTGCAACAGCAAATTCACGGCTGTCTACTGACATAGTCGTAGGTCCAAATGCCCCGACGCCTTGGGCTGCCTCCAAAACCTCCTTCTTCCAACTCTCTCGCAATCAGACACCCTCTCCAAAGTAAACTTCACCCTCTCCTACATTGGCACTCCCCAACCCGACGGCGACATAGCATGTATGCACGGCCCTACCGAATGCCTCGGAAACATCCTCGAACTCTGCGCCGCACACTCCTACCCCGATCCCAAGATTTACCTCGGGTTCACGTTCTGCCTCTCAAAACGGTATTCGGAGATTCCAGCGAGGGAATTGGTGGAGGAGTGTGCGTTGGAGAGTGGCATTGATTTTGGGACTTTGAATGATTGTGCTAGTAGGGAGGATGGCGCCTTCGGGATGGGTCTGTTGAGGGAGAGTGTGGAGAGGAGTAAGAGTGTGGGCGCTGGAATCAGCTGTACGGTAAGACTTAATGAGGAGGTGAGGTGTGTACGAGATGGTGGGCAGTGGAAAGATTGTCCAAAGGGGAGTGCGCCAGGCGATCTGGTGAGGGACATCGAGAAGTTGTACGCTGAGCGGAATAGCGTTAACAAGGCGTAAGATTGGCATGAAGCATGTTATTGTATGTAGAAGTACTTCGAGCATCTGTTCCACTTGATTATCTTAATTCGTACGTCTCTGATAGCAGCATTTCCTCTTACCAACCTATCGGACCTAGACACAGTACGTCCTACACACACTAATTCATCAGACGAACATCTTTCATCCCAACACATTACCATCACCTTTTCTAGCGCTTCGAGATTATCGCTCCTGTTCACGCACTTGTACGTGTCTCTTGGGATCTACAAGGGGCATCAGAAAATCCGCTGCCGATTATCGCAACACTTTCTTCCCTTCAACAATCGTATCGTTGCCTCCTTTGCGACAAGCAGGTGACCCAGTTCCTCCCATACTGGTAGACGTCCAGTCTCTCTCCAGAGCTAATCTCTTTGAATCGATATGGCGGCGTGATATAGTGTCACAGCGAATGGGAAACAGCTGGAGTATTTTTGGCTTTTCGCTTTTCGCTTTCGCATTCAATTATTATTCACATGGTTGGACCAGTCCTCTCCCAATGACTAAGTATGAAACATCTATGCTAGCTTGCTTCTCGACCTGCTGAGTGGATAACACCAACGCTACATAAATGAGTGACCTCGACATTCCAAAATCGCAAGCGCCGACCTCCGACTGCTACTACACAACTACGTCCCACAACACGACGATCGATACAAGGACCTGCCGAACTAAGTTAAGAATATACCACAGCTATAGTACCTATGCATCTTTCTGATACAGCAATAAGAAAGACAAGGAGACAATAATGCCAAACAGACAAATGCCCGATATCACAGACTCCCGCGATCAATACGACATCGGCACTGTGTTTCACCACCAATGTCTGTCTCTGGAACCCTGAGCTTATTATCTTCAAGGCAACGCAATCTACAGTTTGCTTTACTATATCGCAGACGACATGGACTGGCTAATGCTCTCGGAATCGCTAATCCATTTTTGCTCTTGGGTCCTTCATTGGCTCTGCCGCATACCTGGTTGAATAGTCTGTTTATTCATAATCTCTAATTGCTCTCCTGATATTGGATATTGCTTCATCTGGACCTACGCTACCCGCTCTACTGTGTTAGTTTTCAAGGAAGGCAACCAATGGTCGAATACTTGTATAGTATAAGGATTGCCTGGAATCGCCCAAGACTTCGCTGACCCCTCTATTCTAATAGATCTTGAGAAGACCATAGCTTTCCAGTCTTTTCAAAAGATATCTGGAATCACTCAAAATGCGAGCGTCAGTCGCTCTCCTAACGGCACTCCTGCCCACTACTTTTGCGGCCGAATGTGCTCCCCTTCACTTCGTCTACGCTCGCGCAACTACAGAGCCACCAGCTGGACTACAGCCCGCTGAATTCACCGCTCCAGATGGCGCAGCAAAATTCGAGGCTGCTGCCGCTAAAATCTGGTCACTAGGTTATGGAGCTGCCGGTGCATCGCTCTACAAGAACATCTCGGCGCTCCTACCTGGAACAACTGGGTGGCCAGTCCATTACCCAGCTGGCATGGGTGGAGCTGATCTGGGCAACAAAGACATGCTCGATCAACTCAGCAAACAGTCTACCGCCTGCCCAAAACAGATGTTCGTTCTCGGCGGCCACTCGCAAGGTCAGCACTTTCATGTAGCAGCGGTGAGACACATGGCTAACAATTTCAAGGTGGCATGGTGACTGTAAGCACTATTCCTAAGATTCCGAAAGATATCTTGGCGAAGGTTGTTGCTGTTACGATGTTTGGAAGTCCGCCTTGCCCTGAAGTGGTCAAGGACCGTTGCAACTCCTATTGCAACAAGGGAGATTTTGTATGCTTACTCCGTCCACTATATCGTTAACAGGAGGCTGACATATTCGTCACAGGTCTGCGATAGTGCTGGAGGTGGTGCTAAAGGAACTGGTGGAATGCCAAAAGGAATGCCAAAGGGTTTGCCCAAAGGCCTAACTCCACCCAAGATGGGTGGCGAGACGGACACCGCACCCAAGAATCCCGCCGGACCTCCCATGACAGATATGCCCGGGATGCCCGCCGCTGCTCCAAAGACCACAAGTGAACCTCCAAAGGGTGGAATGGAGGGTATGGCTGGTATGAGTGGCATGAAGAAGCGTGCAGAAGCGGATGGAGACGACTGTACAGCGGAGGTCAAGAGAACGGCGAAGAGTTCTAAGAATGCGCATCTTGCTTATAATGAGGATGGGTATTATATTGCCAAGGCTGCTTGTTTCGCTGTCGCTCAATTTAAGAAGATGGGTGGTGGGGGTGCTTAGGTCATCTACTCTGTCAAACTCGTTTCAAAAATCTCAGAGTCTCTTCCATTGTGACCACCTTTGGCCCAAAAGCGAGAAAAGTATCGAGTTTTTCTTTTCGATTTCCTTGCGATTGATTTTGGTGGGTTTTTGGCGGCGCCAAGAAGAGACTCTACCGGACATCCATCGTTAGTAATAAAGACGGAATTGCACGATTCCATGGATGGCATCTACATTTGACTTGTAGAAATAAGTAACCTGGGATGAATTGGGTGGCTCTACTACACGGCATTCCCAACAATTCCATCAATGGCAAAAAGCAGGATTTAATAGCCTAGAACCAGAACTGGAGGAATATCCCATCGCAATCTCGATGACTATTAGCAAGCTGGAAAAAAAAATGACGACCCGATATCGATGAAGAGACTAGCATAATTGCTTGCCATTAGGATTCTGTTGGTAATCTTCCGAATAGAATACTCAGCACGATGGCAGCCCAATCTTCTATTTCCAGAAGATGCGTTTTTGAAGGTGTATTGATACGGGACAGCTGCGCATCAAATTTGAGCCTAGAGCACGCATGTGATACAAGATCACAGGGGTTTCAATAGCAAATACTTGGCAATGGTAGCTCGAGGCCTTGATCCGATGCTCTCCAGCGGTTCACCGGTATCTTGCCTGACCTCCTCCACAATCTCCCTCGCGCTTATGGTCTTCTTCACCAACCCAATTCCAGTACCGACCCATAGAGCAGCTCGACCGTCCGTGGTATCGTTTCCGGATCCGTCACCAGCTGCCTCGACCTCGTTGTTCAGTCTTTGAATTTAATCGTCTAGCCTAACACCATTCTTCCAGTCCTCGAAACTCTTGTTCACTCAAGCTCTTTCATTATAGTCGCTTGGCCACCTAGTTACGCCCTTGAGTTGATCAAAAACCTTATTTCGAATGGTATTCTGACCCCCTTCCTTAGCGTCAAGAATGGCTTCCACGTAGATTCTTCGAGGCTAGGAATCGACCGTACGTCCCGAGAACAACGAACGGCTTCAGCACCTATGATAAGCACTGTAGCTGCGCCACGGCCTCTACAATGCCATCCGAAGCAGCGACAAAATGAAGAGATGATTGTGATTATTGTGGAGGAAATGTGAAGGATGTTAGGACGGCAAAAACACAATCAGGAATGGAGCCATCTATTTTCGGAAATGCACGTGCTATTCGGGCTAACCGCTTCAAGTATCTCCGACGCCCTCTCCCTCACTGTTCTCGCCTCATCAACTTCTCCCTTCCTCCTCCCCATCTTCATCACCAGGCACTGCATCCGCCCTTTACTTGGCTTGAGGATTCTGTACAACCACGTCGGGTTCTGCATCACATCCCTCAGTAGCGCCTCATATGCCTCCTGACGCAGACGGCCTTGTCTCGCCGCCCGACATTCACCTACCATTGCGATTGACTGATCTTGAAGGCTTCAAGCTACACAGCCTAATTGAGACTCCTCCTTCAACATAAGGCTTCGGTGCATGCTCAAGACGAATGTGGAAGGGGGCGGATTTCTATCGCCAACCTGGGAGCACATCATCTCCAAGAGCACAATCGCCTTCTCTACCATATGGCGAAAGTCTTCAGACCTTGCATCTGCACCGATTGCGCGAAATCCTACAACTCCTAGGTCTTGAATTTTGCGCGTATCCACAAGGTTCCGTTCCAAGGTCGTACCAGAGCAGATTGTTATCCTGCCAGTGAACACCCAATCCGTAAAATCGTACAGCTGCACCCCCTTCGACCCTTGCGTAGATTGAAGTACTGCTATCACTGGTAGCGCCTTGCAATGCCTTCAAGTATAGAGATCTTATCTTGAGACTGGGGACCAAGGACTACCACAAGGTGGAAATAGATGGTCGGGTCCAACCTACATCCTGATTGAGGCTGTCGTCCAGCCTGTTGACATGTCTTACAGATCTTCTTTGCTGCATTCGAATTACCTTATTGGTACTACTTGCCAAGCAAAAGCCTTCGGCTGGACGAAACGCAAAGAAGGCGTGGTTTCTCGTCCATGGCTTGATCAGCTACCAGAGTTTCGGGAGCAGTAGTCAGGTCGGCAATGGGGTATTGATGATCCCGTCTATTTTGGTATTGCTCTACTTCTGAAAGATCTATACTCTTTTGCGTCGTCAAATGGAAAGAGTATATGCTTGAAATGCTCCATGCAGCTATCATCCCTGTTCACCATACTTGGACTCCTTTCATTCCTCTTTATATCATCGCCACTCATCCACCCCGCACTCCAGCCAATGTAATTCTATCATGTTTTTATTCCTCGTAGCTTCTATCCTCATAACAGTCGTCTCAGGGGTAGCAATCGCAGACTATCCCTCCCATCAAACTCACCATGACGACCCACAACACCACGACTATCCATCAACAAAATCAATATGGCAACCCGCAGTCGGTACACCATACCAAATGATCCTCACAGGCGTTATTCCAGACAACACCGTCACAATCCAACCCGCCACCATCCCAATCTTCGACGTCGACCTCTTCTACACCAACAAATCCGCAATCTCCACTCTCCACGCCCAAGGCAAAAAAGTAATCTGCTACTTCTCCGCCGGCAGCTCCGAAGACTGGCGTCCAGATGACATGGATTTCCCCGTCGCGGACAAAGGTCCCTGTCTCAACGGCTGGGCAGGCGAACGATACCTCAACATCCGTACCCAAGGCGTTTTCAACGTCATGCAGAAACGCATGCAATTAGCCGCGGAAAAGGCATGCGATGCCATTGATCCCGATAATGTCGATGGGTTCAGCAACGAGAATAGTTTTGCACTTACGGCCGATGATGCTGTTACTTATATTCGGAGATTGGCTCGTTATGCGCATGGGCTGGGTATGGGCATGGGTCTTAAAAATGTTCAGACGCTTTTACCACGGGTTATGGATGTGATTCAGTTTGCCGTGAATGAGGAATGTGCTTTGGTTCCTGGGGAATGCGATCCCTACCTTGCTCTTATCCAGGCTGGAAAACCGGTCTTTCATGTCGAGTATACTTCGAATTATATACTCAAAGATGGTAAAGTGGTTATTTCTAGTAAGGGCTTCGCGGGGATAGATAGTGAGGCGTTGAAGAAGAAGTTGTGTTTAGAGGGTCGGGTAGAGTTTAGTCGGACGTTTAGTACTGCGATTAAGGTTTTGAATTTGGATGGGTGGGTTTTGTATTGTGATGGTCGTTGGGGTGAGACTGGTACTGTATCGGATGGGGTGAAGAAGGGGTTGAAGGATTGTCCTGATGGGAATTAAAGGTTGGATGGATTCTTGGGGAGTTGGGATCTTGGGAGTTTTTGTTGGGAGTGAGGAGTATAGAAGTGTGGCAATATCGCCTTTACGGTGCTTTTAAAAGAGCTTTAACATGGGGGTAACGACTATACAACAGCGTGTTGATCTATCCCATCCAATAGTGACGTACCATCCTGTTATCAAACATGAACCGACCACCTAATACGAATCTACTATTCAACAGTGACGTACTACCTCCTGTTATCCACCGTGAACCCATAACAGCAGCCGCAGGTGCGAATGTAAGAACACAGCAGAAGAACAATAAAACGCACACCTCCGCTCCCAGAACACATACACCTTCACCAAAACTAAACCCAAATATCACGAGCAATATGTCTCAACCACTACCACCACTATCACTACTACAGACACCAAACCTCCCAACCTTAAGCCCGAAACCAAAGAAGGTTCGAACGACATTCCTCAGTCTCCCCCGTGAACTCCGTCAACGAATCCTCATCAACGCCACTAACGCCTACGTTCCCCTCTCCGTACTCATAGAAACCATGAAAGTATCATGTCCCCCACGTATACGCAATACCGATCTTACATGGATAAAGACGCGCCCCACATTCCCAGCGATCTTCGATGCAGCCTACACGGACGACGACGACGCGAAGAGTAGATTCAATTTCGAGTTTGAGCTTGCAAAGAGTCTCGAGTTTGAGTTTATACTGGACGCTTTGGTCCTGGAGGCGAACGTTTTGGGGAGAGTGCATGGGGTTGTTAAGGTGGATATGGGGTTTGTGGCTGAGCAGTGGACCAAGCAGTTAAAGGAGTACACGGAAGAGATGCATGAGGCGTTGGATGAGTGGGCGTGGGGATTGGGAGATGATGAGCCGGATGATGAGTCTGAATCAGCGAAGTATTTGCGGATGAGCCTAGAGTGGGATGAGGAAGATGAATCGGACTACGAATCGTCTAGAGACGAAGACGATGTGGACGATGAGGAAGATGAAGTGCAGTACGAACCATCTGAAAACGAAGAAGACGAGGAGATTGGCCATGATGAGTCCGTTTCGGAAGATGAGACCACGAAAGAGAGCGAGGGTGTTGAAGTAGCAGCGGAGGAGCATATCGGTTCTGACACTGTGGTCATTGCGGGAGAGAAGCACGCTGCAGAGGGTGATGGGAAACTCGAAGTCCAGGCGATGAAGCGACAGAAAATGATTTGAAGGAGCGATGGAGTGCGGATGCTAAGCGCAGGCAGTAGAAATCATGGCCTTGGGTCGGTGATATTTTTGCTGTCTAGTAAATGGCTGGATTAAGAGGGTCTTTCTACACGAGTGTAATTCTAAGGACAGACCTGAAACATCTTTCAAATTCCAGAAATACTTTTGTCGTATCATTCCCTCACCAAACGAATTTATTTCATCTCTTCGGCGTCGCTCAACTTGTGAGGCTTGGTCGGTTTTGGCCACTCCGGTGCATCCAGCAAGGCCGCGCTCTTCAACAATGGAATATCTGCGCCTGTCATCGTACTCTTATATTTCTGAGTACCTCTGAATTCAAACAAGAATCCCATTGGGAATCCGAAGTCGAAGGGTACGGTATTTTCAATCTCGTCGATTTCCTCATCTGACAGCTCGATGGATAAAGCCTGGATGTTGCTCTTCAAGTGATTGACGTTCCGTCCGCCAACGATGGGGTAGACATTTGGAGCCTTGTGCATCACATATGCGAGAGCGATGGACGTCAAGACGGTGTCCTTTTTCTTCGCGATCTTCTCGAGCGTTTCGGACAGTCTGATTTTGTTCTCTGATGGCATTGCTCCACCGCGTCCGGAAGCAGCGGCCTTTCTCTGTTCTTCGGTTTTGAACTGACCTCCGCCCAAAGCTCCCCATGGCGCCAATGCCATTCCTTCATCACGACACATGGGGATTATGTCGCGCTCGAAGTCTCGGTCCGCGGCGGACCATTGGCCTTGATAGATGCTGAATTGGCGGAGGTTGTGGTCACGAGCGTACTGGTTTGCTTTTGAAACAACCCAGGCTGGTGTATCTGAGATTCCGAGGTACATGACTTTCCCTTGGGCAACGAGGTGATTCAATGATTGCATGACCTCTGGAATCGACGTAGTAAAATCCCACCAATGGATGTAGATCAGATCGATATAGCTGGTCTGCAGTTTCTTCAAGCTTGCTTCAACGGAAAGGTGGATGGACTTGGTGTGCTGGCCTTGGTAATTTGCCATAATCTTTGGTGTCGTAGAATTACCAGGAGCCGGGTAGGCAGTCGTGAACTTTGTTGCAAGCACAATCTGATCGCGATTCTTGCGCGAGGCCATCCACTCTCCAATCCAAGTCTCACTTTCTTCTGACTGGTAATTATTGGCAGTGTCAATGAAGTTGCCGCCCATTTCGAAGAAGTAGTCGAGCATCTCAAAGCAGGTTTCCTTGGTGCATTCTCCAAGCATTTCCTTCCTTCTCAATGTCAATCAGTGTGTCTTTTGAAGGACTTGAATCTACTTACCACGCCTCACCAAAATTCATCGCTCCAAGACATAGCGGGGAAACTCTCACGCCTGCGGTTGGCGACATGATTTTGTGGAAGCCTAGCAGGCTCTTTGGCTTGGGAAGTGGGTTGAAAGACATGATTGCGGCTTGTTGAAAGGTGGTTTCTGGAGAAGTTCAGATCTGGAGGAATGAAAGTCTTTATATGCAGTGGAAGTCCCTGGCCCAATGATATCATGCCATGCTTCCACGGCGGCCAGCACGGTGTGAAGTAGACTCGGACTTAACGGAGGCAGTACCGGGGATTAGATCCACCCCGCATCTTACCTCCAGCATCTGAACTGATGTGTCGTCGTCCCCACAGATCTCCCTATTGGTGCTGACTGTCCATCTCGTATCCGTCTCCCTATAATCCGGTACTGCATTGTAATCTCTCTCGTCCCAATCTCAAGAATAATAACAACATTTGTCTACCTTTCATCAACTATGTACCGCCACAATTGGCTCGCCATTGGACTTCCTAGGCCATCAGTAGAACTCCAGTTACAATAAACGAAAGGCCGTATCTGAGCTTGATCGTTTTTTAACAATTGCTCCCAAAAACTCGGCACTACAGCACCTATTCATCAGGTGTAAACACCCATATACCGAAGCGGGATCAAAGAACCTGAACTCTAGCAGACTTTGAATTGATCGATCGGCTCTTCGTGTCTTCCTGATTCTGAAAATCAACCTCAGAATCAACTCCTATACAAGAATAAACTCATCTGCACCATCCTCGTCCCAAGTCACGGCTTCACCATGCATACAATCTTCAAAGTAACATTCACATATGAATTGGTAGGTGTTGTTTGGACACTCGCGAAGGATGACAGGGACATTTGAGCCATGCAGAATGCAAACTAGATCTCCGATCTGGCTTTGTGTACTCACCAGACCGTACCTGTCTCCGACGCCTTTGGAAGGCATTCGTCCTTGTAAGATAAGATGCTTTTGCTCTAAAATTGAGTGGTCCGCGAGCCTAAGTCCTTTTCTCAACTCTCGATATTCTTGGAGAATTCGGGGTTCGTGATCGTTGTATGACCAGGCACTATCAGAGCCGTAGCATCCTTCAGCCAATAGGATCTTGATGAGCCTCGCCTCATCTATTTCTGGAGACTCCACGACTCTGTTTCCATAGAGGGGATTCAACACATCGGACCAATCTCCCCAATCTCCGTACTCAAAACGACTGTGAATTTTGTCGATGATATGCCCACGAGTATGGAATTGACCTTGTTCGCTGTTGGAAACTTCTCGATGTGACCGTCTTTTCGATGCTGAGAAAATCGAGTATGGCTCGTTTACACTAAATTGTTCCAAGTAGAGGACTCACTCTCCAGTCAGGGACCCAAGAAGGAAGGAGCTCTCTCTGGTGCTCTTCATCCCTACCATTTCGAAAATGTCTTGTTGTATAGCCAAGTAAAGCAAGACTGTGCGATTGCGCGATAATAGCTCTGGCAGTAACAATGAACACTTGTTCGACCGTCAGCCCATATTCGACATTAATCTCGAAGCCATTCTGGAGTCCAAGAAAAGCGTGCACAAGATCTCTTTGATCCGAAACGAGGGACTTTGACGCGAATTTGTCCAGGTAATAAACGAGATTTCCCGTCCGCCCAGCTATTGTACGAAACATTATCGATCTTATTCTCGCCATTGCCTTGCCCAAAAAGAACCACCGATAGAGATCGGGTCCCGTCACGCCTTTGAGCGATTCTCTCCGTCGATATTGTTTGGCAATGGAAATGCCGAGCTCTTGATCGGGATCGCTTGCCTCATCGAAATCACCACAGAAATCACGAAGATCTTCACAACTTTCGACATATTCTCCAGCAATAAGGAACTTTTGCCGCTGAGAAAGCACAAACTCCTGTACGACCCAAGCTCTTCGAAACCAAGGCTTGTCCATCAGCACCATCACAGCCTGATAGTGACCAATGTGTATGTCCGGTCTCCACTTCACGTGCTCCTGCTGTGTCGCATCTGGATGAGTTGTACTCTTCTCCTGAATATCACAATGAGCCCTGAAGCTTTTATACCACCTAATCAATTCACCAAGAAGCGGCGATTCGACAGGAGCGATGAAGATAAGCGTCTCATATGCAATCGAATAAATCCGGCCCATCAAAGGAACCTGAACATTCTTCTCAAGCAAGCTATCCTGATCGATACCTAAAATATAAGCGAACATTCAAGATGCTCTGAGGTATCATACTCACATAGTTGATCAATCCATAGATATCCCGTGGAACACTGCTTCACCACATACTCCAACGCCGTCTCCAAGTTCTCGGTTATCCAGAGGGTATGACCGTTAGCCAGCGTAAGAGATCGATCTCGTTTGTCGCTTCCCCATACATAGGAGACGGCCTGGTATGGAGGTGCATCTTCCAATGTGAAGGCTACGAGATCGAATGTCGTTTCTTTGGCAGTGCCGCTCCACTGGACGGAGAGAAGGCGGATACTCGTCGGGAATGGAAGTGGCAGCAATGCGTATTTGAAGTTTGGAGGCGTCATCGAGTCCACCATGTCGGTGATCTTGTTGAAAGAAGGATGGTGAGCAGGAGGTGAAGAGCAGAGGTTGAGGCCGCGGGGTTTGACCGGTCTGGGCGTCACGTTCAGTTCAGCCAATACGAGTAGTCCAATGAAATACGAGTTCGGAGTTTTCGAGATCCAATCATTGCGAGGAATTCCAGAGGGCATGTCTGAACAATTTGGGGGCCAGTTCCTCAAGTGAGGAGAGCCGGGTGAGATTCGCGAGGAGGCTTCAGATGAGCGCGAGTATATCTCCCTATTCTGATGCATCCGACTTCTTGTCGAGTGCATGTTCTTTGGTGTTCGACTTCTGGCAATCTAGGCGATTGCGTCGCCAAGAAATTAACAATACCAATCCTCTTCAATCACTATATACCTCTAAGCCTTCGCCTTCTTCCTCACCTTCTCCACCAATTTCTTCAAATCATCCCCGCCATTACTCGTCGTCTTCGCCTTCTTGTTAGGCTTCCTCCCCACATCATCTTCATCTCTCACAGCAGCTCTCTTCTTCCGTCCCTCTTCCATAATAGCGTTCATCCCCTCCGTCTTCTTGAACTTGGGATTCGAGGGATCGATCGCAAACTCATGGCTCTCAAATAATGCCGAGAAACGCGGATCTTGGGTATCGATTTTAAAAGCTTCTCCTCCAGGCGCTGTCTCGGCCTCGACCTTACCCTTGTTCTTCTTCTTGCCCTTAAGCCTTTTGGCTTTTTCTTGTCGTTTGATCTCACGCATGTCGAAATGGCGAATCGAGTCATCCTCACCAGCCATGAGGAGTTCCAGTTCCTCACGTTTCGTTCCCTCAGCCACCTCATTGGCTTCCTTTTCGGCTCGAAGTTTGGCTTTTTCGGCCTTTCGCGCTTTCTTGGAGTCTTTATCTGCGTTGAGTGGGTCTGTGAAAAAGGGGTCATCGAATCCTGCTTCTTCTTCCTCTTGAGCTGGCGGTGGAGCGGCGACCTCCTCATCTGAGGCGCCAACGAGATCTGGATCTCGGCCTTCACGACGTGCCTTGGTTCGTTCTTTTCTTCGGGCTTTTCTTTCACGTTCCTTGCGTACGTAGCGTTCCATGGTGGTTTCCTCGATATCGCGGGGATCATTTTCGAAGACTGATGCCTTCTTTTTTAAAGCGGAATCTGTGGCGTTTGCTGCTGATAGACCGGGCGTGAAGGAGACTTGCATATTGCCAACAGGACCTTTTGTTTTCCCAGCCGCGTCTTTCTTGCTTGATTTGACGACTTCGACTGGTAGGCCGAGTGCAGCCCGTAGCAGATCGCGTTTGTCGGCCTTTGTGGACTTTGAGGTTACAGACATCAGGTCTGAGTTGGGATCTTCATCGGCAATCTCCTCCTCTTCTGACTCTTCTGATTCCGATGCAGAGCCAATGTATGCCTGTAGATCATTCTCATCAATCTCTTTTCGACTGAATGCCCGTTTCTGAACCTCCTTTCGCTGCTTGTCATCCGCATCCCATGTCAATTTGACATTTGAGTGTGTAAGAGCCTCTGTGACGAATTCCGTGGGTCTGTAATCGCGCGGAACCTCTTTGCAAACATCCCTCGGCGTCTCGTCGAAGGTGACCTCGTCGGGAACAAATCGTAGGTCAAAGAAATTGGCCGAAGAAAGATACTCTCTGCCATCCATATCATCGTACAACTTCTTCGCGACCACATCCGAGGAACAGTGTATGATAGCGTAATAATACTTTAGTCGGTCCAGCTGGTATGCGCGCAGTGCCGTCGAGTTGAGCTCATCTCCCTTATCCTCTTTGAGTAAATCCTTCTTGACGCGCTCGTCCTCCTCTTCGGAATCCTCATCAGAATCTGCCTCCGAATCTGCCTCAGAATCCGAATCCTCCTTCTTCTTACTATCCTGAAACAGCTCCTTCGGGGGTCCCTCCATCTCCTCCCTCTCCATCCTCTCCCGCCCAAACTCGCTAGGGAAAACCGTAACACTCAAAATCTTCCCCGTCGGCGGCGCAAACGATGCAGCAACAGCCATAAGATCCACAGAACGAATATTATCCCAATCCAAATTGACACAAGCAATTCTAGACGAGACCTCACCCATCGGTATCCCCTCACCTTGCTCCTCCTCTTCCTCAAAATCTACCTCTTCGTCAAGCTCCACCATTTCCACCTCCCCGCCAGAATCTTCCTCACTATCCCCATCCTCCCCCTCCGCCCTCCTCAATTCCCTCTGAATAATCTCATCATCATCCAACTCCTCCCCCTCCCCCGAATCCTCCTCATCCTCACTCCCAGAAGCAACCTCATACAACCTCTCCATCTCCTTCCTCCCCGCATCCCTCACCAGCGGCCTTCCATACCGATCCACAGAAGCCTTCCGCGTAAACTCCTCATCCTTCACAATCCCATCAAACCGTCTATCGAGTTTCGTAAGCGTCCGTTTGCGCGAGGGAAGTTTGAAGCGAGGATCTGTTTGGAGTTTGGAGAAGCGCGGGTCGGTGATTTTGTATTCTTCCGAGGTGGTGGGGTTGGAGGGTTTGCCTTTTGGCTTGTGTTGTTTGGGGAAGGGCATTTTGGTTTTGGGTGGGGATTGTGGTTGTATTTGAGTGATTCGAGAAGTTCGGGGTTGCTGAGGTTGAAACTTTTTTTGGTAGGGATTGTTATCGATAAGGATCTCAGTCCAAGTAGGTCGAGAGGCGGATTGTATCTTACAACAATTTTGCCTGCAAACTTTGTACCGTTGCTTTCTTACGGTTGGGAACTTGAAATCATCTTAACATTCGGGAGAATAAGTGGTAATCAGGAGAGCAAAGTCTCCGGGGTTGCGCAGATATAAGAAACAGTTTAAAATAGAAGAAAGACTTATGATATCTCCGGAATGATTGCACTGCTACAACACCATCGGAAATCCTAGAATCATTCTTTCGTCTCAAATTCATTGGCTTTTGCTGCTTGATCTCCTGTCTAGAATACTTTGAACTCCACAAGCCTGACCTTAACACCATTCTTCGGCCTGAACAACAATCGAATCTTCCCAGTACTCTCCACCTTCCAGCTCACCGTCGTGATCCCGTTGGCAACTGGGGCAGCGTAGACCGCTTGAATGACTTCAACCCAGTCGGCCTCACCCATAATTTGTACGCGGTAACTATCTGGCACATCAAAACCCTGCAATTCGTCCGCAAAGAAAGCAATCTCAGCCCGCTCAACACTCGTAACACTGCCAAAGTCGATCTCAAACCAGAGCTCAGAGCCATTGCCGAGGCATGTACTCCAGCCATTGGCAACATCAGTTTCCGGAAAAAAGAAGATGCGCCCGTCGATGGAGCTTTGAATTTCAATAGCACTGACGTTAGATGCAGAGACGGCGCCTTTGGGAAACGCAATCGTTGTTTGAAGCTGAATTGATTTTGCGATGGGGCGAGGGATGTTTGGTGAAGCGAGTCGAGAGATTGGAATTATGTGGCGCTGCAAAGTGGGCGAGGAAGCGACGATTTTGCCATCGATTTCAAGTTGAAGACCAAGTGTGCCATAATGCGAGCCATCAACATCCCACTGTATAGCCACGTCATGTCCATGATACAAGATTCGATCAGCTCTAAAGTACGTGACGAGAGAGCCATTGATGAGTGGATTGACTTCCAGGGCGTCTTCAGCTTTCGGGCGAATACCAACGAGTCCGGTCAAGATCAGATCGATGTAGCCCGAGTGGAAATAATGCGGCGAACGTTTGAGGCCAACAATTGGAGCTCCAGTATCCGGGTAGTAGTCTTCTTCAAGGTCCAGAATCCCTCCACGGCTGGGATTGTAGTGCAACTTAGCATATTGTTGCAGAAGTTTGATGTATTCTGAGCTGCCGATGACCGCAGATTGAACACCATCTGGATAGTGATCAAGAAAATTTGCGAGCCCGGTAAGAACTTGCGTTGTTTGGAATGGCCACACCGGACCATTCCACTGGCATTCAGGATTCGTCCCTTCATAACGATACTGTCTCATGTAATACTGGTAACTAGGCTCTACTGTCCGGAGGCCATGAGGACCTGCTAGCTTTGACGTATCGAGAATGTGTTTCCAGGCTTGAGCAAAAAACACACTATCATCAGGCAGGTCGTGTGTCCATGGAACAAAACCCACCAACTCTCTCCCTCGAATAAAATCCCAATACCGTACAAAGGTGTTGTTTACTTGGAATCGATCGATGAAGTGTTCGAATGTCGAATTCCAAAGCTTATCTTGAACGATGGATTTGATTGAAGCAGCTTTCTGGTTGTAACTGTCCACCACATCTTGCGCGTTGCCTTGAATTTCGGCAAGCCCGGCAATGGCCTTCGCATTGGCGTATTGGTAGCTATTGATACTAGGTCGGAAGGAGTTTCCGCCGGTGAAGCCATCCACTCCGTTAGTAGCATCAATGCTTGATATAGTGTACTCGGTTGCATCTCGCAATGGCTCTACCCAATAGAGGCCCTTTGATGAGTCGAATGAGTCGTTCCAAGCTTCATAAACGCTTTTCATCGCATCGAGTTTGGCTATAGCATCAACAGCAACCCCATCAACCAGATAGCCTTGCCAGACCGCAGCTGCCATACTCTCACTAAATTGACGAGTCTTGCTGTCTGAGCTGTAGATGAAAGTGGCATAATCCTCTTTGAATCGTCGATCACGGCACCAGCGGCCTTCCTGTATGTGGAATCCTGTCGCATCGTTCAAGGAAGCCCAGGGATTAGTTTGCCAGCCAACGTCATTGAGAAACTCTGTAGATATAAAGCCGTAGGCACCAAGATCGCGTTGATGAGCGCGGAATATTTTCCATCGATAGTAGTAGACTTCTGTGAGGTCTACGTCGCTTGACTCGAAGAAGGGTATTCGGTCCTGGTACCAAGGAGCATCGTTGCCGAAATGTGCTTTGGCAAGTGAATCGATGTCAAGAGCTGCCGATGTGATGGTGAGAAAGATGGAGCAAGCCAATAAGACAATTTGAAGCATGCTGGAGGTCCTGATGGCAAACAATGCGGTATGCTAATCGATCATCTTCCTGTGAATAACGAAGAGGGTTTGCATCAAGCCTCATTGCAATTATACTGAGGATATGACGGGCCCATCGTCCTCTTCTCCTCAAAGCCAAGGCAAGTTATGACCAGCTAGGAAGGCGGCTTCATCGTTCGCTGTATTTGAAGGCGAACTCGAAACGAGCCGCTGCCACTGATGTCTTGGCCCAAGTCACGTGGAGAGACTTGCTCAATCCAAACTTCTCCCCAGCATGGCCGATCTTCCACACATGCAACACCATCGCCAAGGGCCCAAAGCGCACACGATCATTATCCTAAAGCGTCCAATCCAATGATACATGCATGACTAATGCCCTGTCTATCATATCTCCAGCTCTCGGACGTACGCAACGTCCACCTGGCATAACCCCATAACGAACCATGCACTTCCCCGCGTTTTCATGATGACACTAACATCAAGGGCTCAACCAATACTCTCATGCGTATAGTAGAGGAAGGCGTTGGGAACGTATCCTTGCTGTGGACATAACAACCTTCCAAGTTCTACACATTTGACTTCTTATCTTCCTTCATTTCGAGCCTCAGGTTCTTCCTAACCTCAGCCAAATTCAAACACAGGATACAGAGTCGGCACCACAGATCTCGAACTTCGCGCGAGCAATTTCCATAGCAAGAATGGGTTTCCAAAGTTTCCTCACGTTCGTATCCTCTTCCTTTACCCTCTATACAAGCTTCTAGCACTCACCACTTTCCAATTCTGGTGTCTACAGCCCTGAGAGATCGAGAGATCTTCAATGGACAATCGAGCTCAGACAGCTCTCCCACACAATCCCCCCCTATCCTCGGCTTTCTTCCCTTCCCGCCGTCTCAGAATGTTCCCGCAAAGATAATGCTCCTCTCCTCTCTTCCCACAACCAGCAGTATAAAAATCGTATCCGTACCCCACTAACGATCCCGTCTAAACAGCCGCCGCAACCTCCTCTTCTCCGGCGCATCCCTCGCGTCCCTCTTCCTCGTCCGTCAATCAAGAATCCAATCACAACGACGAACGGAGGGTTTCCACGTCCAGCCGCATAGGAGTGGTGGTGGAATTTGAAAAGGACAGTCAGAAGGAAGATGTACATGGCACACAGAGACGGAACGTTATTAAGGAAAGTAGAAAGGCAGCAACAGCACAAGATCACGAAGGCGCAAGTGGCCATTCAGACCAAGATATGAAGGCTAGAGAAGGAGAAATTGGAAGGCATGGGACCGCCGTATACATATACAACCAGCCACGAGCGACCCGATGACACATTGAAACGAGCATCTGGCATCTGCAGTCAAAGAAGCCCAATTTTTGGGCCGGAGTCAAGATATATCAAGCAAAAGAGACAATCAATGGAACTGGTGAATTTCCTTTCAAAAGGTGTCTTCTCAACCCCTTTGCAGAAGCGTAGCACACCAATATCTATCCAATTAGAGAAACCATCCTATCCTATCCTATCCTATCCTATCCTATCCTATCCTATCCTATCCTATCCTATCCTATCCTATCCTATCCTATCCTATCCTATCCCATCAAAAATTTAAACCACAAATCCGAACAAAACACTTCGAACCCACATCCAAAACCAGACGTCGTTACTTTTAAATATAATAGCTAAATAGATAGATAAGAGATACCATCTCACCTTGAATTCACACCGCTTAGAAATGAAGTGAAATAGAGTGGGAATGGGAAAGGCAAGACTAGCACACATGATATGTCCTTATATCAGGTACTGTAGACAATAGAGGGGCAGAGATCAAAAGAAACAATAAGATATAGTCTAGGATTTCTCTTGACAATTATTGTTTCCGCACACTTCCCTCCCTCTCCAATTTTTTTTGATAACGGAGGACCAGGTACTATTGCACCACTGCTTCCGTAAGTGAAAAGCTATCTGTACACGGAGGCGTTTGCTCAGACCCAATCTGCCGCCCGCAACCCTAGAGTCAGACACGAGATCAACACCGCCTGTTTTGGCCGACTCGGTTTTCATGTCTGACTCTGGGGTTGCAGGTAAGAATGCTAGCTACTGATATCATTGTTCATGCCTCCAATGTACTTTTCGAATCTCCGCTTTCGAGTGAACATATCTAGATTGAGCCCAATATGATGTTGTCAATTAACCTCACCACTCCCTGACCCCCTCCCAAACCACAATCTTCCCCTTCTTGTGGCGCTTCGACAGGTAGCATCTTGATGGCCCCACTGAGAATGGCTCCTTTGCTTTTGTCCACTTGCTCAATCTCTTCTAGGCTGTCGGGATCGGCAAGGGAGATGTAATCAACCTCTATCCTGGCTCTTTTCTCCGGTGCCAACTCTTCCTGTTTTCGAATTTCCTGGTCAACGATGTCGTTTGCTACCCACAGGATGTCTCCTCTTGAACTCTTGCCATCGTTGTATTGCTTCTCTGCAGCCTGCAGAGCTCTAGAGAGCACGATTGCAGCTTCTCGCCGTCTAGCGCCTCGTTTGCCAAGGTATACATTTCTGGAACTCATGGCTAGACCGTCTTCTTCCCTTCGTGTGGATCCAATTCGCACGCTAGTATTTAGGTGGAAGTCCTTGACCATCCGCTTTATAACGATCGTCTGTTGTATATCTTTCTGACCAAAGTAGACAGTCTCGGGCTGGACAATGTTGAAGAGCTTCATGCAGACTGTTGCTACGCCACGGAAGAAGACGGGTCTCGATGCTCCTTCAAGGAGTTCGGCAATGGGTGTGATTGTGACGAAGGAACCCTTTCCATGGATTTCACTCGTTGGCGGGAGGGTTGGGTACATAGTCTTTGTCGTAGGCGCGAATACGCAACTCAATCTTCCGCTACCTTTTGTGCTCGCAAGCTCTTGATCCAGCTCTTCCAGCATCCTGATGTCCGCATCCCAAGTTTTTGGGTATGTTGCGAGATCTTCATGGACGCCAAACTGTGTGGGATTCACGTATATTGAGACAAAGACGTCTGTATTCTCTGCCGCGGCTTGTCGGACGAGAGAGAGGTGACCATCGTGAAGGGCGCCCATGGTTGGGACGAGGCCGACGGTGCGGTTCGCAAGGAGCAGAGACCGGCGGTAGTCACGTAGCGGAGGAACATGGCGGAAGACTTTGTAGCTTGATGAGTCTGTAGACAGGCTCGAGACTGCGCCAAAGACATGGCGACGGAGCTGTGGTGAAGCTATTCGCGGCCGCACGCGGAAGAGCATTGTAAGTGGTGGCATGATGCTCTTTATTCCAACGGATCAATCAGGGAGTGTGGGCGAGGATAGGAACAGATGGTCAAAAGCGACCTCTTCATGAAAATGTCTTGCCATGACTGTCTCCCCCGGTGTGTGGGAGGTCAGACGGGAGCGAATGGAAGCTCAAAAGTGCGCTGAAGCTGTTGGAATGATTGCCATCAGATCACTGGCAGCTGTGAGAATTGGTGACAACAACAGGAGGATCTATATAAGCTTGGATTGATTCTCTGGTGTATTGGAGTCTTCAATTCCATGATTCCCCATAGAATTCTCAGAAGTGCTAGCCCAGCTTCCGATTGCTTAGTGAAGGTTTACCCACAGCTCTTCCCTTGCCTTTCTACGTCACCTGCACTCAGCTGGAACTGCTCCCACTATCGGATCTCAGCATAGTAATAACCACAAGTCCATTCCTTCACCCTCGTCACTCAATTGGAGACGGTGACCTCCCTATAGCTGCTTCTCATTTCTTCACCTACTCCAATTGATACATTCTTCACCTATTCCAATTGATACATAGGCCTCTCTCTGTTCGCGATAAGGGCGCGTGCCTGTAGAGAAATGTCCCTCCGCCTGCCCCGGCCATCGCGATTAGATACTCTCCTCCCAAGAATACAAAGACAATGCCTACCGAACCGGACTACACTCGCCCCTAGAGCCCACTCACACTTCCAACAGCGACTCTTCAGCGACAGCCAAAACAGTCGCCAACAGCACTCCATCAAACCACCTCCTACCGCTACCGAATCTCCCAAGAAACGCATACCTCTGCTCCCCTTACAATGGAAGCGGCCGATATCCACAAAGGAGCTTCCCCGCTACAACTCGAGACTCGCTAGATTTGCCTATCGATCTTTCACATTCGTCGGCCTCGGCGTCGTAATCCTGGGCGGTGCTGTCGTGCTCTTCTTCATCTACGATGCCTCCACCTACAAATCCGATCCTTCCGTCGAAGACCTCAATGTTTCCGAAATCGCCCTGAACCCAAGAAGAGGTGGTCCCAAGAATCTGCCCATTGCCGAACATCTGATCGACGATGACGACTGTGAAAAGACAAGAGTAGTCAAACACAAGCCAAAATTGGTCATATTGGGCACAGGATGGGGTAGCGTGGCTATCCTCAAGACTTTGAATCCAGACGAATACCATGTCACCGTTGTCTCCCCCTCGAATCACTTCCTATTCACACCTATGCTACCGTCTGCGACTGTTGGTACACTGGAATTGCGGTCACTGGTTGAACCTGTGCGACGCATCCTAACACGCATCAAAGGTCATTTTATCAAAGCTATGGCCGAAGACGTCGACTTCTCGAAAAAACTGGTCGAATGCTCTTCTATTGGACCCAATGGAGAAAAGCAATCTTTCTACTTGCCATATGATAAGCTCATCATCGGTGTTGGTATGCATACATAAGTATGAGTTCAGGTTGTTGAAGCGATCTAACATTGCCAGGCTCTGTTACCAACCCTCATGGTGTCAAAGGACTCGAGAACTGCCACTTTCTCAAAGATATCACCGATGCCCGCTTGATCAGGAATACCGTTATTCGCAACCTAGAAACTGCTAACCTACCCACCACGAGCGACGAAGATCGAAAGCGACTTCTCTCCTTCGTTGTTTGCGGAGGCGGACCAACTGGTGTCGAATTTGCTGCTGAACTCTACGATATGCTCAATGAGGATCTCGTGCAGTACTTTCCCAAAGTTTTGCGTTGCGAAATCTCCGTCCATCTGATCCAAAGTCGAGGCCATATTTTGAACACTTACGATGAAGCTCTGTCCAGATTTGCCGAAGCACGATTTGCTCACGATTCTGTGGACGTCCAGACAAACTCCAGAGTACAAGAAGTTCAGCACGATAAGATTTTGTTCACCCAAAAAGATGAAAACGGCAAAACTGTTACCAAGGAGATCCCGATGGCTTTCTGTCTTTGGTCGACCGGTGTCTCGCAAACAGAGTTTTGCCAAAGACTAGCCGCCAAACTCGAAGGTCAAAATAACAAGCACGCTCTAGAAACTGATTCGCACCTTCGCCTCTCTGGTACGCCTTTGGGAGATGTATATGCCATTGGAGATTGCTCGACCGTCCAAAACAATGTCTCGGATCACATTGTCACATTCCTCCGTACTCTTGCATGGGAGAAGGGCAAGAATCCCGAGGACATGGTAATCAGCTATGCTGACTGGAGAGGTGTTGCCAAACGTGTCAAGCAGCGTTTCCCTCAGGCTTCGGATCACCTGAGGAGATTGGACAAGCTCTTTGCAGCCTATGATAAGGATAATTCTGGCTCCCTCGACTTCGGCGAACTGCACGAATTGCTAAAAGAAATCGACAACAAGATCACTTCGCTTCCAGCGACCGCGCAGCGCGCCCACCAACAAGGCCAGTACCTCGCAAGGAAATTCAACAAGATGGCACAAGCTGCTCCAGGTATGCAATTGAACGAGATGGACTATGGCGATCTTGATGAAGCGGTTTATAAAGCGTTCGAGTACAAGCATCTTGGTTCGTTGGCGTATATTGGAAACGCGGCTATTTTCGATATCAATGGACTCAGTTTCTCAGGTGGTTTGATGGCTGTATATCTTTGGAGGAGTGTCTACTTTGCGCAGAGCGTGAGTTTGAGGACGAGGATATTGCTGGCTATGGATTGGACTAAGAGGGCCATGTTTGGACGAGGTGAGTTTTGCCAGACTGTTTTCTTGATTGGAACATACATGATTGCTAACTCTGACGTAGACTTGATGAATTTTTGATCTCCCAACCTCGATCGGACCCGATTCCTCTGGAGTGAAGAAGAAGGGAAAATTGATGTGTATGATTGTGGACGGGGTTTGGATGGATCGTTTTACTTTCACGTCCACCCTATCCGTTTGTATCTACTATTTCCTTTTTTTTTAACTTGACGCGAATAAACCTGATATCATCCTGATTTGTTAATACTCCCTGAAAACTTCCAACTTTACTACTACCGTCCTCCCAGACCCTTGACTATCTCTACCGCTAATTACCTCCTTGGGGAATTCCTACGGTCTCTTGGCTGTAGTTTGGTACGTGGGTATGTTTGTAGGTTATTTATATCTCCTTTTCTCTCCGTTGATTTCTTCTTCTTTCTTTTTTGGCCGGTAGATAGTTTGTTCTTTTTTGTTTTCTTGTGCGGGAGGGGGGATTTCTTAAGGGTGTTTTATTAAAAGGTATTTTTTGGGGATGGGGAGGGACTTGGAGGTTTTTGGAGTTTTGAGGGGGGAGTTGGGGGGGGGGGGTTGTGGTGTAGTGTGGTGTTTTTGAAGATGCATGGTTTTTTGTCGGTTGCTATGTTACTGATGTAGTAGAGAAAAGATGGAGGTGGAAATGGAAATGGAAATGGAAAGAGGGATAAGTGCGGGATTGTTTGTATGACGTTGCGTGATTGGTCGGCGTTGTGAGATCCTAGGCGACGATGGGATGATGAGACGAGACGAGACGAGACGAGCCGAGAAAAAGTGGGAAGATACTAGGAAATAGTAGGTAGGAGGGTTAGCCTTATAACCCCAGTAAATTTCGTCGACGAGGCTGAGTAGGAAATAGGATAAGATTGGGTTTAGCCGGTTGAGCCCGGTCGGTTTGGGATTTTTAGAGTATGCTATTTGTCGTTGTTGATAGGTAGCGCAGGTTCTTGGGAAGGTATAAGGCTTTGTATTGTTGGTTCTTTGCCCTTGCTATCTTGATAGCTCGAGTCTTTTTGATGACGGGTTAAGGTAGAGTCTTTAAGGGAGAGAGGTAGAGGTCTATAGTGTAATAATGTACGTTGAGATGCCTCTCGACTGTCTTCCCCTCGATAGGCTTAGTCGGTATTAGGATTGCTCTTTTGTTTGAAATGATGTGCATCAAAACGGTGCTGGCGATTTCTACTTTTACTGTCTGTCTGAATAAATCGCGAGTCGGAAAATTGATAAGGTCTCAACGACAATGATGGGAATATCGATCATTGTTTACGAAAGCAAGCAGGATGAAGGAGGGACGGGGTCTATTGTCCTCCGAGTATAGATGCAACACGACCCAGGGACGCTCTACACAGTCCACAAGAATCGATCGACTTCGAATACGAGTCCCAGGATTAGAAGAAGAGTTCATTGATGACCCAGTCAGGGAGAATCTCGAGGGGTATTTCAAAGGCATTGGGTGGGAAGCTTTAGGTTTCAGCTGGTTACGCAAACGTGCTTATGAGCAGATTCCTGATTACTAGTCAGATCGATTACTGTGATAGTCATTGCATGGGAGGAGGAGTTGGGTATCTGGTTGGAGGAGCTGATCAAATCCGGGTGGAGTTTTCCTGTCGATACGGTATTGCTATAATATGATTGCATATGTGTGTACAGAGTGGAAAAGTAGGATTTAGAGCTTTTAAGCCGGATATTTGGAGAAAAACGTCTAGCGAAATTCTGTGAATGAGATGTGCTGTTCCACGACTCAAAATGAGCAGTAGATGATCTGAATGCTAGACCTGAGAAGTTAAGGTGGCGCAATGGTGCATATTTGAGTCGCTAACTCCGTAACCAATCATGTTGGCAGCCACTGCCTATCGGATCTCATCTGCAAGCATTCGAACTGTTATGTCCGTCATGATTGCAAGTGCTTCCACGCGATCCGCTCTCTGAAAACTGATGATCCTCTCAATTTGACAAAACGATAGATTTGGTCAGCGCGACGTCGAAATAGGGAATATCTGCATTGGAGAAATTCCTACCAAGTCATGCTCATCTATCAAGCATTCGGGAACGAGTGGTAACCACCAATTTCCAGGCTTCCAGCAACATGGGCTCATCTCTGGTAATTGCCGCCGTGGAGAACGAAGGTCAAAACACGCAAGCTCCAAGGCCTGGAAATTGCTCGTACGTGTCGTGCCAAGGTATCTTACAGGCATCAACAAGCTTTTTCTTCCATGGCAAGGCGTTGTCGAATACGATTCATTCTGATATTAGTCGTCGCAATGGTGTTGTGAGGAGGGAGAATAGTTCCAGCCTTACATCGGCATGGAGACGCATAGTTTTTCGCAACATGGCAGATTGGCCGCGTGTAAAATAGAGTTTTCAGCGCCGTGTTCGAGAGGGGCGATTGTGACCTCTGGAGGAATCAATTGGTTCCGTGGTCCGAAGGTTTGGTCTTGACTAACGGCTTTTGCCGCATGTTGAAACCATGACTCGATTATCGGATGAGGTTGGAATTGTGAGGTCCTAATTTTAGCCGAATTTTACTCTATTAGCGGAAGCGAAAGAGGTGAAGGATAGGCAGGCCGGGTAGTCTAGCGATACCTGTTTTGGGAAGGGCTCGTGCTTCATCACGACCGGAAGATCAAGTGATGTCTTAGAGGTCGATATTGCTTGTGTAAATAAACTACTTTGACGTATGTTCGAAATTGCTGTGCTGACGACTGAATTTTTTACACTGAGACGACTGGATTGGGCCATATTCTTCATTCGGAGTGAGCTTGGGGAGCAATTCCACTGACAGCATGGAGATGCGATGTGACGCCGCAATCAAAAGTCGTCGTCATCTAAGAATAGATCTTGAAGATGCGATGAAAGTATAAAGTCTGCGAGAAAGTCTTGTTAGAGGACTCGGAAAGAGCATCGAAAGCATCAAGGTCGATATCACTCCTTCACTCCAAGTCATTCATTCAGCATGCATTTCACCAACATCCTCGCCGCGGCCTTGATCGCATTCAGGTTAGTTAATCCTCTATACGGTTGTCATACCAAAACACTTACACATGCCAGTGGTTTCGCAGCAGCCATGCCAACTGCCAGCGCTGATATCGCAGACATCGCCACCAACATCAACGCTATCGAGGTTGCCCATGATGAGCCACCACGTGGATACGGCAACGATCATCGAGGCGATCGAGGCTACAACGACCACCGAGGCGACCGAGACCGACTCAAGCCATGGGAGAACAGATTTTGCGACGAGTACACCCATGGGCATATGGAGAGACAGTGCAGGGAGGATTTCAAAGAATGCGAACAGAAATCTGGTCAACGTGAGCAAGACTGCCGCAATCGCATTCAGCGCAAATACGAACCTCACCACAAGAGCAAGCACCCCAACGACCACTACTAGATTTGTCCAACTCCAGAAGTTATGGACATGCATCATGTAATGATAGGGAAGAGATGAAGAGTTGTCGGAGCCAATGGGAAAGGCAATTAGCATTAGAATATTCCTGTGTTTCAAATGTGAGCTCGCAATCTCAGATGGATCTTCTTGTTCATTACCAAGGCACTTGATAAAATGATCCTCAAGTGGATGTTACGGCTACCTACAACTCTTCTCGGACAGCTTTCAGGCAATGTAGACGACGGCAGCCACAGTGACTTCGCCAATTCAGTATCCTTCCGGCCTTCGGGAAGAAAAGATCGATATAAACAAACTTCTGGTGACCTCGACTTTCATAGCTCCCAGATATCATCGACACCGATCTTAACTTGCGGATGGTACTGCCGAATCAAACTTTCCCTTAGGTGCAATGAATCATCGGGCTCGCCTCATTACGGTCTTCATTTGCCTTGGAGTCCTTTGATATGTTTTTCGATGACCGACTGACCTGAGAATTGTTAGCTTGTTGGTAGGCGACACCAGTGAAGGTAAGTGTGGTTCCCGAGGTCTTACAAGATTCGAAAATTGCAAGAGTCGCAATGAGGACGTCAATCCTCATGACTCATACAAAAAAAATCCGTGGGATCAGACGATTCGAAACTGTAAGGGTCAAAGATAACTCAGCCATGTCGTGTCGAAAACTAACAGCGCACGACGTATTCACTTCATGTAGATCGTGGTAGTTGAGCTCAATCATCAGTTCTGTCAAAGTATCTTGACCAAATCGCCAGAAGTTTCACAATATCAATATCGAATTAGACGAGCGTACATCGCAAGCTACCATTTTGATATTGTAGATACTGGTATGCCCAAGTGGAAGGTGTAATATGATGCTGCCAAAAGTTTACATCTCGAATGCCTGGGACTCCTCCATCCGAATAACTGCTACGACTTGAGCTCCTTATATCGTAGTTGCCATGCTATTTCATCGTCTCAAAATATCTCAATGCTGAACCTTGTGGTCTCCAACTGCATCTTGATATGTGGGTGGTGGCACGTCAGGGTTGGAACTGCTACCCTCGCCAGACCCGATGTTTGCAGAAGGAGATGTGGCTGGCTGTGGAGGTGGCGCTTGCGATTTGCTGCCGGACTTTGGCTGTGATTTACGGAACGCGTTTGCCGTTCCTCCTTGCTGACCTGGGAACTGTGATTGAGGAGCAACTCCGCCGTACCCGCCTTGTGGTTGTGTTGATACGTAGTATACCACATGTGTCTCGCCGTCGTTTACGCGCTCGTAGCCAGGATCTGGATTGGAGGATACAATGTACTGAGTATGGCGTTAGCGAAGCTCATTCAATATGGCAACAATACAACATACCCAGGCGTGTATGAGACCCGGTAGAAATCCGAGGCAGCAGAGGGCAATGTTTATCATAGAATCACAACTGCAAATGCCTTTCTTGACCCATACTGTTGCCCGTCAGTATCAACTCTCGTTATGCTGGTGCCTGGAGTGCGCGTACCAGCGATGGGGGGAAAGAGAACGGCCAAGAGACAAAGGAAGAGATCGGGTCCGTCGCACATATTGCCCGTGTAATTTCCGTTTCTTGGGATTCAGAGGAAGTAGAAGATCGAGGAAGAGTGGTTGAAGTAGTATATGGGCAAAAAGCGAGAGGATGTTCAAGTTGGACACAGGTGGCGTGAACGATTCCGAGGATGACGACGGGTGGCGCAGCTGAAGAAAGGGTCCATGTGAGGCCGCACGTGTCCAAAGCTCAACACCATCCAACATTGCATCGTCAACCTTGTTATTCCCCTATGGCCTTCTGGTATCTGCGTACCATTCTGTCTCCATCGCCTCTCCTCGCTAGATGCTTGTTAGTGAGACGAGTATGGAGGTATCGGACATGCCCCATACCGCTCCAGGCCAAACTTTCGACACCGCGGGACACGGTAGCAACATTCTGACCTGCATCCAAATCCGTCAAGAAGTGAGTATACATCGCCGTTAGACCCAGTCCTGCGACACGTCCTTCACGATGGCTATATCGAACCCGGACAGCCCATCTTGTCGCGTTCCATAAACCTATCATAGAGACATCGTGTGTCTAGCAGTTCAATCAAAGATCCGCAGAGACCTCTATCAAGAGAGAGCCATTCACAGTTCAATCGCTCCTCGATGACCTTCCATAGGCCTTCCACAGGCCTTCCATAGGCCTTTCATAGGCCTTCCATAAGCCTTCTACAGGCCTTCCTATACAACGATCGACTATGATAGAGCCCATCTCACGCCAGCCGATGTCACCGGCACGACCGGCTCAAAATTTCGCGACAAGATCAAAATCCCGGATGCTCGGCACGGCAAACTTACCAATCAAGTTGGTCGAGGACTAGAGCTCGTTTCAAATGCTTAGCCAATAATGGCAGCGGATGGCAGTGTTTCAAGGCGACACCAGCTCGGAAGAAGCGATCTCCACCCTGGCGCACTACTGATCACTTCACAGGTTGAAGTGTTTAGAATCGAGATCTTCTCGTTTATAATATAAGCTTCAGAAGATCAAACGCATCTCTGTTAAGCGGAGATTATATCTCACCTCGGCGCGCCAGGTCTGCCAACTGGACTTGTTACTAATAGGAGTGTTAATATTTCCAGCGGCTCAAGTTTTGCTTTTCCGTTCTGCTATAGGATAAAACCCTAACAAATCCGAGTTGGCCGTGCCTGTTAAGACCTAGCGTTCCAACAAGTCCTCAGCCTCACTATCGCATCAATGTGCGACCCCTCACACATGGACACAGATACAATATTTATCATTCTTCAGTGCCGCTTTGGACGTACAAATGGAGAAATAAGATTACAACACAACTGGGCTTCTTCTCGCGAGGACTCTCGCAAGGCCAACGCAGGCTGTAAATTTACACTTGGGCCTAGTCGCGCGGTTGTCGCACTTGCCACACGTGGGGCCCACAACAGAATCTCGTTAATACGACGCGGATCTTGACGTTCATGTTCAGCATCTCCGCTCATGGGCGCGCAAACCACGACGACTTACTCAGCAGTCCAGGGAATCTCGCAGAAATCCATCTGCCTCAACATCCTTGACGGTTCCCACGGAATTTCTCAAAGTAACCCGGGATACCTAACCAGGGACATGGAAAGCGACGCAGAGCTAGATTGTAGCTTGGATTTTGCGGGGTACTTGTTGTATAACGTATGGTGTGGATTCAGATCGGCCACCTGGGGATGGAAAATCCCCCGACCACGAGAGATGCACCCTTACAGGCGCCACAATATAAATTAGACATCGTGACAACTACATTGCGACTAGAGTGTGGAATGGCTACGCGAGGTCACATTCTGCGCCTGAACCTTCTTGAGCCTGGGAAGGATCACAATTCTGGCATAGCGAGTCAATAATCTCGGCTTGGTACTTTCTGGGCCATTCGTACAGCTGTTCCACAGATATTGAGTAGCCACTCTGCAATGCAAGAGGTGGTATATATCACATCTATAGCGCCGTTAAGTGCAAAGGTCTACTTCAGCAAGACTCAGCCAGTCAACGCCTACGCCACCGCCATTCTTCCTTTTCAGCCAGTCTGCTTTTTCCACCCGTTGATCGGTTCGTCTATCACACTCATTTTATTCGGTTTTTTCACACCTTCATCATGAAGGCCTCTACGGTTCTCTCCTTAGCGTCTGTCGCTTTCGCGGCTCCGGCAGTCGACACGATCGAGAAGCGACAAATGGCATTGAACGCCAACGAGCTTACCAAAGGTCCATGCAAAGACGTCACTTTCATCTGGGTACGCGGTACCACCGAGCTCGGTAACTTGGTATGTCCCTTCTTACACTCCATTCTTGACTGATCAAATTCCTAACTCACACCAGGGCGAATTCGTCGGAGGCCGCCTCTACCCAGAACTGAAGAAGGTCTTCCCATCACTGGCGGTGGAAGGAGTTGCCTACGGAGCAGGCGTACCAGGAAATCTGATGCCCGGCGGCGGCGACCCAGCCGGGATCAAAGAAGCAACAAAAGACTACAATCTCGCCGCGACAAAATGTGCAAATACCATCATAACCGGAGGCGGCTACTCACAAGGCGCAGCCATAACTCATCGCACCGTCGAAAACCTCCCTGACAATGTGAAAGCACGGATCGCGGGGATTACATTGTACGGTGATACACAATTCTACCAGGACAAAGGACAGATCAAGAGGTTCCCCAAGGATAAAGTGAAGACGTACTGCAATGGGTATCAAGAACTGAAGAGTTACTCCAGCGATGGTGTCTGCAACGGTCTCCTCAATGTCAACTACGGACACATGTCGTACGGCGACAGTATGAAACCCGGTGCTCAATGGCTAAAAGAGAAAGTCGATTCCTTCAAGAGTTCCAGTGCAAGCGGGACGACGGATGCGGCGGCGGCGACGACGACGGAAGCTGCGGCTGCGAAGAAACCGGCTAAGGGGCTGGGACTTAAGGGTGGGAAAGCGGCGGTGAAGATCGTTTCGTCGTTTGATGGGACGACAGGTGGTGTGGTGGATGGAAATATTCCTCAACCCGTTGTTGCGGCGCCGGTTGATCCGGTGCAGGTTGAACAGTTGTCCAGGACGTTAGGACAGGCGAAGGCGGAGGCGGCACCACTCGTTGCCCCGAGCGTTTCATAAAATAATCCGCGGTCGCGGGGTGCAGATTTCCTGTTTCGTGCTTGGCGTAACCCTACGTACACCACCTAGAACGATATATTAATTTATTTCTAAAGGAACACCCCTTTTTCTTTTCTTTCTTTCTTCCTTTCCTCCTTTTCGCTTTTCTACTCTTGCATTCACTATTGAACTTGACTTGTAATTGTAATTGTGACTTAGATGCCATGGTAGCAACCTACGACGGCGACGGTATCTACAAATGATACGACATTCTGACATTTCACTTGACGTGCAAATCAATCCACGGATTCGCGTTGGGATCGTAGGAGGGACTGTGTCCTCGCACTGACGCCCATCGTCGAAGGAAGTAGTGGGGGGAACCTGAACTGCGCGCACATCATTCTCGGCTGGCAAGTGTGGGACGTTCAGTCGTTCTCTTATCGCAACGCTTCACCTTGGCGATTATGAGGGGTTCGTTGCATATGGGTTGATCACTGTGGTAGATTCGGTGTGATTACTCATTTTTTTCTTTCTCTTAGATTCTGTTTCTGTGGGTTTTGATCGGTACTTTGTAGTAGGTTATCTTTTGATTGATTGTTTTTCATTCATGTACAGCGCTAAGGAATCGCCTAGCTGTTGATTTTTGGCAGGGATGTTTGTTTACTGTGAAGGTGGGTTGGATGGCGGATTTTCAGCGACGTGATTTGGTGATGGAGCTTAGGTAGAAAGCACTTCAATGCGCATTATCAGTATCCACCAAGAATGCAGGTGCCATGTTCACCAAGGAAAATAGAGCTAGAATACAAGTTTCAGGACTCTACTACCACCCTACGATAATTCCTCATTGCTGGTTGAGCGCGAGGAGATACGTACTTGCGAAAGGGGTGGAACATTAGGCACAGTACATAGGCATTGCAACGTCTCAGCTCTCACGGTTTCACTTTTTTCTAGAAGATACGGGAAAGCTGGGTAGAAGCTATTTCGTAGCCGGGCTACCGTTTGGCTTGGTTTTCATAGGTTGAGCATCCCTTGGCGGTAATGTTGTGAACAGGTTTACGACTGGACGTTTCTATTCGTGTATTGAGGGGGTTCTCTATCGTAGGATCATGAAGATCAAATTCAATTGTTGCGCGAAATCCCATCTGAGGGGAAAAGAGATGTCAGGCTAGGTTTCTGGTTGTGCGAGTATATCGTTACGACGTACTACGATTTTGTACAGTAGATCCCTCCCCCCCCAACACGGCAGATCGCCTATGAACAGCAGATGGGCCCATTGAAACTCCTACAGACTGAATTCCCGAAGCAGATAGAGTCCAACTCGCGAAACTAAAAGATGTCAGTCCAGGTTTTTCTAGTTATACGAATATATCGTTGCGACGCACCACGATTTTGTACAGCAGATCCCTCCCCCGCCCTCTCCTCCCCCAACACGGCAGATCGCCTATGAACAGCAGATAGCCCCATTGAAATTCCTGCAGACTGACTTCCCGGAGCAGGCGGCGTAACAACCCGCGTAACTTGGGTGGCAGCCTGGGACGCTGATGTATACCTTACCCTCCTTAGGGTTCTTCTTAGGCTTGTCCCTGGCATCGATCACTCCTGCAGTAGCAAAAGAGAAGAGTAGGACGTAAAAGGTAAGAACGATGGTTGTGATGTTAGGAAGCATTTTGATTTTGATTGGTTGGAGTGGGTACACTTGACGAGAAGATGCTGAAAGGGGGATGTATCTCCTTCTGTCGAAGGAGATTACTCTTTATATCCTAAAGAACTCTAGATTTAGTACGGAGGTAGTACTAGCATCCTCGTAAAAACTCTTTACCCTCGGGTTCTTAGGCTCGAGGTGTTTATTATTACCAAGATTAGCCAACTATTTTATCCTCCGCAATAATATAGATTATATTGAGCTAGATAGTACGGAAGCGATTTAGTTAAGGTTAGAGGTAAGGAGCCCGTGGTTGACGGTTATCAAGTCGGAGTTACCTCCAAGGATAAAGGAAGATCACGTATACTACTTGGAGATTGGCGCAAGTTCGAGGTATTGATATCATTGGCTGTGAAGATGGGCATTGTTTCTCGTTCTTATTTAGGGATTCTTGTTTTGGCTGGGTTGTCCCTTCTGTAGAGTCCGAAAAGTGGAGGCGCGTCCACCGAGTCCCCGGAGCCTCGAATGGCTATGCCGGTCTCCTCGTCGCGCCCGATAGCGGGCGTGTCAGTACTGGTATTTGAGGCATTCATGTGAAAAGGGGACATGGGAAAATATTTGGCGAACTGGCAAAGAAACCTGATGCGCGAAACAGCAATTGCAGTCCTGGAAAGCGATGTTATGCCAAAATAAAATGGACGGATTGGAGAAATTTCCAGCTGGGTCCCAAAGCCCCGGCGCATTGAACAGAGGTTCGTGGACGAGATTGATTTCGTTCATCCTCCATCGCAATGGCAGGGCGTTGGGGCATTCCATGGTCTCCAATATCGAGATGGGGGAAAACAATATCGAGATGGGGGAAAATATCTCCATCCTCCTGTGCTGTTCGGAGGCCAGTCTGATGAGATTATGTAGTCTATCCTGGAGTCGCGACGTCTTAGGACAGGTGATAAGATATCATAAAGATGACTCGGGGTTCATCTATGCTGCTATAATAAGCAACGTCGAGTGGATGTTTCTGATGATGGAATGCTTCGCACAAGGTTATTATCCAGCTTCGCGGATACTCCTTCCGGTCATCTTGTTCTTGGTTCTTAATTGAGAGATGACCAACAAGAAGAATGGGGCGTGTTGATATAGCCAGCTATCATGGCCACCAACGAAGAAGACAAGGTTGATAGAGTGAGATTCTTATTTCCAGGGGTGAATCAACCTTGAAACATGGCCCGATCCGAATCACATCTCCATTATGATTGATTGGGCCCACAGTCAGCCTTGCAAGACATCCACAACCTCAGCGCTTGGCAATACTTTGCTCTATTTTAAGATTGATTCTCCCGAGAAATTGCCCCATCGCCCGTCTCCCATCTCCTCCTTCTTCGAAAACTCGTTGGCCCGGGTCCGGGTCCACAGCGGCAGAGCACCTCATAAGTCCTGCCGCCTATCTTCAAGCATTTCAGTCCCAGACCAATCCTTCTACTCCGTACGCTGTGACTGGAGGCCAGCGGCGGTGCATCTTCACCCGCAGAATAGATTCTGTTGGGTTGGTGCGAAGGCTGGTGGCTTGCTTGCTGCAGCTGGGTCTCTGTGTGACCAACCAAATTGAACAAACCGCATCAAAAGCACAAGTAGTTTGCAGCATGGGGACGGCACCGGATTCGGGGGCTGCACCCCTTTCATCCTTCCATAAGCCGCAAATCTGATCGAGATGCCATCCTTTCCCTTTCCCTTTCTACTACCAGCCAGATCGATCTTCTAATGTCGCAGGCTATATCCTCCATCTTTTGTTGAAGCGTTGTTGAGCATGTCGTATCGGCGGTCGACTCTTTTGCCCTACAACCAAGTTCCAGGCTTGTCATACCCCACTACCCAATATGATCCGGTGGAGCGCCAGCGTCAATCCGACCAGTCCTTGAACAGCGATCAGGAAGAAACGTACGAATTGACACGTCCCAGGAGTCACTCATCTGGACAGCATCTTCTTGCACACTCTGGCAACGATGATGACAAGACCAGTACGCGTCGACCTTCCTCCACCTTCTCTTCGGTCAAAGGTTTCGCAGTAACTGGCCATGGACTATGGGAAAATCAGATGCTGGTGGATCGCAGCCTTCGCTCCATGGCGGTGCTCACTGCGGGTTTGGCAATCATCATGTGTACCCTTGTGTTTGTCTACTTGAAAGAATTCATCGAACGCCCGAATAAAACAAGCACCTCGGTTTACGCAAGCAAGGAGGATTGCAAGAGCGCAAATTGGAAAATTTCTGTATGTCTTCTTTGAACCAGACTATTGCAAGATCTGATTCCCAAGGCTATTCATCTTTTCATCAACATCGCTGCTACCATGGTATTGGGCATGTCGAACACATACCAGCAACTCGTCACGTCACTTGATGCCGTCGATATTCCCGCCATGCTTCGCAAGTACGGAGACTCCAAGGTCGGAACCAATTCACCATTTTCAATCAATCGGAAAATTCGCGGAAAGACAAAGGCCTGGCTCAGCTGGATGCTCCTCATCTCCACATCTCTGGGGAGTTGAAATCTGCCATCATCACCACCATCCCTTGCTGATGAATACCCCCACAGCCGATCCATTTACTCGCCAACTCTGTGATTGGTCTATCATACAGCAAAGGACCTCCAACGCTTAGCTTTCAGGGAAATTCATCGACTCGGTATGGCAATGCAACGGATGACTTTAGCTGTTGGTCTGTTTTTCGTACGCAAAGCTACTGGTGGCCTTATAACTACAAAGTCCCAACCAAAGGAGCTATATTTCCAGTGGAGACTCTCCAAGATTCTAACTATTATGGCGACTACACCTCGTACAGGAGGCGGGGCTATGACTATTGGTCGGGAGATGCTGACTTGCTTACCGTCACTTACAATGAGAGAGCATGCGCTGATCTGCTGGGCACTGCTTCGACGCTGGAGCAGGTGACAACCTCATTCAATGGCACGAAAGCAGCTGGCAGCTGCATCAACGGAGTCAACGTTGCCTGCAAGTGGACTTCAACCGGACAGCCTCCGTCCTGTCGCATTAGCGTTCGGATGCAAGCGGCCTTGACTTTGGCAGCAGCTCTCATCGTTAAAGCTGTGTATATGCTTTTATGGAATCTTCTTCAAAGGAACCATATCAAAACAAAGTGCCTGACATTTGGCGACGTCATTGCGGCCGCATCATTGAACCCGGAGCTTCAGATATCAAATGAATGCCTTGTGAACGCTGGAGAGGCCTATCGGAAGCACGTCGATCATACATGTCACAAACATTGCAAATCCAACGCCATCTCCTCGACAGGGGACGAACTTGGCCATTGCCAAAAGTGTACAAAGCATAACAAGAACAATCTGGCCGCGGGACTGGAGCATCCCATTGTGGCGACCAAGTATAAGAAATCGCTCATTTCTAACCTGGGATTCACAGCCGTGATACAAATGATTATGCTCGCCTTCTGCTGTTTTGCCATGATGGGAGTCTCCCTGGTCATTGCCGTCCTTGCAGGAAGCGCGCAGAACAACTTCAAAAACAACTGCAAAATGGAAAATACCGATCGGAAAAACAATGATTTCGACAAAGCTGGGTACGACACTTGCATGAAAGGAGCGAGGGCTTACTGGGACGCCAATTCCGGAGGCTGGGGCGGCTTCAATGAAAGCATCAGTCTGGCACAGCTTCGCTCAGACGACATGATGTCCGAGACGCTTTCCTTCATGATTGCCAATGGTGCGCAACTCATCTATTCGCTGCTTTATCTCCTACTCATCTACAACCTCACATTGATCAGCATGGAGCATGACTGGGGTTCTTTTGAATCGACACGACAGAAGCTTCGCTGCACCATTTTCAAGGGCCGTGGGTTTGCTGAGTCTTACCTTTTGCAGCTTCCTAAGAGAGTTTTGTTCCCGCTTATGGGGTTTAGCGCGATGATGCATTGGCTTCTTGGGCAGGCGATTGCGACGAAAGAGTGGGTTTGGGATAATCCTGGGAATTCGACGATGGGTATCGAGGGTAATGTGTCGTCTCGATATGAAGTAAGTCAATTACTTTCTCCAACCACTTGTTGGCAAGGCAAATAGTCACCGCAAGCGAGGCCTCCTGCTCCAGATCTACACTTGAGTATTCCTGGCAGAACCAGACTCCAGACTGCCAGAAACCAAAAAACATGTCCTTCTTCAGTCATGTATCTTCAAGGGAGACTATTACACAAAATTTCCGCACAACAACAAGTGATGACGAGCGGTGATTTCATCATATACCCCATAATCCAACACTGACATCCCAACAGGTAGTCTACGCCGCCTACCCAGTCTGGTTAACCACAGTCCTAATGCTCGCCATGACATCAACATGCTGGTACGCCTTTTCCTTCTCCCGTCAAGGATACATGCCCCAAATGTACGGATCCATCCGCGTCCTATGCGCCAGCACAACAGAAATGACATCCAAATCATTCCCGAGTGAGGGCATCGTGTGGGGAGATTGTAAGTATCCCCCAAACCTCTTGTATGTACATACATTCCTTGAATGGCATTGCTGATTTGATGTGATGGGATGGGGTAGTGGGGGATACGAAGAAGTATCGGCATGCTGGGTTTACGGCGGTGGTGCCTGGGAGTGTTGTGCCTGGGGAGTTGTATTGTGGTGGAGAGAGGGAGGAAGTGGAGGGGTGTGGATGTGGATGAGGGAGATGGCCTGTGTATATCCGCAACGGAATGCTGCGTGCACGGGCAGCCATGATACCAACAAACCCAGCATCAAGAATCCCCGCACTCCCAACATCATTATTCTCAGAAATCCTCACAGCATCGATAAAACCGATACCTCCATACCTAATCAACCAACCCACTCGATCGATCGATCGATCGAATCCTCATACTCGATATTCCTCGCCGCAGCCGCGAAAATAAACTGCATACATACTTCCTCCTCAACGACCGAACTGCATACTTCCTCCTCAACGACCGAACGACCCACTGGTTCGAAATCAGGACAAATGCCCGCGCTAGAAAACACTGGGAGTTTGTCGATGGCGTGATGCAGGCTACTCGCTACTTCGTTATCACGGATTATAGCTAGCTAGCTAGCTGATTCCTATTCCGTCCAATTCGGGATACTGATGCTGCTTGCACAATGCGTCATTGGCGGTTTCAACAATGGGATAAGAGAGTCATATCCCATTCAATTCGGATCATACAGCTGCTGCTTGCCGGAATGCGCCCTTGGCAGCTTCAACGATGGGATAAAAGGAATTCTATCCCACTCAAATCGGGATACTACTGCTGCTTGCCAAAATGCGCCCTTGGCGGCTTCAGCAATAGAATGAAGAGAATCCTATCCCACTTAAACCGGAACACAGCTGCTGCTTGCCAAAATATGCCCTTGACAGCTTCACCAATGGGATAAAAGGAATGCCCCTCGAACTAGCGTAATATCGTCTTTCGACATGGCGGAGTGAGTACAACCTGATTTGCTCCTATGATGATGAGGGATGCGTGATAAGTCCTCACTGAGCTGATTGAGAAATCTTTGACTAGTTTCCTTTTTTTTCCATAGGGCCTGGCAGGGCAGTACCTAGTCGGCGCCTACCTCAAGCTTCCAGATTTTGGAAAAGAGGATATTGTTGTTGTGGCATGTTCGAGAGCTTTCACGAATCGCAAAAGAGTCGTACCAAAGCTCCAAAAGAAAGTTCCGCTTGTTGAGACATGAAAGTCGTATTGTGAGGGGACTTGGCGTGTAGATAAGCTGGCTTTTTGTTCTTCTACGATTGTATGGTCTTAGCTCATAGAATAGATGGAAGACCCGAGATTGGCATGTGGCAGGACAGCGCGGCCTCATAGAAGTTGAGGTAGGCAGGTGTAGGATATTTAGGAGTCACAGAGCTTGTGCCCTATGTCTTGCAAAAGAGAAGGAAAGAGGACGATGGGACGAGAATATGAAGCAATTCTTCACAAGGACAAGCTGTTCCGTGATAGTCAATTATTAATTAGTGAGGGCTGGTGATTGCTCGGCTCTTCTCGAAGCGGTACTTGTATATCTCAAGCACGCCCGAAACACTCCATGTTGACTAGGGTTGGGCGAGCCGCCTGGCCAATGGTCAGTGGTCAAGTCACGGAAGCATCCGCAAGTGAGATTTATTGGCGTTGTTTGAGAGTCATGCTCATGCTTACTGGGCACTGCAATTACACGATGTTGCCTGTGGTCTTCACTTCTTTCCCAATGATTGACCTCTGTGCCTCCTACTGCGACACCTCGCCCTCGCCCTCGCCCTACACCAGCCAGCATGTCTTGGTGCAGCCTTGACTGCCGTGACCTCCCTCTCATTCTGTGAATTGGCTCCCCATGTGTTCCCTCGACGTTCTCTAGTACCTACTACTACCTCCATTCTCCCACCTTGCCTATCCCTTGCTCCAGCCTAGAGGACCCGCATAGAACAACCTCGAACGCGAATCTCGAAACGAAACATGGCGCCTCCCATAAAACTATCCCTCCTCTCGCTTTCCCTACTCGCACATCTCTCCGACGCAGCATCATCACCACCCAGAGTCATTGGCCTGGAGTTCGAGAGGAGAGAAGTCCCCGCTGTAGACAGTCGGCTGGGGAATGGTCTCCGGCCGCGGACGACGACGAGTACTGTTTCTTCGACGCTGTATAATGCGCAGTCGAATTTGTTGTATTTGATTAACGCCACGATTGGGACTCCGCCTCAGAAATTCCTGTTGCAGCTGGATACTGGGAGTAGCGATATCTGGGTCCGTGCTAGTGCCTCCACCAAATGGCCGGCAGAAATGCTGGCTTTGGTGTGTCTATACACCAATTGAACATGAGGCTGATCAATCCCAGATCCCATGGGCTGGTTCTAGCACTTGCTCAACCAGGCAAAGACGCTGCACAAATGGCGCATACGACAATACCAAATCCTCCACCTTTGTCGATGTCGCTCCCAACGAGTTCAAAATCACCTATGTCGACGACACCAAAATCGCCGGGGACTACATCAATGAAACCTTTGGCATAGGAGGCGTGACAGTGTCAAAGATGACTATGGGATTGGCCAAGCAGTCTACCGAGGAAGATGCCACCAATGAATTCCAAGGCATAGTCGGTGTTGGGTTCGACGTTGGAGAGGCCATCTATTCGCAAACTGCGACTGATACCCAGCCTGGCGTGACTTACCCCAACATAGTTAGCCAACTGGTCAAGCAGGGACTTATCAAAACCCGGGCGTATAGCCTTTGGTTGAATGACAGAGGTAGGAATGGCACCAGCAATTCTCGAGACACGGCTGATATCCGGCAGATTCAAACACAGGCAGCATCCTCTTTGGTGGTATCGACTATGCCAAATTCCACGGCGACCTGGACATCTTACCCCTTCAGCCAGATGTTTCTGGTGGCATCTCGTCCTTCACTGTCACTCTCAACTCCTTTCAGATCATTGGAAACCAGGGGAAAGCTGTCTACACGGCGAATAAAACCATTGCCGTGATTCTGGATTCCGGCACAACCTTGACATACTTGCCCACTCCCATAGCCAATGCTATCGCCGCGGGTGTTGGCGCTGTTGCGAATGCCAACTACGGCGTTGTCGTGCCTTGCAATATCGCAAACACCCCTGCCACCTTCAATTTCCAATTCGGAGATTCGAATGGTCCGGTCATTGTGGCAAAAATTTCACAATTCGTCTTGCCGTTCCCATCCAACATTCCTACACCCAAGTTTCGGAATGGAAACGTCGCGTGCCGATGGGGAATCTTGCCTTCCGATAACAACCCAAACCTTTTCGGCGACACCTTTTTGCGATCTGCCTACGTCGTTTTCAACATAGATGGCAACCAGGTGGGCATCGCATCAACCAATTTCAATACCACCAAAGAAGATGTCCGGGAAATCAGCGTCGCGAATTCGATACCGGGAGCATCGGCCACGGCCAGTGGTGTAGCACAACAGACACACACTGGAGCTGTCCACTTGACTGCTACGGGAGTGCTAGGCAGTGCTGCCACCTCAACTGGTACCTTTGAAGGCATAGGAACGGGCACGTTTGATCTAGGAGCCCCGACTGCCACAACCGCCATAATTGCCGGCTCACCGAAGAAAGCTGGCGCTAGAGTAATGGCGCCACCTCGACAATCTTTGATGACCTCTATTGTGGCTGGCGTGATTGTTTTCATGTCCTTCCTTGGCGGATCGATGTTGATTTTCGTGTAAAGTCCGTTTCTCTCTTGCATTTGTCATTCACACATTTTTGGGCGCTTGGACGGGGGTGTTTTAAATTTCCCTTCTTTTGATAACCTCTGGGAATTGGGAGGCACCATTGATTTGGTATAAGGAAGCGTGTGCTGACATGGGTACAGAGCTTTACGAGACGTGCACATGCTATGGATGAAGGATGGCACGTAGAGGATTGGAAATATCATCCTTATCTTGAAGGTTCTTTGCCGTGTTTCATGTGCCGATCGCGCTGGTTTGGATAATTTATACAACAATGCGAAGTTCAACCTGCAAACGGACAATGATAAATACCAGACCTGCCAAATGATCTCTCAGACTTCAGTTCCTCCGCTGGGTTTGAACGCCAAGGTCTAGCCACCGACGCCACCGTATCCATTCAACAGGTGGCGTGAAGTTGTGAGTTAGGGGTCGGTAACGTTCGGCAAGTCCAGGTTTCCGGGGAAGTTTTGGACTGCTCTGCTTCGACAAGGTGAAGATTCCAGGCTCTGGAATTTTGGAGGGTGCATCCGCCAACGCCATCGTGCACTCTACTAGATATTGGACGCGCAACGCGTGTGCCATATATGCTTTGTTATAATACTAACGACTGTAATTACTAATAGCACCAACAGAGAAGGCGCTTTACCGTAATGGGCATATTTGATTGGTGTATGTGCACAATTAATTGGTGTATGGGCATATTTAATTGGGCATAGGACTGGTGCAGAATTGCGGAGCCGATGTCTTGTCTTGAAAAGAGTGTCTGTGTGACAGGGGTTCATATGCGCAACCACAACTACTTGCCTCGCTCAAATCAATTCCTCTATCAAGTCTCCACACGCATCCACCGGAATTTCATTTCATGGGTTTGCATATCGCAAATTCGTCTGAGTCAGTTTGCTACCGAATGTGATCTTTTCGCGCACACACCACCAGGCCTTGAGGTTCCGATTTATGCAGAGCCTATGAGCGGGCTCGCCACCAGGTATCATGTACTTCCGGGGCTCAGATAATACTTTTTCATTTTGCCATAGTCATTAAATGCATCTCCTACCCCTTTGATCCAAGCATGACAGATACCTTTTCGAGACGGACATCCAAATCCGCTGTATACTCTTAATTGGGAGCCCTAGGTAGTAAGGAAAAAGCCTTGGGTCCATCAATTTCACGAGGCGAATCTGCGCTGCCCCATAAGAGGTGTTTATATCTCCCGTACATTTACTTCTTGACTCACAACCATCCTCCTTTTATTCAGGTACCTTTTCTAGCGAGGTTCTTTCATCCACTCCTTCAACTTCTATTCTTCGTTCCGTTCGACAAAAACCACATTCTTTACAATGGTTCAACTCCGCAACTTCCTCACCGTCCTGTTGGCTGGCGCCTGCGTCGCCGAAAGTGACAATGTCCGTCGCGCTGCTGCTATACCGGGTACAGTCGACGCCCAAGACGCCATCGCCGCCTTCCAGAACCTCCTCACCAGTCTATCCGGCAGCATCGGAACTGAAGACCCCCTCGGCGGCGACGTATTGAAACAAGCGTTCCAGGGCTACACCAGAATGCTCCAAGGCGTCGCAAACGTCAATCAACTCCCCGGCACAACAGGCGCCGCAAACTCAACTGCCTTCGTCCCCAACTGGGAAGGCGCCGCTATTGGGGGTCTTGGATTGGGATTGCACTCTATGATGATTGGGGCGTTGATGGGTGTTACTACCCAGTGGACGTTTTTGGGCTTGAATCGGGGGATTAAGGATATGACGGGGGTTGATCCTATGGAGTTGTTGGCTGGGGGTCCTGCTCCTGCTCCTGCTCCTGCGCCTGCTCCTGCGCCTGCGCCCAAACCTGCTTCTGCGCCCAAACCTGATCCTGCGCCTAAACCTGCTTCTGCGCCGCCGGCGGCTAGTGCGCCTAAAGGTGGTCCTCCTCCTGCTGCTGCTCCGGCTGCTGCTCCTAAGATGGCTTCTAGTAAGTTACGAGTATAGTTTTCTCTTTTGGTTGATGGCGCTTTTTCTCACCATGGAGTTTGTTTCTATTCGGATTTTGGAGGGAAGAAGATTGGCATTGGTTCCTTTTTTTGGTTATTGGGTTTAGAGGGTTGAATGGGGCGTGTGGAACGCAAGGCAATTCTCTTTCTTCTCCCACTATTTCACTACCTCATATTTCTCACACAGACTCTCTCTCCCTCTTTCGTGTCTCTGATGGTTCCAATATTCATTATTATTGTCATGTCCTGTACACTATCTAACCAATCCACTCCAGCCCCAAGCTCCCCAAGCTCTCCAAGCTCCCCAGCTCCCCCAGCCCTCACAGTCCCTAAACCAGCAACCGTCCCCGTACCCGCCGCCGCACCAAAACCTGCAGGTTAGTCCTCAGTTTATCCTCTCCTCTCCCCTCCTTCATTTCCTCTTCACTTCCCCATCCCATCTCATTCCCACTCCCCTCTCAACCCCACTCCTACTCCCCTCCTACCCCTCGTACTACAATATCATCTACGTGTCATGTACACTAACCAATACAGGTTCGCAACCCCCAATCCCCCAAATCCCCGGTCTACCAAAACCACTAGGATCAGCTCCCGCGGCGCCGGCTGCCGCTCCTGCTGCACCTGCTGCTCTACCTGCTGCAGCGCCCGCAGCGCCCGCAATGCCTGGAATGGGACATTCGCATGGGGGAAGGAAGTAAATCAGTTTTTGCAATTGGGGGAGGATTTTTGGTCGAGGGGATTTTAGGGAGGGACGGATTGGTGGATGAGTTGATGGGGAAGTGGAGGGTGTATATTTGACTGGTGATGAAATCAATGCAATGTTTATTCTTTGTGCNTTTTTTTTTTTTTTTTTTCTTGGGCTGAGACATGATTGTGACTGGAATTGTGCTCTTCCCTTCTCTTTTCTTTCTGGGTGGGAGGGTGTGCTAAGTTGATTGACGTGATTTTCTGGGGTTTCTTCGCCGTGATAATTCTTTCGCTGTGCTGTTTACCCATATAGTAGTTCTAAAGAGGGACACTGATTTCAAGGTTTTTCTTTCGGTCCCTTGAGGTGGAAATAATAGTAGGGACCCTTCTCGCTATACCCCCCTGCTCTCCCTCTCCCTCTCCCTCTCCCTCTCCCCCTCCCTCTCCCTCTCCCCCTCCCCACGCCCACCAACCCCTACTCTCCCCCTCTCCCCACGCCCCCTCCAAATCTCCCTGCATACCATCCACCCCATTTGGGAACGGACATCCGGGGATAAATGATACAGGGGTTCAGCGTTTCGGTAATCGGCTTTGATATAGTATATATTGTACTTTCCCACACGTTCGGTCAACCGTTCATCAGGGTCTTAAGGGTGGGGTGGGGTGGGGTATTTTCTCGCTTTCTCTTTTCTTGGGAGGGTTTATAGTAGTATGTGAGGGGTGAGGTATAATCTAGTTTTTTGCCCTTTTATTTTTGGTTGGGGGGTAGGGGAGGGGAGGAAGGGACTTGTTACCTAGTCTTCTCGATTTCTACTTTCTTGAGTTTGTACTGGTGTTGAAGTTTGTTTCTATTTGGATATCTAGGAGATATGTTTGGGATGTATTGAGATGGGAACTTGTTGTAATGTATTTTATATCTTTTCTATGTCGTATTTAGAGGTGATAATTTGGTGATTGTTTCGCGTAGGTTTTCTCTATTGATTATCGATTTTGGGGTACTCGTAGGATTATCTTGCCTTGTATTGTAATAGAGGTTGTTTTAAACCCTGAGTTCGTTCTCAATCGATTATTAATTCCTTAACAAACGCCCAAGTTTTGTACTCGCCTTTACCATTTTCAAGTACTGCTAGCGTGAAGACGTTAGATACCACGTTTAGTATGATCTTTCCAAGTTCCTAGACATTTGACTATGGTTTCGTTCCTGTGGTTCCCTTAGGAGCGGCGATGAGCGATGGGATGATTATCTTCCGGATATTTCTCGTCGATTTTCATACCTTATACTCGCAGCACTCATAGCGTGAAGACGTCAGACACCACGTTTGAAATCATCTTTCCCCAGATTTCTTTACTGTGGCTCTGTTCCTGTGGTTCCCTTCGGAGCGGCGATGAAGAAAGTCTAGTCGTCTATCTTTCCTTGATTGTGTGAATACGTTATCCTTCGACCATGGTATCCGCCTCGCTTTGTCGAAACTCATGGAATAATGTTTCCATACTGACATGCCGGGACCTCAAATGATGTAAGACTGCACCGAGAATCCTGATAGGGAGTAGCAAGTGCATAACTAGTCGTTCCGTCGTGGTCCAGCGGTATGATCTTGTTTAAACGTTCGCTTCTTGATGACATTCTTTCCTCAAGACGTCCAGTCGAGTCTCCCATCGCGTTCGATGTATATCTCCTGGAGCCCTTTGGTTTTTCTCCAGCGGTACCAAGGACATAATCTGATCCAGCGTCTGGTTCTTGATGCTTGCATGAAGGAGATGATCTCTGGTATGACGGGAGTACCGACGAGGAAAAAAGTCTGTCGGAGACCTCCAAGGTACCATTTCTCCAGATCATACTCCAAGATCATTATTTTCTGACATTGTCAACCATAGAACGCGATGTGGCCGTCCTGCACGCCCGTGCTATTGGTTATTATGGAGGTGGTAAGAGAAAGTCAACCACAGTTCGGTACGAACAAACTTTCCAGAGAATCTACCGCAGGATCAGTGGCAGCCTGGTCAGAGCGAGGACTCTTTTATCAGAGCGAGGAATTCCAATCAGAGCGAGGACTTTGATATATATGCCCATCGCCCTCCTGCCACATTTTCTTCCCTAAGTCTTTCGAGCAAACCTGAAATTACGATCTTGATCAGCCTTCCAGCTACTCAAACTCTTACTTTCAACCAACTCTTCGTACGTTACCTCACCCTAACTACACCCATCATGAATCGTGCTGCAGAATACTTCGACGCCGTTTACGGCTTGAATGATTTTGTAGTGCCACTCAAGAACAAGCGTGCTCCAAGAGCCTTCGAAGTCTTCCGAGACCCGATTGACCCTGCTGAACACCCTGATGCTGCTGTCCGAGCTGCTGCCCGCCCTCCTCCTCCTTGCACACCCCTGAAAAAGCGAAAGATGCCTCGATGCCCTCGCGCCCCAAAAAAGCCGAGAGCAAAGAGACCCATCCCAAAGGTCGAGAAGAAGTGAGTTCCCGGCGCTGAGTCCAAGGTGATGACAATTCTCACTCAGTCGCACGTCCATCGGCCAGACGAAAAAAAGCATGCCAGGTGAACTGTGAGTTTCAACCTTCGCGACGGTGTTCACTGAGTACTCTTTCAAGAGTAGCCAAAAGAAACTCTCCAATAATTTTTTCATTGATGATCTTGTCTGAGGACAAAACTTTGAAGAAGAAAATGCCTTGTAATCTAGTGACGACCATGTCCTTGTTGTGATCGTGCTGTTGATGTTCCTGCTGAGGCATAGTCGCTGCTCATTGCTTCCTGCGCAGAGTTTTCGCTTTTGACGTGACTCTGTTCTTGCCATGATCTTGATGGATCTTGGTAGATGAACTGCGGCCCTATTATCCATTCTAGGGAAATTCCCATATTAGTTGTGTTTGATTAACGCAGGCCGCCAAATTCTCTAACTTGTTATTGGTGGACGTATGTTTTTTTTGCTGAATTGCATCTTGGATGATGGATGAGGTGGAGTAGAACGGTGTTGTTGGTTGTCAAAGGGTCCGACGCGATTTGGGCATGGCGAAATATCCGAGATTATTCCGTGAGCTCCCTGTCTTTCTATCTCACGGCATCAGTTCCTAACCTCACTACTAACGCAACGATGGACTTTCATCAATTTTGTCAGATCCAGTTGCCTGCTGCTATCATTTGTTTTCATTCTCTACTCAGACCGCATTAGGATATCTCAGCACCTCCCGTAGCATCCTGCTCCTCGACATCCCCTATCTCAAAATACAGCTCATAATCCAAAGGTTGATACCTATCTGCTTTCCTCCACTCGTTCTTCCAGAACAAACGGATGGACTTGAAAACCTTGTCCCCAAACTGCTGCTTGTGCTGTATCAAGAACCAAGCCAAAGAACGCCCATGCACGGATCCAAGAATCGCCCTCCCAGCATTAGAGTCCGGATGGAAACTATCACCAGGCCACGCAACCCCTTCCGGCTCTTCTCTGAGATTTTTCCGGACGCGATCTAGAATTCTTCTCGTCGATTCGGTAACGACGCTGGTGACGATGATCTGTTTCGGACAAGGGATTTTTGAGCTGCCATCCAGGTTGATGCCGGGCTTCTTCCAGAGACTCGAAAGAGTCCAATACCATTGAAGATAAACCATGTCCGACCACGCCGCTAATTGAGGAAGATTTGGTTTTGGATCAGGCGGCAGGTCTTTCTCGTTGACCATGCCTGCTGGCGAAAACATTCCCATCAATACCAAGGTGTACTTTGAAACATCTTGATCGCGCCCGAACCAGAAGTTTTGATATTTAGCTCCTGCGACGGGACCGTCAGGAAGAGGGAAGACTCAACTGGAAAGCAAATTCCTTACCTGGAGATGCATACTCCTGGTCAATGGCCTAATGACACAGTCAATTCCTTCTCGGGACGAGTCTAAAGGAACTGCATCTTACTGGTCCCTTGACGCCGTCGACTTCCCATGCCTTGGTATGTTGCGTCTGCACAAAGTCCCAATCTGTGATCTCAGTTGACAACCCAAGTGTCTTCAAAGGTGTCGAGACGTCTTCCCAATCGAAGCCCGACCATATCCACTTGCTCTCATCCTGTGTAATGGTCCATCCCCAATTTTCAATGTCCCCTGGATTCGACTATGGCCTTTGGGCTGGTATCTTCTTGATCTTGGGATTCTTAGAAGCACCAAATATCTCTGCATTTGTCTTGGAGTCTGCTCGCATGAGACGTAAGTATTGACAACCATCTTGGATGGCTTTGGTCCATTCCTGGTCGGATGCTGGTGTATATACTCTTTTGGCCAAGAATTTCCTCGAGTTACGCTTCCTCGCCGGCGGATGGTGACGAACAAAATTCTCGGAGACGTTGAGAGTTGAATGAGATGCTGAGTTGAAGCCGACATCCTGATGAAAATATCTCGAACGATCGAGAACAGAGAGATGGAACAAGAGAGCGAAGACTACCACCAAGATACACAAGCTAATGGATGGCAGCAGGCGACGAGAGGCCATTGGAGAAACGTCATACTAATTGAGAATGCAGCAGGCGTCCATTCTCTAGTCTTTTAACATCTTATGGGCAACAGGCTATTCAGCAAGGCACATCTGTGCTGCGCCAAATGAGGCGCATTGGTCTTTATCATTGTTCTTGACGAGTCGTTCCGATCCCCTCGTCGGACCGCCACAGGCCTGTCAGAGTCGGTGGCTCGCAATCCGATGCCGTTCTGAGCTACTTCGATGGTACATCATTGGCTCTCAACCCTTCTCCATAATCTTAATCCTTATCGCAAAGATTTTCGGGATCCTCAAAAAAGAGCCCACCAGGAAAAGGTTGAATCCGAAGTCGAGACACCCAAGTGAAGCACGACAGCTGTTATCGGAAGTTCTCAAAGAACACTGACTCCATGAAGTGACGAAGTGACTTTTTTGTGAAACAGCTGGTTTCAATACCGGTTGCTCTTGTCGACTCGCAGAAGTGGTGGCATGTCCAAGCATTTCGAATCTCGAGATGTTCAGCAAGGAAAATGGCGACAAAGGAGAATAGGAAGCAGACCTCTCCAATCTCGTGACATCGTTATCTCCGGTGTCACCAGAATCTTGAGCCTCAAACGAGCCAAAACAGAAGGACGGATCGATAAGTTGCCCTGCAACTCGCCAGAGCTGGGGCGCACCTACGAACGACAATGAACACTGCCCGTTGTTGAACGTGGATTCTTCTTTCTGCGCCACATGGGTACAACATCGTCGCTGGTCTCACCACAACAAACTCTCAAGGGGGCACTTAAGTAACCCTGTAATGACCCGGCCAACACCAACCACACAATACCCCTGGAAGATGACCACCTCACATGAATGAAACGGAACGACTGGAATATTGCTGATGAAATTCTTCTGTTAGAAAAGGTCTTATGTCAACACAGTCTTTTCGAAAACAAAAAAAGTACAACACCAAAAGTGAAACCCACGACCACACCGTGAATTGAACCCACAACCTTCCCAATAAAACGCCCAAAGATACATAAAACAAAGTAACAAAAATGGCAACAACCATACGCGCCCCCCCCGCAGGGGGGCCATGGAAAACAACCTCCACCGGACTCGTGAGTCCGGATCGACCTAGGGTACTTAGGGAGGCCGCAGCCACCAACCTAGGTTAGCGTCAGACATCATCACGCAAGCCCGGGGTCGGGACAGTACGCTCCATTGAGCTAAGGAGTTTATTACTGAGGGTTGATTTGGAGGGCTTGGCTTATGTAGGTTGACTGACGTAGGTAAACAAACATTGGTGGTACTTCGATGGTGAGAGTGCGCATAGATACCTTTGGTTTCTGCATTTGTTTTTTGCTTCTTAGTAAGATGGCATAGAGATTTTTGAGAGGCGTGGCTGGGGAGAAGGTTTCGATGTCGAGGTTAATTGCCACGAATGAAGAGGTATTTGACACGTCGAGCTGTTGTGAATCGAGTTTATATTGAACATTTCACTTTCACAAACAGCCGATGGTGCCACGCATATCTCAAAAACGAATTTTCCCAATTCAACGGCTCTCCAATTAATGTTGTAAGGCAGATCTCACCTGCCTGCCGATCGCACTTTAAACGCCAGGTCATGCGAATTCTACTCCCACCAATTTTTACCTCGCTCTTTTCACCTGCTTCACTCCTCCTTGTCCCTCACTAAAGTATTGTCAACCCGCATTCCCGTCCACCAGTCTACAGTAAATATCGCCCTCTTCTCAAAGTCTTCCTTCGCTTGACAGTCTCCAAACATCTCTCAACCCAATATCCATCAAAGTTTCATCGCTGCCTGTTTTCATTTCAACGCGTTTCATAAATTTGAAGCGTGGGTGTATTCGAATCACTAATTCATACGTACCCGCTTTCTTCGTGTCAACCTTTAATGTCAACTTTTTAGATCACTGAATCATTGGTGGAATGTTAAAACCGCTGGATTTTGCTAAGATTGGCTTTTGATATTGCCAGGGAGGCGTGGAAATATCGATGCTCATGTTGAGAGGGTGAAGTATTGATTAATAATTGAGGGTTGAAAGGAATGGAATTTTGAAGCGACCAAGGAGTATAGGATTCATTCGATAGTTTGGCTTGATGGGTTTTGGTTGACGCTTGGTACATATCTACCGTATGTGATGGTCCAATAATTTAAGCGGTAAAGTCGGACTTCACTTCTTGAATGACTCTTATACGCGTTAAGTATTCTTTGCTCAGCAGCGCGCTGATAATTCGTAGGGGACGTGGCCACGAGACAGCTTCATTGGTAATTATCCACGAAAACGACATGTTGCTCAGATTGTGACTTCCTGTTTAACATAGATTTCCAGAAACTCATCGAGTTCGACCGTTATTTCAAGGATTGCTCACCAGATACGACCTGCGCTAGACTCAGTGATGGGCGGGGCATTGAGTGGACGAATCCGCTGCGATTCTGTCAGGCAGTTGAAGTGTTTTCTGCCTGATTGTAGGTCCTGTTGTGCCTTCCAGAAGTTCATCATTCGCGGATCTTGATAGGCTAATCTGATTACGACTCCCAAAAAAACCTCCCGAATCGTGTCCGGCCAAACTCCGATTGCTATGCATCTCTTCCTTTTCCTACTCGACTCCAAGTTTTCAGTTCCCAGCCGCCTCATCAGCCAGGTCATTCCTCTCCTTTCTCGTTAATGGTGCCCTCCTCTTCGGCCTCAAACCCAGCTCCACCCTCGGTGAACTGATAGCATCCAAGAAAACCTCATTGCCCATGCTCGCCTCCAGATGTGGAAGCGAGTCTAATTTATCCTTCGCGATAAACAATTTTTCGGCGTAGATGCCGTAACTCTCCTCCTGGTCCTCATCGTGAAAGGTCAGTGTGGTCCATGGTTCCTCAGCCGCGTCGGTCAGGAATTTGCTAGTGCCGGAGATGTTCATTTCTTCGCCGTCGGGACCTGTTGCGCGAGCCGATTGACCGACAACGCGGGCTTCAGATTGACGGGGTGCCTCGCCAGTAGCTCTTTGCGCTTTATGAAGTTGAGCTGCTCTCACTATCTGGGCCCGCGCGTCGATGTGGTGGAATTGTGGTCGCATTTGGCAGACACCGGTCACTTGTGTTAGATGGAGCTCCTCTTACATGTCTGTTAGCAATCAACCTTTGCGCAATGTAATGGAGATATAATGTCACATACTCTCTCGGAATGTTCCCAACATGTACATCGGCTTCCCCTCGGCAGGCAAAACAATCTGGCCTCCCAAAGTTTGTTTATTGAGCACCTTACCCGCCTCATTTGCATCATCAAACCTTTCTGACCGCGTCTTTCCACCAGCCGGATGCCCCGGGTCCCTTGCTTTCCTTCCTCTCTTGTCGGGATTGAAAAGCTCGTTCCCTCTATTGCCTTTTCCAAAACCACTCGCCATACCAAAACCCGCCGCTCCGCTTTCGTGTGCTGTTTTTATCGCTGATCCCCATAGCATACCTTTTGCTTTATCGAAATTTGAAGCTACATTGGTTGCTATATCTAATTCCATGAAATTCGTTTTGGGTTTCATGCGCATTTCTACCGGCTGGGCGCCAGTTCGTGAGTTGTAAGGTTGTTCTCTGTCGCGGTTTGGGAATTGTAGAAGGTAGACCTGCTCTTGGAGCTCCGGGGTTATATAGACGTTGTATTCGGCGATGACTGGGTCATCTTCAGTGTCGGAGACTGCTGGTTCGGCTGATTTCGGTGTGAGTATTTCAGTAGTCATTCCTGTTTGATCACGCACTTACGATCCATTTTGATAATATTTGAGGTTGCCTTTTGATGATGAGTTGGAGTCGAGGCTTTGAAGTTTTTGATAGACCAAGCCCAAGTCTGGCGCACGGCCGGTCTGAATTTTACTGAGTGATATCAGTCCCGACCGCGTCAACTCGCGAATCGCGTCCGGATATAATAGTGTCGTAAGCTATTCTAGGTAATCGAGACTGAGGACGTAGTCTCATCCCCACCAACCTCAATAATGTCGTATATTGCTCCAATCCACAGGCCGAGCAGTGTCCGGCTTGCCTTGAAACTCAGATTTCTGGACGACGAAGAAGAATGTTTGGTAGTTGCGTAAGTCGGCAACGATCGAAGCCTACTACACGCACCAGAGCTCATGAACGCAACAGAAAGTCTAATCGCCTCGATTTTTACACCCAATCCGAGGAAGATGGCCTAACTCTACGCTTTTCACGAATCATCTACGGCAAGATCACCATCCTCCAAAAGCTCCGTCCCTCCTCCGCGTCTACAGACCACCTCTTTGTTGGAACAGATCGATCGATATACTTTACACTTTCGTGGGATCCTGGCGCGAGACAGTTGAGGACGGAAAAGAGCTATCATGACTTGGCCGATCAGACCGCGAAAGAGACTCAATTTGGAGAGCGATGCTTGATAGACCCCACGGATGAGTTCATGACGTTGGAGGTGTATGAGGGTATAATCACCACAATTCCGCTGGTACGGAGGAACAAAAAGAAAGAGATTTTGGAGTTAGGCACATCAGGAGAACCTGCTTCTACGAGAATCCCGGAATTTTTCGTGCGGTCTTCTGCATTCTTACCGCGGCCGCCTCTACCAACCGAAAAGCCACGGCTTGCCCTGCTCCACGAGGATTATGATGGACACGTGCGATTGGGAATAAGAGAGCTGGCAGCCTCAGGTATAAAGGAGGGAGAAGACTTCTGCGTTGAGTTTGAGGACGACAGCTCGGGCCATCCCAACCACCCGATGGACCTGGGAGCGAGCCATTTGATTGCCGTTTCTGGACCTCCCTATGGTCTTTTGATCTTAGGAGAGACCAGCATCTCCTACTTCAACGACGCTAATTACACTTTTATCACAAGACCTCTCGATGAGGCAACAATCTTTGTGGCATGGGAACGGGTGGACGAGCAGCGATACATTCTGGCCGATGATTATGGCAAGCTTTATCTGCTCATGCTGGTTCTAGATTCGACAAACGAGGTCCAGGAATGGAGAATAGATGTGCTAGGCGAGACTTCACGAGCATCAGTCCTGGTTTACTTGGATGCAGGCACCATTTTCCTTGGATCACATCAAGGTGACTCGCAGCTGATTCGTATTGGAGAGGGGTCTATCGAGGTTTTGCAGACATTCCCCAACATTGGCCCAATCTTGGACTTCACGATTATGGATATGGGCAATCGATCAGGCGACGGTCAGACGAATGAATACTCTTCCGGCCAAGCTCGCATTGTGTCCGGTAGCGGTGCCTACAAGGATGGAAGTCTTCGAAGCGTGCGTAGTGGTGTTGGCATGGAGGAACTTGGTGTGCTGGGCGAGATGGAGCACATCACCAACCTGTTCAGTCTCAAAACAGATGCCTCTTCAGAATATGTGGATACCCTGCTTGTGGGATTTATCAACGAGAGTCGCATCTTCTTCTTCACTGCAGACGGAGAGGTGGAGGAGCTCACAGACCACAAGAGTCTTGTCCATACAGAACAAACTCTGCTTGCAGCAAATCTTCCTGACGCTCAACTGATCCAGGTCACGACCTCTAAAATTCGTATCACGGATCTGGATAGTAGCATGGTCAATTCGATGTGGACTCCGGAGAAGGGCACTATTACTGCTGTCGCTGCTACGGATAAACATGTTATCGTGGCTGTCGATGGTACAACTCTCTTCGTTCTGGACTCTAGCAGCAGTCTCAGCATTCAAGCCAAGCAAGAGTTCTCACAATCAGAGCAGATAGCCTGCGTGGCCGTGTCATCTAGCCTCCCAAACGCTTGCGTTGTTGGCTTTTGGAATGACTCCAAGGTTTCTCTGTTCGATCTGAACTCCCTCCAACCTTTGTCATCGACAACCATCAACGATGACGATTCCATCTCTGTCCCGCGCAACATTCTCGTCACGCAGCTGTTCGAGCTCCCTCATCCTCCTACACTTCTCGTGGCAATGGCCGATGGTAATGTCGTCACCTTCGATGTCACTCCATCCTTCTCCCTTGCGGCCAAGAAGAGCACGATACTCGGTACACAACAAGCAAGTTTCAAAGCGTTACCTCGAGGCAATGGTCTGTACAGTGTTTTCGCAACATGTGAGCATCCTAGTCTTATTTATGCCTCTGAAGATCGAATAGTCTTCTCTGCGGTCACGGCCGAACATGCAGTCACTGTTTGTTCCTTCGATGCTGAGGCATACCCTAGCGCCGTGGTTATCGCATCAACTACTGACCTGCGCGTCGCAACTATCGACACTGAACGCACCACACATGTGCAGACCCTAGCTGTTGGAGAGACAGTGAGGCGGATAGCTTACTCGCCCAGTCTGAAGGCCTTCGGTCTTGGAACCCTTCACCGCATCCTGAGAGATGGCGCCGAAATCATCGAAAGCCATTTTAAACTTGCTGATGAGGTGTTGTTCAAGCAATTGGATTCATATCGACTCAAAGAGGATGAACTGGTCGAGTGTGTCATGCGGGCCGAGTTGGACGACGGCGCCGGTGATGTGGCTGAGCGATTCATCGTCGGCACTTCATATCTCGAGGACTCGGTATCGGAGAACCTCAAAGGTCGTATCCTTGTCTTTGAAGTCACTGAAGAACGCATTCTCAAACTCATCTTAGAGCACAGTCTCAAGGGTGCGTGTCGCTGCCTTGCCATGGTAGAAGGCAAAATCGCCGCTGCACTAGTCAAGACTGTGGTTGTTTACTCCTTTGGGTACCCCGAGGGTGCCAGACCTGCCCTGACGAAGAAGGCTGCCTTCCGGACCAGTACGGCCCCGATTGACATCTGTGTCACTGGCAGTCTGATCGCAATTGCGGATTTGATGAAGAGTGTCTCTATTGTTGAATACAAGGTTGGCAAAGCGCCATCCCCAGATGAACTCATCGAAGTTGCTCGGGATTACAGGACTACCTGGGGCACTGCCGTCGCGTCTGTCGATCCCGACATATGGCTTGAAGGTGACGCTGAAGGCAATCTCATCGTGCTGGGTCGCGACCATGATGCTGTTGGCGACGACTCCAAGCGGCTCCGTCTTGTTGGTGAGCTGAACCTCGGCGAGATGGTCAACAGGATCCGTCCTGTCGAGGTCGTCAAACAGCCTGGTGCGGCGGTTGTGCCTAAGGCTTTTCTCGGCACGGCAAGTCTTCGCTCACTCTCCTGGAAGATCGTCACTAATTCGAACAGGTTGACGGCTCTCTGTACCTTTTCGCTATGATATCACCTACGCATCAAAACCTGCTCATTGAGTTACAGTCCGCAATTGCCAAGTCTGTTACCTCCGCTGGCGACATTCCGTTCAACGAGTACCGCGCTTTCAGCAACCAGGTCAAGCAGGAAGAAGCACCCTTCCGATTTGTGGATGGTGAGCTGATTGAACGCTTCTCGGAGTTGAGTGAGGAGGCGCAAGAGAAGGCTGTGCACGGACTGGGCAAAACTGTCGAGGAGGTTAGAGATTTGGTGGAGAGCTTGAAGCTGTTGGTGTGATGAAGGTAAATCCAGGAAAATCTCCTGACGCGAGAGCTCACAGCAGAGCAATATTAGAAGCCAAAGACTATTGTAACTGCACAGAGATCACCATTATTCATGATCTTCAGGCCCTCGATGGGGCACAGTAAGGCTTCTCATCTTACCGTAAAAACTGGTGTAACTCGCTAGTGCCATCGCATTCGTATAACCTCGTATTCGTATATTTATCAAGGGTGATTTGCTAAATACGTCTTATGGCCTGAGGAACATTCCGAGTGTAGAAATCTCCCGCTTTTTACGATATCGATAACGTTACAGATATTCCTTCATCTGTCCTAAAAATTTCCACCCCGCCAGAAAATGCTGTGTCTGAGACATATGAGCAATACGACGCAAGAGACTCAATGATTGATCTCGAGTCGAAAATGACAAGATCGTAGCAAATGCTGATTGAAAAAAAAGGGATAGATAATTTGGTGTGAGGATTACAACCAGTCCAAACGGTCAGATAAATTAGTCATCATCTTCTACGTCCAGAACAAAATTGTGGTGTGGGGTCGAAAGAAGTGAGGAAGATTGATATTTTGGATATAGGTCCCGGAGGACGAGGACGCCCATCATTGGTCCAATTCTGAAACTGACAACTGCTTTAGGAATTCCCACCGTGTACTTGTTAAAGCTGTACACAGTAATAAAGAGTCGGCTCCATAGTATGTGGGGTAGATATAGATTGCTTCGGACCCAGACTGCTATGTTCCGTGTCACTGAAGGCACGGATTCTAGGCTCCACGGATGATAGCGTCATCGGGAATGTTGCGCTCTTTTTGGGCACTCGATATTATTACAATGGACGTGATTATATCATTTCGCTCGGGTCGAGTATGATCGCGGTATCTGTCCTTCCTCATGTTCTGTCTTCATCTCCAGCTATTGACGAGCCTGATCGCGTCCGTTAACACTCATCATGTCTCGAGACTTTTTCACGAGGGACTGTGGTCTGAGATGGAGCAATCACCACTGAAAGTGGAACTTCAATCGCTGGGATTTGATGCCAATGGTGTCCAAGTCATCTTCACGAATAGAGGGGCAGAAGCAACGTACTTGCCACTTTCGAATGAAGACTTGACTTCCTATCTCCAGATCTACACCGCAAACGATGAGCCCGCTGCGAGGACGTTGTCTGCGCATGCACACGAGTATCACAATACTACCTACCAGTTACTACAACCCGGTGAGACGATAGCTAGAGAGCTAGAAGTACTCACTGAATACGACCTCGCTCCCGGCGAAACATACTATCTTCAAATGGGGGGATTCATGCCATATTACCACGCAAACCAAGACCCCTCCCTCGCCACATCCCAATCCCAAATTTTCGAAGCCAAAATCCTCCCCTTCACAGCTCCAACGACCCTACCACCAAAACGATACACCAACACCCCAGCCACAACAAACGTCCTCCTCGAAGACTGCGCAGACGCAGAAATGGACGCAAAACTTAAGCGCTCAATTCCACACGCCCTCCTCCAAGCCCAAAAAACACTCGCCTACGTTCGAAATGGAACAGACCGCAAAATAATGCAGAATTTCTTCAAATCAGACAGTCCCGAAACACGAAAAGTAGTCATAAACCGTTTGAACGCCATCGTGAAAGTCCTCTCTTCCAAAAATGGAGCTGGGAAAATCGTTTGTTCGTCCCCCACGGGCCCGGAGGCAGCGGGTCACCGTGGTTGCGTTAGGGCCGGGGCGGTGGCGATGACGGATCCATCTTCTGGGAAAGTGTCATTGTGTCCCGCGTCGAAGAACTTTCCTGTCGAATTCAAGGCGTGTGGAGATAGTAATTGGGGTGGGACGTTGATTCATGAGTTGACACATTCCAAGGCGGTGTTTACGCCTGTCACTGCGGATATTACGTATGCGTTGAATGGGTGTAAGGGGTTGAGTCGGGAGAGGGCGCTGTTGAATGCCAACAATTTTAACTTTTTGGCGGATAGTGTTATGCTTGGAAGGAGTTGTTGAAAGGATTGAGAAGTTGTGGATGAATGGATATTCTTGCTTCTCTGGTTTGTTAATTTTGTGAACCTTGACAAGGTTTTTTGGAGGTGATTACATCGAATCGGTTCAGCAAGTGCCGCTAAATCGGGTACATTTGACCACCGCTAACGAAATTGTAAAAAAGATGCGGCATTGCTGGAGAGTTCTAGGACGAGATTGAAGTCATTCCATCCCAGAATTAACGAGATTTTTTAAACAAGCTTATAGATGGATCAGCTAGCCGCCAGGTACCATCGGGATCTTCGACGGGCCTGTTAACACTTTCAACTACTGGACTCAGACGGGGAAATATTGCGAGATTCACTGGATACTTTCAGAATGCGGATCAGATGCTGTGATTTCCCACCGAGCCTATCAACCCGGTCAACGAGGTAAAGGATCTGACCTTGATCTGAGGACTAGTGGCGATATGTTGAGTGATTTGCTGGGACGCGGTAAGTCATCCATGAATACTAAGAGGCGACGAAGACGCGAACGCATTCACAAGTTCTCTGATCAAAGTCTTCGAAGATGGACATTGCCGCGAAACATCTGATAAACTATGAAGCGCAAGTGATGGCTTTTGGGACTTGATTGGCGGAAGATTGGAGGTGTTCCAAGAGGCAGAAATCGTAACGATTATTTCAACCCCGCAAGTTTTCGAATGGCTCGCCCATCGTCTTTCATCAGTGGCAATTCGCCGGATCCCCCGGATGATCTGAGAGCCATTAGAGAGGGCTTTCCGAGAAGGTGAGCCATTCTAAGAATTTGACTTGACCTCTTGAAGTTGAATTTGTACTGCCGGCGCTTTGAGGGGGCTCAAGCACATAGGGAAGTGTATTAGCATGGGCGTCCTTTACTGCTCGAAGGAATAGACCATTTGCAATGATGATCGCTGCACGAGGATATGCCCACTCCTTGCTATTATTGCATGGTAGAAAATCCGTTGTTCAATATGATATCCTTCGCCCAGTGGGCATTGGGTGGCCTCGGATATGCCCAGCTCTTTTACAGCCTCTTCGTATCCTCCTTTTTGACTGGAAGTGGAAGCAGTCTCATTTTCTACAGTGGTCCATGGGCCGTCGACGTAGTAGGAGTTCGGAAAGCGGTGCTTTAGTTGTATTCTATTCCAAGACGCCTTGTGTGGATTGTCGAGGTTCAGGACCAGAAGCCGGATTTAGCGTGTGGTAATCTTCACAGCGTCGTTGGCTAGCGTGAATATGTCAGAATGCCGACGAAGCGTCCAGTCTTCCACCTGCATAGGACATCCGCACCCGCACTACCTCCTACTACTCCTCAAGCTTATATCATCCAAAACTTTTACCTCCATATACATTCACGTGTTATCTTTCGGATGATGTCCCCCAAGTGATCGACCTCACAACACTGAGAAATATGAGGATCATTGCGGAACATGAAGATCATTGCGCGCTATTCCACCCTCGCCATCTATCTGCCGCACCAATCTACCTCGAGATGAAAACCCACGGCCCCTTTCCAGTGACAGCACTCTACCACAGTACAAACCGATCATGCTTTGTATATTGTCGTTAATCAAGCCGCTGTATTCAAAAGCACGGTCCCGTCGTTTCAATGCCTCACGGCGAGGGCTCAGGCAAACGACTTCGATCTTTGCCTTTGCGCCGAGCCATGGTCTGCAAGAAACAATTGTACTCACGAGCAATCTCTCACTACCCATCGCTTGACGCTCTTTGAATTTCACTTCTCTAAACACCTGCACCATGAGGATAGACAACTCGGTGGCCGTTTTTCTGATTTTGGCCCCTGTGGCGATTGCAGCAGACTTTGGACGCTACGCCGTCGAAAAGCGTCAAGGATGGGATTTTCTTGGTTCTGCTGCAGAAACTTTAGGCACCTTCCGGAGTAATAATTTTACTTCCAGCGCAACAGATACTCCATGCTAACAAGACGTAGGCAAAGGCTATGGTAAAGTCCCAGATCCTCCCGGAGCAGCTCCGAGGAGGATCGTGTTAGAACCCGACTTCCAGGCAGTTCCTGGAACGAAAAAGATCAAGATCAGAAGCGGCCCATACAAGGTTCCCAATATGGGCATCAAGTCATTGAGCGGACATGCTGGCATGCTTGAAGGCTATTACGACAAGGCCGTTGAGAAGCCGTGTGAGAATTGCAACATTCTCCGACAAGTTGGAGGGCTAGAGTTTGCAAACGGATCGAATGCTAACATCGGGAATGGAATGTGGTAGGTTATCCTCACTTTCAAGGTGTCGTATTCTTCCTGACAATCTTCAGGTTGCACCATATGGTCATATTGAACCAAGGCCCTAACCGTTGGGACCCTGTAGGAGTGGAAAACACAGTTTGTGTGCCATTTGTTGTATCTGGCACATCTCCATCGAAGGCAGAGCGTTACTTTGTGACTGGAAATGAGCGAACACCATTCACCTTCTATATTGATGGCATGGAGAAGGCCGCTTACCACCTAGCCCCGGAAGATAAATTTGGGTCGATTATCGAGCTGATGAACATGAACATGCAGGATGAACTGGTATACAGTAGGTAACCGACGCGCTTTCACCAAGCTCAGCTAACGTTGTCCACAGTTACGCAGACCTATGACATCCTGGACGGCCCACTTCCGGAAGGCTGGAAGGACACCAAGACTGTATTCTTAGACGTCAAATCCTGTGGAACAAGTGAATCACACCCGCCTGAAGGAAAACAAAGTTTCCTCCTTGAGTCGAAACCCTGGATACCAAACATCGAGGGCAAAATTCTCAATGCTGGTGGTCACGTACATGACGGTGGAGTTTATGTTGACTTGTTCGCCAACGCTACCGAAAAGCTATGCCAATCTACAGCTCGCTACTCGGAAAGGCCCGAATACATCTGGAGAGGAGCAACGATGGATGGCGAAAAGGTTGCAAGGGACCACATCTCTTCGATGGGGGGATGTGAGACCAAGGACCTGGTAGGAAAAGAGATGAAGCGGGATCAAAGTTGGGTCATCAAGGCACAGTATGACTTTAACCAGAAGGCTGGGAACGAGGAAGGTGGCAAGCTGGCAGAGGTCATGGGCATCGCGATCGTGCTTGTTGCTGTCAAACCAGGTAGGTGAGACTATATCTCTTTAACAGCAAGTGTAACTGACATCATATAGGTGTTCCCCAGCCTGTGCGCTAGAACCAGGATGCTAACCCATTCTGAAATTTGACCTGTACTCCTCGAGTATACCGCGCTGCTGTACCGTACCGTCAGGTGGCACCGCGATCGACCCTTAGTATAATGTGCCTGGGATGCAATCGTGATATCGGCGCAATTAATCTGGCAAGCACTATCATCATAATGGTTGGGCAGGGTCGCAAAATTACATAATCAGAGCTAGACAAGATATGTTAATATTGCTCGCAGTGCAGGACCCCGAGCAATTCAACAACTAGACAAAAGTCTCAGTACGATGATCAACACCGATCTTGGTCTTGCGTATGTGGAAAAGCCCCAGCTCCGGCCAGAAAAGTTGAAAACTTATTGCTATGTCGAGTTAGTAGTGAGAAGCTGTGCTGGGCTGGGCCTTTTGAATATTCCCTTGGACTCTCGGAATTCCTGCGTGCGGGTACGCTTCTTTCTCAACTTTTGTGGAGTTAAAGTCATGAACATCATCAGGTCGCAGGCTTGTAACGAAAAACATCACATATTGGCAGCCGAGCTTTTAGTCTGAGCTTGTTGGCCGCGTTCTACGTCTTCCATCTTTGCTTTACTACTCGTAGAGAAGCACTGGAGCTCATTCCCTTGGAGCAGAGCAATCTCCATTCGAAAGAACCGCAACAAACAATTGCTCCACAAGTATACCATATACGACGAATGGCGTTATTCGTTATCGTTGATTAAGTGCAAGAGAAAAAGGCTCGGACATTGTCTTATCCCACGTAATGAGAACTAGGTGGCTATGGGTTTGGGACACGCAATAGGTTTTGGCCTCCTGATCTCTTTATACAAGCGCCTGGTGGACCGAATTCAAGGACGAGGTTCTGTATAGTACCTGCTTGCGTACTCGGCTTGCACGCCAGTATCCAAGTTTATACAGAGTCCAACTTATGACAAGGCACGATACCACTTGTTATATTCGCTCCGGCGTGTCTGTTTTGCATGCTTCATGATGGAATCATTTGGAAAACGGCTTTGCTCTTAACAAACTACCACTTTCAAACCCAGACCTGGCAAAGGTTGGCAAACAATTTTTCAGTTGTGTATATCTGTACTTTCTATCCCCGCATATTCGACCCGAAGAATACGTATCAAGATTAACAGGAATTATGAGGACTGGCGTCAAATCGTACCAAATCGGAGGAGAAATGAAAGATTCACAAATGGCTGGCTGTCCGAGTGGGAGTACGATTTCCTCCACGTATTGCTCTGAATGTAGGTGTGCTGTCCTAGGGTGTGGGAACTTGATGGTCTACATAGATTGGGATCCTCCGATGAGGCTATGTTCAAGACATGCTAGGCCAAACATTAATGAGGATGCTGTCGGCGAAGAGTTGGATAGAGAAAGTTCCCAGTAAACAGTTTACCCTCCAGGAGCGAAGAACGAGAGGAGTACTTTTCCGAGGGTATCCCGTATGAAATGATGTCAGGCGCCTGTGTATGTCCGTCCGTCTTCTGATCAGAGATTATTTGATGCATATAAGTGAAGATCAATATCACTGAGTCTTCGGAAGCTTTCGATTTGTGGATTGCGAGTAGTCTGCCAAGCTTGTCATCATCTCAATAGAACGTATCCCGGGAGGTCGATTTGGTGGTCAAGAAAGGCATAACATACAGAATTTGTGATCGGGAGGGAGCACTTCACTAACCTCACTCTTCGAGCTCCTACGGATATGTAAGTCTTACTTCCCACTCGATATCTATGCACAATTTGAGGTTGATAACAGAAGATGAATGTTGCTGAGCCAAGGGCGATGGAGAATTGGAGCTGGAGGATGTGACCTCTTACGAAATAATAGTCGTAATCTTCTTACTGTGTGGCTGGGATATGAGAGTGGATGCCGTTCCTGAAGCAACCGCACGGACTAGAAGCTACGCAGGCCCTTTTGTCACAACAAACAAAGTGGGGAGCCGAGGTCTTGGAATATTCATGCGGCGATGTACCTCTCATCGGGTACAATGTCTTCTACACTTCTCTCTGATTTACCGCTTCGTCAACTTCCTCTGATCCTACCTCACAAAGAGCTTGAAGAATATATGCCCCATATCTGCACGAGAGAGGAACCTCGCGAATGCAACCACTGGGCTCGAAGTCCAGGGACGCTCTTGACGCTGTAAATAATTATTTTCTAGAATCATACTTGCGATTGGCCTACTTTCAATTATATCTTCATACGACATCCTCCGCTCTTCGACCCCGATGGTACAAGCTCTTGATAGCAATCTCCAGCAGATGCAAAAATCGATCTTCCTCAAAATAGACATCATCATGTTGCCAATCACTCTTCGCGTCAGACGATCTCTCAATGTCTCGCGTTGCATGGGCAGAGAAGTATTGATGACCGGCAAGCTTAGCGAGATTTCTGAATCCTTTGAAGCTGAAATCTTTCGGAATAATTTCAACCAATGTTGAACCCGGCCTCTGAAACATAGCATGAGTCAATCCTGCGCCATGTACGCCAACGAGAATGTCCGTCTCGCTTGAGATTTGGACTTGTTCTTCGAAAGAGATGGAGGCGAAGTCGACGGATTGGATTTTGATTGCTGGAAATTGATGTTGGAGGGCCTTGATGTGGGAATCTGTATTGATCAGTCGACGTTTTTCACGTCGATCAATGAACGTTAAGACGAGTGGTCGGTCATCGATGACAGGTTCATGTGGTACGTGATAGAAGTCGAGGATTCTGTTCGAAAAGACGCGCAGGAGAGGGGAAATTGAACAAGCATGTTCCTCCCAATCGCCTTGCCAGAAAGGATTGCTTCCGCCAGCAAGGGGAATGATGATGTTTTCTGTCGCTCCCATCTTCGAGTCTTCCATTTTATCGATGCCGCCGGTTGCGAAGAGAGTCCACAGATCCCAGTATGGACCCTTGGTGTATTGATCTAGTATCACGATTCGAGGCTTCACACCGGGGTCGAGGAAAGCGCTTTGGGAGTGAGGGTTTAACGTCATATAGAGAACGTCCAAGGTCATTGACAGCGAGAAGATCTCCATTAATGAATGCCATGGGTTGAAGATGTTTTCTTCCCGTCTCATCAGAATCGTATAGTTCGAATTTTCCGCCGGTCGATGGGTGGTCGGCGCGCTCAAATTGACATAATCTCGAACAATGGCACCAGGACCAGTGTTGTACCAGTAATGCGCCAGATTTCCAATCCCAGGAGTCCTCCAGCTGACTTCTTCGCTACTCAGCTCTCTTGCTCGACAATCCAGTCCAAAACGACCATCTTTAAATGAGGATCCTTCGCCAACACAAAAGGAATCTGTTCGGCCTTCTTTTGCTGTACGACTATGAAAACAGGTCAGAAACGATGCAGAGTTCTCAGTGCAATAGGTTGTCGATTTCTCACTGAGACCCTGTAAGTACTGGATCCCAAATCGATCATTGCAAAAGGGCTGATCCAGGTGTTTGGTGGTGTATTCCGCAGGAAGTATGGGCACGAAAGGTGATGATGGTGCTGTACAGACTCCAGACACTGCTTTACATAACCTGGATAGTTCAGGCTGGTTTGCCGTGAGCTGATGTGGCGTATAGACCGTAGACAGGAAAGAATTGGGATAAAACAGAGCAGAATAAAAGAGAATAGCTACGACGGTAGCTAAGATTGGAAAGCCAATACGATGAGGTAAGTATATGTACAGAGACATTGAGTTTCCACTGTAGAGTGCTTGCTGAAAAGACAAAGGATTGCAAGAGAGGAGAGCTTCGAACATTTCAGCTCCTCCAGCGGATAGGACAGCAGCATGTCTGTGGGTCGTAGTATCCACAGTGCGAACGAGGAGCGAAGCAATTGCATTCCTTCATCCGTGCCAGCGAATGTACTGACTCAAGACCATGGGTGAATTTACCCATACCACCTAATATAGCGACGATTCAATGCAAGGGATCCGGTATCGTACGCGGAATGGAATGAAGGAAATACTCGTGCGGACGAACAGAGGAACGATTATTTCAAGAAGCAGTCTAGGTCTACACCATATGAGCTTCATGCCGAGCACATTCGCAGTGAGCTTCCAGCTTGAGCCTGCAGATTCTGCTACGCACAGGAAGCTTGTGGCTTTTACGCTTATGGGAAGGGAGAGGATAGACAAAATCCAGGTTTGCCTATACTTAAAGCGGCAGGCGCATGGGGAGGCCTGATTTGACGGGCTATCGTCGAGGTGTTCGTCTTCGTTTTCAATCGTTGCGGATCGGAGACTTTACAATGATGAAAAGGGACAAACCAGCAGGATAAAGTGCAAAGCAATGTCTTTCGAGCTAATCGTGCACATCGAGTCTATGATTCAAGTGCCCATGGTAGATACTACTGCTGAAATTGGTAGTGATTTTCAGTTCGAGGGCAGTATACAGACTTCTGAAGATTTGATATCGATTCCACCAGAAAATCCACAACATTGTTTTTGAAATTGCCGTCCACTAATCTTACCACGTTTTAGTACTTCGCCTGAAATACCGTAGTAATCATTCTAGATATTCTATGTTATCTTTCGGCCAATTGACGCGCCTTCTTCTACGACTCCCGCTGCGCTCAGCCAATTCTGAATTATAGAGGGGTATATTAGGGGTCGGAACCGAGATGCCGCTTGACGTATAGAGTAGACTATACTTACTTACGTTCGGTAACGGGCTTTGAAATTAGCATTCTATCCAACATATAACCTAAGATTATAGAATGGTAGAAAGGGAATATAGAAATATTGCTTCGCTATATCTATCCCACCCCCTGTTATAATCCTAGCGTTACCTAGGCGCCTGGGAAAAATACTTTTTGATTTTATCCCACTACAGTTGGTTCCACCCCGAAACGAGCTAGGATCGTAGATAGGCGGTCGGCTTTCTATCCGACATGTAACAACTTCGCTTCGATAAAAGAGCCTACCGCTACCGACTAATTATTATTACAATCTTCTACTCTATATAATGACCTCTAGGAGACTATATTATAATACTCGATACCTATCTTCTATTGAAACTTGTTAACTAATTAAGGATAGGGACGATCCGATAATTATTATAGCGAATAGGCTTCGCGTCAGCCTAATACAACCTCCAAACTCCGTATAAATTATAGTAATTCGGAAAGTATATATTCTTATAAGTTATAAGAGCTATTATAAAACGAAAAGCAATAGCTTACGATATAGTTTAGAGTAGATAATAACCAAAAGCTATAGTAATCTCTACCTTTATAGGCCTTGAGAGATTTTGAAACCTAAATACGTATTTAAAACGAAGAATTATATAGTTTCCAGTCGGGTCTTATATATAAGTAGGTTATTATTATCTTACTCTAGAGAAAGTCTTAAGTCTATTATAGGAGGCTTTTATATATCAAGGCTAAGATATTACGAGATATAAGTTTTAGGTAGACGGAAAGTACTTGAATCGTTTCCTAGCTATTTCAATACTTTAAGCATTTATATGGAGCCTAGTATTAAATACTAAGGATTAGAGCTGGTCCAAAATCTATCCAAAAGATTATACCGTATCAAGAACCTATAATATACCTTGCTACAAACTAGGCTGTCCAACATAGACAAAACACTCGAGGACGGAGCCTAGTCTATCTCGCAAAGTTGTAGACAAACAATGTACCTATCGACGCTCGACAAAGCCAAACTCCATCTATGGTCGTTGGTGCGAATAGAAACGCGGTAACCGTATCTAGAGACGCGTTGACCCGGAGCGGAGAAAATGGATATACTGCGAATTTTATTTGTCTTGGCTGTAAGAGTGCGTGTATTCTCTACGGAGATAATGGATTATATAGAGGTTAAGGTAACCTGGTACAAATCTTGAGATCATTCATTTTGTGGAGATATTCGTAAATGATTATTGGCAACGAACTCCCTTGCGAGATGTTTGGGGAAAAAATAGATAGATTACTTAGTTGCTATTCAAGTTTGTCTTGCTTCTACGCTTTGGATAAACATGATGTTTTATCGCTATTGGGATCTCAACCTCATAGCTAGTGCCACCCTGCTATGATAGAGATAGGTGTCATTGGAAACTGTAGTAGATCGATAGAGCAACCAGCTTGTGGAAACGTCCAAATGCCTCATAATTTCTAGGTATTGGGTTAGCCTAATCCCAAACAACTATTCAAGATTACACATACCTTTCCTCATCAATCCAACCTAAGCACATCACAATCCCACTAGCAACAGAAGCAACCCAGCATCCGGCGCAGAAGTCCACGAGGCTTGGGGTAACACTCCTCATAACCTCCATGGAATTTGTAAGAAGTATTCTTGTTTGTCAGAGAGCTGCCTTGGGAATACTGGCGATGGTCTGGACGATGAGCTGAACCTTTTCGGTTCTGGGATGGGTTGGAAATGGCTTGAGGAACTTCTGTAACGCGGACCTCAATGCTAGGTTTTTCTTGCTTGAACATAGTCTCGGATGAGAGCGGTGATCGTATCGCTGGTAGAACTGAAGGACGATAGGAGGGTAACTCCGACACTGCAGAAACTGTTGATTGTTGAACCAAGACTTGTTGCTGCTGCAATGTGGCTGTGTATAATACCAATGGCTGTACCGGATGGAGAGGCTGTACTTGCGGATCCACTTGCGTGATGATCGTGGTCCATTCTTGCATGAGCTGGTTGATCTGCCAACGATGACCATTGAACCGTTCATTCTTCCGCCCTTCACATAACGCCAAGAAAGCAAGGCGTCGGACCAATCCGCATCTCAGAGTCTCAATAGGCTGTAGAGAAGCCATCTGTGCAAGCACAGTCCATATCTGAATCTCGGTCTCGCTAGGAAGCTCCCATCCACAACGTCGGGTGCCCTGTTGAGCTTTACCGGAACATGTCAAGGGCCCATGTGCCGGGTAGATATTGAGAACGGATGTTGGATCCCATTGCTGCATGTAAGAGGTAGAAGCAGACATTATGAGCTGAGCTGAGTAAAATTAAATATTGGATTGGAAAGCGCTGACAGAATTTGAAGGTTGGAGACAGAATATGAAGACGGAACGAATCGAGAAATGTCAGATTATTGAAGACTTTATACTATGTCCACTGTACGCAGATTCATACCAACATTCGAACCAAGCAGGCGAGCGGGCTATGCTCAGGCAGCCGTTCAGCCTCGCCGTTGTTGCAGGCAAGCACAATATTGGATTATGAAACCGTGACGAGGCAACGCCCAGGCATAGTCCGCAGACACATCATCATGGCGCCAAAACCCCACTCGTTGATTCCTGCGAAGAGGCCGCTGCAAAATCTGTGACTTCAATACAAGGCTGAAATACACCATTTCGTGTGCTGAGTACAACATTTAGCCGCATCCTATCGCGAACTAATTGGTCATTCTGTTAGCCAAGATAGTGACCACGTGAATACCGATAGAGAAGCGAGGAAGGCTGTGCATAGGAGAAATCGATAGAAAGATATCAGCCATTGGTTATTCACATTGCATGAAACAACTTCGGCGGCTATGCGGTGTGAAGGGTGTGAAGTGCAAGATAATTCACGCCGCTAGGAAAAAATCCTCACCAATATCTCAGCGACGAAGAGAACCAAGACAATACGGTGAGTGAAGAAGATGTGGAAATTTCGCGATGCGAAATGAGAATGGGAGGCGGAATGTATTGGTTCTGATCAGCGCTTTATATTCCCGCTCAGCTGCATCTACCCATAGTAACCGCATTTTCGTTTCGCCACACGACGAGATACAGAGTGGCATTAGGACCCCAGACATCTGACCTCTGGAAGTCCTCGAGGTTGATAAATATTGTGGCGAGGAGGAGAAACGGCGCGGACAAGAGGATATCAACAATTTCGAAAGATCAGGCAAAACCCCTGCCTTGCCTTCTCTAATTGGTTAGATGTACCCGAGGAAGACACTTTTGTACAGGCGATACCAACTTCATTCACGTTTATTATTCACCTTCAAAGCTACTTGTATTAGTAGTACCCCGTACATCTAGAAGGACCTAGGAACCAACAATCTCAGCTCTTTCGCACAAAAATAAGAACTGCAATGTCAGTTAAAAGCAAAAAAACTCCTTGACAACTAAATAGACCTAGAAACCAACAATCTTTTGATAAAGAAGAAGGACTATAAATTCTAGTTAAACTAGGACAAACTCCGGAGAGCTGACCAACCTCCCGTCTGCTATCAAATAAAATGGTAAGACGTGGAATAACTGAACTCTGTTATATCATGTGATTCTTCCCTCGTCCTGCCTATTATTGGGTATCAATCGATATTAACAACTAGCAGAAAATAAAATCTACCGCCCGTATAGCGATCAGCTTTGGATACAATGTATAAGTCTTTGCAACCCAAAGGCCAAATGCGTTTCAGCTCACAAAGCCAGTAGGATGCCATGAAGCCTGACCCAAGGTTGAGTATACATCCATCACTCCATAGTATCAGCATGCCATAACGCCATAATCTTATCACACAACCGCCAAGTTCAGAGTCCACCAACATCATCCAGACACCAACTCTTCTCTTCACCAATCTGCTCTAATAATCCCACATCATCTAATAGCCACCAAAAGATGGACGGCTCTTCTTGCTACTACCGCCATCGACCTCATCAATCTCATCAACCAACTCCGCGAAAGTCCGCTTGGAACCAGATCCCATACGATCGACCTTCTTCTTGCTCTTCTTCGCTCCATTCGCTACCACGAGTCTCGTCTTGTCGACCTTCATCATTGCACTAAAAGCATTCTCTTTCTTCATCTCAATCTCCATATCCTCGGGCTTCGGGATCGCAAGCATCGGCACTCCTAAGTCCGCAGGCGTCGAGACCTCGGAATTATAGCTTCCGGTTGGTGCATCCGTAAGACTAGGTAGATCATCAATCTTGCTCTCTTCACGGAGCTTAGTGGCAAGTTGCTCCTTGTGATATGCCGCTGTTGTGTTGAAGCCTTCATGGAGGTCTTCATCTGCGTTGCAATCCGCACAAACGATGTAGTAGGCCTGGTCCACGGGCGGCTGATTTAGGACTTGGTATTCGTCAAGTGTGTCACCGAGGAGTGTGGTGTTATCCCAGTCGAGACAGTCTTCGCAGAATCCGTGCTCACACCAGCGGCATCTCAAAGATTCATTAGTCTTTGCGAGGAAAGAAAAGACAGACAGATGCTTACCGATAAATCATGTCGCCTACTTCACCAGACTTCTTGCTGCAATCGTGGCAGTTGTGTTGTGGGCAGTAGTAGTTCCAGGCTTTGAGTGCAGCTTTTCCTTCTGCAGAGCCAAGGCAACTGGGATGGAAGCTGCGAGGACAGCTATTACAGAGGACAAGGTCTCCACCGTCATGACAAATCTGGCACCACTCCTGGTTGACAATATCGGCCTTCTTCGCTCTCTTCGGCTCCGCAAGACGCGGATCTTTGCCAGCAAGAGTTGCTACTGCTTCCCATTGACCATTGCCAACAGTGTCCTTGCTGACGGCATATCCATCGATCATGACGGTCGTATTCTTACCCTTTCGGCGATCTTCCCTTGAGACACCCTCCAAGATGAGAGACTCCTTTTCTTGTTTGCCTTTTCGCTCGAAGCGTTGGCCGTCAAAAACTGCGCACTCTACCTTCTCCATAGTCGACAACCATTTGTCCTCGTCAGCATCTTCGGGGTTTTCGAGAGCTTCAGCGGATTTAACTTGTGTATTCTGCAACAGTGCCTTCATGTCCCAGGAAGCCATCTCTTGCAAATCGATCTGCTCGTGGACCAGAGTTCGCGCGCCCCGACGAAGAAGACTCTTCAGCTGACTGAAATTGCCGAGAACAGCATTCTGTTCCTCAGCTTCAGCCTTTGCGTTATTCTTCTTGCGAGAGCTGGTCTCGTGAACGGATTGCATAGAGTCGGTGATACGCGCGGAGAGATACAGTTTCTTTGAAATACGGCCAAGCATTTGCTCTTCGACGGTGCCTTGGGTACAGAGCTTGTAAATGGTCACGGGCTTGGTCTGTCCGATACGATGGCAGCGAGCTTCAGCCTGGAGATCAACCTGGGGATTCCAGTCTTCGTCCAAGAATACAGCTTCTGTGGCGGCGGTAAGGTTCAGTCCCAGGCCTCCAGCCTTGGTTGAAATCAGCATGACCTTGATTTCAGAGCCCATATCCTGGAACAGGCGAATGTGGAGGTTGCGGCGAGCGCGCTTGGTCTGACCATCGAGACGCAAATGTTTGAACTTGGTGCCATCATGACTCACGTGTGTGAGTAGATCCTCGGTCCAGTCCAATACGTTGGTAAAATTTGAGAAGATCAGGATTTTTTTACTCTGCTTCAGAACAAGCTCTTTCACAATGGTTTCCAGTGCCATGAACTTTCCGGAGGCCTGAATGATGTGATCGCCGATGAAGCTAGGATTGGGAGCAGCATCTGGAATCAGATATGGGTGAGTGCAACACTTGCGCAGCTGCATTACCAAATTCAGCAAACGCTGCCATTCTGATTTTTTTGCGCCCTTAGGCTCACCCGGAGTTCCTGTTCCCATCTGCCAGAAGCTGGAATCAACTCCTGCATCATCGGTAGCTTCCATGGAAATGGGCGTTCCAGGAGCGCCGGAGGATGAAGTGACGCCAAGTTCGGGTGTGGACTCTCGGATCACGACCTTTTCCTTCTCGGTTGCGCCTTTAAATACCTCTTCCAGCATGGTTTCGGACTGCTTGGTGAGGAGACGAGTGTACCATTGTTTTTGTAGGGGAGTCAACGGCAGGAATAATCGCACTTCGGTCTTGGTGGGCAGGTTCAGATCAACGCCTTTAGTGTCTTTCATTCTTCGAAGCATGAGTAATTCGAGGAGGTGGCGTGCATGATCCATCACGCCTTTGTCCACCATCCCACGAGTGAGATCGAAAGACTTGGTGAACAGTTCTTTTGTGTTGACCGGGAAGACGTTTGGGAGCAACCAATGAAGTAGACTCCACATCTCGCCTAGATTGTTCTGAAGAGGCGTGCCGGTCAGAAGTAGGCGGTATTCGGCTTTGATTCCCTGCAATGATTTGGATACATCGGTCTCGCTGTTCTTGATCTTATGTCCTTCATCGAGCACGAGATATCGCCAGACAAAAGCGCTCTTAAACCAGGCTACCTCGGCACGATAAGCCTCGTATGTAGTAACGATAATGTCAAAAGGACCATCTGTGCCAATGTCCGACGTGAGTGTGACATTCTTGCCCATCTTCTTCCTCGCACGCACAGAAAGTGATTTTGGGCGCGCAACATTTTTCATCGCAGCACGCTCAGCGATCGGACCATGGAAACGCAAGACTTTGAGGCCGGGTGTGAACTTCCGCGCCTCAGCCACCCAGTTTGAGAGGACGCTGAGGGGGCAGACGACAAGAAACGGACGAGGTTCGCCGGCGAGGCCTTTCTTGGCGTCTTCATTTTTGATGAACTGAAAAAGAGACAAAGTTTGCAGCGTCTTGCCGAGTCCCATCTCATCACCGAGAATTCCTGACATACCGTTTCTGTACAGATGAACAAGAAACTCGAGGCCGCGTAACTGGTAAGGCTTGACGGTCGCATTGATTCCATCGGGCTGCTTGGCAATGGTTTGATAAGGAACGAAAACCGGCGCCTGGTCAGAAGAGTTTGCAGCCTCTAGCTTCTAGAAGGTGGGTTAGTCAAGTCTGTCATCCTTTGATTTTGCTTTTGTTTTGAGTACTTTGAACACGAGCGAGTGAACCCACAGTGGTCGCCAACAGCTTGTCGACGTCAATATGGGATTGCGTGGCAACCATTCAGAACAATTGTGCACAGGAGAGAAGAGAGTTGATGACCTACCTGGATGTAACTGTTTTCTTGCAGTAAAGGAGTGAAGAAGTCCTTGTGAGCGAGGAGGAAGCGGTCTTGTTGAATCTTTGTTCCGTGCGCAATATCATCGCGCAACTTTGCACGGGCTGTCATGGCTGCGCGGCGCGCATCCTTGTTGGCTGGCTGTGAAATCTTTTGCTTTTTGCTTTTCTTCTTCTTCTTGAAGATGATGTGACCGGAAGTTGGCACGGCCTTGAGAACCGAGCGAGGGCGCATACTGCGTCCACCTTCAATGGATCGGTTCTCTGGTAAAGGGGAAGCCAGCTCTTCCTCGTCTTCCTCGTCGGATTCTTCATCATCACTATCCTCGAATTTCCTCAGGCGTCGTTTCCCAAAGTCACGTTTCACCTTGTCTGGGCTCTCAAAGGCACTGGCATCTGAAGGCGAAGAAGGCGAAGGTGAATCATCTGAATCATCGGGGATGACATAGCTGACAGGTGCGGCTCGAGCACGAAGATCACGCTCAGCCGAAGACATTTTCCGAGCCTGGGTGACGGAGGTGGGCGATTGCTGCGGCTTGAAGGAATTGAGGAGGCTCGATGCAGTCATTTTCGGGCGGATTGTCCGATGAGTGGGAGGCGTCTCGGACATGATGTTTGCGCTGCTGTGGTTGTCCGATGGATGAAGCTGCGGTAGGGATGCGCAAACACAAACCGAGTGTTGGGCACGAGGTGGGATAATGAATGACTCTCCAGTCGGTGCTCGAGAAGAGGAAGTTGTTCAGCGGGAGAACAGTGTGAAGATGTCGCGGTGTCAAGCGCGCATATGGCTGCGAGACTGCGGATAATCAAGGACGTGGTATGTTGGTGGCTTGAAGTCGAAGTGAGGAACAGTAAAAGACTGGCGGAAAGGTACTCGGAAGTGTGATGGGCCAAAGTGAAGATGGCGATGGTTGCCTGATGGACGAACGAGGCAGAAATGAGGACGGTAAGGTAGGTACTGTAGTTGTGTGAAAGTGAAAGTGAAGTGAATGGGAGTGGAAATGTCTTGACACGTCCTCGCGTACTAAATTGGCATCGCGAAACGTCGTGATCAGACACCTATAAATCCCGTTTTATTCTCCAACCTGATATCACAATCGATACATCCCTGAAAGCCTGGTGGTATATAATTCTCTACTTCCTCTGATTATCGAATCCGAATAACCAGAATTTGGTTCATCAAAGACACTCTTCTGTACATGCTTATATACCAGTGCTAAGTAGTATAATCGGGGGGGCTGAGAGCCTTGAATTGAAGGCACCCAGGTATAACGCCTAGCTAGAGTTTCAAGCCTTCCGGTTGTATAGCTATAACACGCCAATTCCACAATCCTTTGGTGCCGTCCTAATCACCAAAGACGTGTTGTATCACTCTGTGACCGACCTCCAAGCCGTCCACCATCTCAGCGCCACAAACTCGAAACACCTCCATGGCCATTTGGGAGCAGACCGACATCCAAGAGACTCTTCCATTGCCCACCCAGCATGACACTCTTCAATGTCATCTGGATCGCACGGTCAGATGGCAAGCTGGACATTCGTGGGAAGAATGGGTTGTGGGAGAAGAACGAGCCGACGTCGAAGCAGTTGGACCAGACCCCAGATGCGCAGGGCGTCAGCGACTACTACCGATTCACGACTTCGAATGAGACAAAGCACTTGGATTGGCGGAGGAAATTGGCTGGCATGCTGGCTCGCGAGTTGGGGCATTCACTGGGTGAGTGGCTGCTCAAAGCACTACAAAGTCTCATGTACTGACTGATTCGCGACCAAGACAAGTCTTACATCCTCCACGATCTCCCTGAGAACTACCGCCTTTACGAACACGTCAAGTCAAAATCTACCGACGCTGACGGCAAGCTTACAAAGAACCCAAAGAATCACGCTGGAGGTGGACACGACCGGCAAGATGCCTATCTATATGGTCACCCACTGGGCAGGAAGAAGAGGTTCAGGAGTCCGGCTGACTTCTTCCCACATCTGCTATGGCTGGTCACAGATTCAAAAACAGATCCGAAGAATTGCTCCTGCAAGATCTGCTCGCCTGACGAATTACAACCAGCGCAACCAGACACCCCCAAGACAGTTGAGCCAGCAAGGGACACCAAACCCTTTGTGAAGCAGGAAGACATGCCCATGAGGTCCATCGTCCATCGCAATCCTGTCGTCGAGATACCCACTCGAGCTCCCTCCAATACCCAGGTCCGACGTCACACTCCCACCGTCCCTCTTCCCGCAGCGGCTCCTCCGTCACAGAGACCATCTCCTGCACCCCAACATAACGGACCCTCTCCACTCGCTCAGCCACGATCCCCTGATCATCAAATCGATTCTGCTTTCGGCAAATTCACCTTTCGCCCTGGCGAGCTCATATGGTACAACCGAGGAGTGGCATGGGGTCTTGCCGTAATTCTGCGCCGCTGGATAACAGGTCCACCGCCGAACAACCGCGCCTATATCGTACAACCACTCACTGAACCTCATAACTGGGATACTTCCAAAGTCGTCGATAGTGAGGATGATATGAGGCCATGGCTGGCGTGGTCGCCTCCTGCTTATTGCCATGCGGCATTGAACCATATACCAGGGCTCACATATGAAACAGCAGACTGGAATGGCATTCGAACTGGCTTATTTGGTGATCCAAGTAAGGATATGCTCACCATCGACGCTAGTATCCTTGCTGGGAAGGCGATTGATTGTTCATACACCCCTTTTGATTTCTTGAGAACAGGGCCAAATTCTGAGACAGGGAGCGAAACATACTGGAACGGCATTTATGTCGGTGGTGAAAAGCTGTGGATTGGTGAGCCAGTTCGTCTTCGTCAATCCACCGGTACTTCGGCCGAGAACGTCCTCGTCATCTCTTCCATCATCGAAAAAACTATTCCTTCCTACACTGCAGCAAAAACTACAAGAGTGACGCTAAGAGGGGATATATATGCCTGCACGACCATGACACCGCCAGGACAACCTCCGCCGCAGTCGCAGGACACTAGAACGATACCAGAAAGGATGCTGGAGGACCTCAGGCAACGTAACCGTGCTTCTGCTGCATCCGCAGCCTCTGCCCCTTCGCCGCAGAATCCTAATCCTCGAACTTTCTACTGGAAACTTCTCGGTACAAACTCCAGCGCCGGTTTGGCAGACATCAAAGGGCGATGGTACGAGAGCTCGATCATGCTCCCCATCATTAACACGCGCAACGGCTACCTTGAGTCTATCAAAGAGGGTAAGATTGAATCCGTCGATGTGTATCTCAATGCCCGCAGCGATTGCAACAGGAGTGATGGGATCAGAAAAGAGCGAAGGGAAGACGCCTTTGGTGCTGCTGTTCCTCCTTCGGCAAGGGTTGTTGATGGTTTTACCGTCGCTCCGACGATGCCACCTGAGAGGCCGACTTCTGCGCCCGGCTTTAGAGATGATGCGGTTATGACTGATGCGGGAAACGGACTCGTTGACGATTTCCTGAACCTCGATGGGATGGACAGCGGATTTCAAGGTAGTATGGGTGGCATCGGAGGTGGCTACAGTGGGCAGGGGGAGTATTTTCGATGAATAAGAGGACATTTTTGATAGTCCGATGCGATTGCATTTTAGCATTGGCGTCTGGGTATAGGCGGGAATGGTCATCGAGTCAGCACGAGCTCATGAGGATATGGGCGGCTTGACACACGTCTCGAAAATCGATTTTACGTTCTCGCGGGTCGTCGTAACAACACATTCCAACCATTTTTGACTCACTGCGACGCAAACTACTTCAATCATCATCGACGCCGAACAACTCCTGGCAACTGTTGCTAAGAAAAGCGCACATTGGCGGAGCGTTGGGAGGACGTCAGATGGTAGATCTTGGAGGTCTGGAGAAGGTGACGTGAGGATAGACAAGGGAAAGAGCCCACTTGCAGTTTGAATTAATTTCATCGAGGGATGCCGACTTGCGCTTGAAGTCACCACTGTTGATGGTGCATCTGTGCTCGATGCAGATTTTTGTGTGGCACTGGAAGCAGTTTCCATCGCAGCGGTGAATGTCACAGAAGAAGATGTAGGGGACTTTCAGACGGGCTTCAAACGGACTTGGGCCAGGAAGAGTTGGGAAGATGTGAATGTACATCGGGATGTGTTAAGCACATCAAACTCATGGCAAGTTGGTTCTCTCCGTTGTCAAGGGCACGATCCTAAGGTTACCAGCCTCTGGCTTAGCCGTGAATACTGATATGAGCAAGGGCTTGTCGTTAGCTTTTACTAGTTGGGATAAATGGTGTCATTACTGTTGAGATCAAGACCAAGTAGTCATCCGGAACCTCGGTGAAATCCTCAGAACCGCGTCGTCCGGAGATCTGATGATCATCATAAATTGACCTTTTCATAGCTCTATCAGCGTACCACGAATATTACATAGGTCATTGACAAGCTACAGTGTTACATCGTCCTCTAACGCCGCGAGAGGTTATTATGCCACCAACAATACCCTGACATCTCACCATCCATCCTCCAACAATTTATCACGTTGCATGTATGATCCGGACAATAACGCGAATGAGGAAAATCGCCAGCAATTCTCTGCTGGCAACCATGATAGAAACAACGATGATTAAGACATACCCGGATTGGGATCCCCAATGGATCCTCACTGCTAAAAATAGGCAACTTATCGCAACGATCGACCACGCATCTATGATCATCACACCATCGGGAATGTCCACCATAGCAAGTGGCTTCCTTCCGACACGTCAAGAATATACAGGCGTGAAACCAGCAGTAAAGCTTGTCGAGATGAACAAATGGTTCATTACACCCCGAGACGGCCTGACATTTATGACGAGGACAACATTGCCAGCGGAGGTCTGTCGGTTGGTCTACACATCCAGGAGTTTGACACTCGTGGCTTCCACAGTAGTTTTCGTTGAGGGATGGAACTATGTTGCTGCAATCACGGTGCAGACATGTATGACCTGACAAGCAAAAGCCGATCTGGTCCGGCCCGTTCCAATACCGAGATTCTGGACACGCTGGAAATGTGCAGCGGTGGAGGGCGCAGAGGTATATGATTCCTGGGGTGTTGGTATAGTTGCTTGTCGCGCCCATCGTACAGGTTCGGCAGTATGGGTCCATTTGGAGTGAAGAAAGCTGATGTTGAGAAGTTAGGGGGAAGGGGGGGTTTTCTTCTGAAGAGCGGAGATAGGGTATTTGTTCAATCGAGAATTGATATCGTGTCTGGACATATTTGGGGTTTGAGGTGAGATTGGGGTTATGTTTACCATAAGGTGGCTTGCTAACTGTTTTGTCTATGGGGTTTTCAGAAGGCGGAATTGGGAGTTAGCAAAGAGATTGGTCGTTGAAGAAATGGGAGAGTAAGTTTGTTCCATGCTCGTATGGAAGTACTGCTAAATTTCATGGTCTTCCATTCTTGGTTAGGCGGTCCAAGAATTAGGTGGACCAGCTATTTCCTCTATATGGGCCATTATCAATCTTGCATTTGGCGCTTAGAAAAGACTGCCGGGGATCAGGCCAAAAAGGAGATATTCAGGTCTGTTACGATCTACTATCATCCTTTTCACTTCGATCCTAGTTTTGTTCACTAATAAGAACTCCAGACGCTACATCACGCAGAAAACCATAATGACAGACGGGTTGAAACTTAAGTGTGATCTATTCTACAAACGACTTCTTACTCCAAATACCAGAATAATCCTCACCAAGACGATCCTATCTATATCCCGCCAGCTCTCATCCTCAACGCGGCATCCCACAATGACTTCGACAATAATTTCCATTTCCCCGTAGAACTACCCCAACAAAACATTCCTCATCCTGACACGTATGCTTTACGCAATAGTGCGAAACCCCAACCTCCCCGACAATCTTCTCTAGACAATAGCCCATGTAGCAAACATGATCTGCACAAAAGTTACCAATGGTCCCACCCCTCGCACTCACATCGTTGTTGCAGCCGTATACTGCGCGATGACCTTGGAAGCAGTGCTTAGCTAAGAGTCCGGTACCGCCGATGCGTGGTCTATTGCAGTGTTAATATTCGCAGCGGTGGTCTTCGCAGTAATTGTTGAGGTTTTGACATGGCTTTTTGCAAGCGTGTTTGCAGGAGGTCATTGAATATGCTGGAATTACTCTTGACGGAGAGATTGATACACGTTTAGTATTGGGCGAGATTGTATGCTTATTAGTATATGAGGGAGGCATGTTTGCCCAGGCGCATCCTTGTTGAATGCTATCTAGATATATGGAAACAACAAAACAGGTCATCTTTCTCCTTATTTGTTGATTTGGGTCAAGTCAGTATTTTTCTATTTGGTATAAACGGGATTGGAAGAGGTGGAAAGCTTCGGGATCTAGCAATTTCTGTGATGGACAATTTTTCTTTTCGGGTCTACGACTGGCTGCGCGAAAATCAGTCTCTCATCAAGTAAGGGGCGGATATAAGCCACAATTATCTCGGTTAAGCTTAGGTATGTCTTCTTATGCATTTGAGATAATTCCCCAGATTGGTCACTAATAGCAGCTGTAGACACGATCGAATACAGAAGTACTTGACTACAGAAAGGCTGCTCAAGAGTCTCTCAATCTAATCCCCCAACCCACCCATCGCCAGCTCCATACCTATCCTCTATGCTGATCACACCGCGTCTCGCCCTTACGAATAATCAACCGCCAACAACCCTCAACCACACATTCATGACTCCTACAATAAACCGACCCAGGACGTCCGTCCAAAACCCACACATCATCACAACCAACCATCGCACAAACATGTCTACCCCCACAATAAATCGATCCAGGACGCCTCTCCAAATCCAACTCATTCCCACACCCAATAAACGTACAAACATGTACCCTCCCACAAACCCTCGCACCAGGCGCCGAAATAGCAAGATGACAGTCACTTACCCGACACTCATGCTCGGCACAGAATATATCGGCGAAATATCGGCATTCCCTCGTACACCCTGGTATCCAGCGACAAATATGTTCGTGCTCGCAGTAGCCGTCTTGGCTGCTGGCGTAACGGGCGAGGCCGCAGCTTTGGTGGTTTAGGATGTCTTTCCATTTGCAGCGGTGTTTGGAGTCGCAGTAGTTGTACCATGGTTTGCATTCTTCGCTGCAGAGGATTCTTGTGCAAGCGTGCATGGTGCAGTAGGGTTGGAGTAGTTTGGACTGGTTTTTACAGTCTTTTGATGCACAGGATGGCATGTTTTGGGAGTGCGGGCTTTTCCTTTTTTTTTACAGTAGGAACTTTTACATTGCGTGAGGGTGAGCGTGTGTGTGTCTTTTTAACAGATGGGGTGGGTGGTTTGCTAGTTGGAGGCATGGTAAATAGCAACTACATAAGAAGGGGAGCAAAGAGAGTAAACGACGTTTCCTTATACTGGCTATTCATCTACATTGGAAGCCCGAATCATACTGGTTTTTAGATGATCAAGGTAAAGATACTCTCGACTATTGACGAACAAGTAGTAGTCAAAGACTAGGTTGAGCTGCATAGTCGATTGTATCAAGCCTACTTGCTATATCAGACTCTAGCAATCACTCTTCATCATTCATCGTTTTTTTAGAAACTTAGCCATGTCGATCTCGTTTTAGACGATATTATCACCGGATAATCAATTGCACGTCGAAATTCCGGCTTGAAGAAAGGGTCAATCGTTATTGGTATATAGCCCTTCAAACGACCGAAAATGCGCGCTTTTCAGTATCCTACTTGATGGTATGTTGGAGCGATGAATCCCAAGTAATAAAAGTTTCAAAAAATATAATACTCGAGAAGTAGGTATATCTCCAAAGTGGAAAGCATACCTGATATTCCTTCTAATATCTTAGTAATTTGACTTGTTACGATTTGGCTGAGAATCGCTATTCGAAGTCTTTGACCTTCTAGTGAAATTGTAAGTATATTAAGCTAGTTAGATTATTCGATTCTTCTATTATTAATTCAGCTTGCTAATTAGGAGTATTAGAGCCGAATATGCTATAAAAATGGGAAAACCTGTACCTACCTCAAGCTATACCTTACCTACAACGTACTTCCTCCCTTTAAACCCTTCAATCTCGAGTCTCAATACCTACCCAGAATTTCAAGGACCCGTACCTACCTCAAAATTTACCCCAAACCTAGCCTTCAACCTACCTGAAGTACCTACGAATCAAGAAATACATATACCATCAACGCCCAAAACTCACCGTTCCGATCTCGAAATCATCTTTAGATCCAGCAATCCACAAATCAACTACCCCAATTCGTCAAGATCGAAGATGTCACGGAAATGTGGTATAATAAGTCTTCGTGACTGCCTTGTCGAGATTGGTGCACCAATAGAAGATCCCCTCGCTGCTTGCGAATTCTTTGGCTAGCTAATCGTCATCGACCATATAGTCAAGCTCCCTACGTCTCGAGACGCCCTTACTTCAATCAAGGGCCAAGAGCTCAAGAAACTCATCCACGCCGAACGACTAATCGCCAACACACCAAACAAGGTCATTCTCGACGATTAACGAGACATGGAGCACCTCAGCTATCCACCACCTCCAGGCAACGCGGAATAGCGTAAGCAATACTCGTCCATGCATCACGCGCAAACGACAGCCAAAGCATACATCCTTCGAATATTGAAGGACGAGTTTCGCCTAGTTACTTATGAATTCGCAGCCAAGTATATTACCTTCTCTCATCTAATCGGCGACGAACAGCGAGACGAAGAATTCGCAAACAGCGACGGAATCTTCTATTGGTGGACCAACCTCGACAAGGCAGTCGCGGAAATGTGGTGTAATAAGTCTTCGTGACAGAGGATAAAACCAAGCTTTCAATCCATCCCTCTATCAAGTCCGGTACATTTCCTAATCTAGGCTCGAAAAATCTCTTTATCTCCATCGTGGTGAAGGATATGACATACCAGCGTGAATGAGCATCTCAATCATCGATACCGCTATCATTCCCCATCTCATGTGGATATAGAAGACATATTCCGGAGACATCACGCATTGAAAATTTAATAATCGGTCAGTAGATTCAAATCATTGAAATTGTCATGAAATCTCGTTACCGAAGTTGACGTTGATGTTGATACAATGAGAAAGAACAAGGGTCTAGAATCCACATCATCATCTCAAATCACGTTCACCCCCTTTAAACTTACGCCCCATCACATCACTATCTCATGAAGAGATTAGAAGATCTGGACATTCAATTCAGAGTACTGTGTAAGTCTTCATTTCTGGTCGCATAACGCTCATAACCCATAAAAACACCATCTACAGTCATTCAAACCAGGCTGATATTGTAATCATCCCATCTCCTCAACCGCACAATTAGGATGAATGACATAAACAACCTTCCCAGCCCCGTCCAGTCCCTCTCCCTGCTCATCAGCAAGCCCCTCTCCCCGGATAGGAAGTAGAATATGATCCTGTTAATCACATTAGCACGCGCGCAACAGCCACACCCACTTCGGGGATCAGAAACCAAAGCGAGAAAACTTACCTTAACCATCCTTTTCAAAACTTTCTTAGCAAGCGCCCTCTCTTCCTCAAGATCCTCCTGCGTCTCAATCTCCATCTCCCTCTGCTCCAAATACCAAACAAGCAACTCCTCTTCTTCAACCCCATCCTCAGCACTCGCCTGATCTTCAACAACCCTCATAACGAGTTGGTTGAGAATAGCCATATACCGATCATATGTGATCTTGGTCTTACTCTTTGGCTGCTCCGGCGCCGGTGTCGCTGAAGGGTCGCGGAGTTGAGACTCGCCATTGGCATTGTCTCCATCGACATCCATGTCGCCATTCGCAGGCACTTCATCGTTCTGTTCAGCTTCATCTTCGACTTCCACATCATCGCGTTCGACGTGGATAATGGATTGACGAAGCAAATTGAAGGCTTCGCGGACAAAATCAGGTGTAACCTCAGTGACACAATTAGCCTTAGCGATAGCCTCACTCAGTCTTATCATAGATTCCAATTGTCGAACGGTAATCCTGTAGCTATTCCTGCCAACACCACCTTGGGCATCGTCAGCCCTTAACTCCTTGTACTTCTCCACCAGTGTTCTGCGCGCCTCAGGCGTGAACTCCGGTTTGAAAGTACGTGCGAAACGGATATATCGTTGAAGTTGTTCAGTCGAAAATTCAGGTTGGACAGCTTCATCCCGTAATCGATGAACATCAACAATATGTTCGGCCAAATGTCGATCGACAGACTCATCGCACTCATCAAGTACAACGAAGAAGAGGTCGAAACGTGACATAATGGGGGCCGACATATTGACATTCGCCCTCAACGTTGTCTTTCGATTGTAGCGGCCACCAACAGGGTTTGCCGCGGCAAGGATAGAAGTACGAGCATTGAGGGTGGCTTGAATACCGGCCTTGGCGATAGAGATGGTTTGCTGTTCCATGGCTTCGTGGATGGCGACTTGATCGGCAATGTCCATTTTGTCGAATTCGTCGATAGCGCAGATGCCGTTGTCGGCCAACATGAGCGCGCCAGCTTCAATGGTGAATTCTCCCGTCTCTTCATCTTTGACGACAGCGGCCGTCAGACCAGCTGCTGATGATGCCTTGCCAGAAGTGTAGACAGCGCGGGGAAGGAAAGAACAAATATACTTCAGAAATTGCGACTTCGAGGTTGATGGATCACCAACAATGCAGATGTTGAGATCACCTCTTAGTTGCATGCCTTCGGGTGTGACTTTGTGGACACCACTCAGCAGCTGTAGCAGTAGTCCCTTCTTGATGACCTGGTGGCCATACACCATTGGTGCGATTGAATCCACCAATCGCATGAAAATGTTGGGCTTGTGCACCATCTCCCTCAGATCGTTGATCTCAGCTGCTGAGAGTGTAGCCAGGTATGCTGATTGTGCCTTGTCGCCATCAGCATCGCTGCCGGAGGTCGGTTCGAGGGAAGAGTCCTGGCCAAGAGAGAGAAGGATGTTTTGGCCAGCCAGACCATTGAGTGTGGCGGAGTTCTGACCCGGCGTGGAGGTGTCGGGCGAAATCATACATGCCATGAAAGCCATCCTGTATGTGAGATCGCGAACACCAAGCGCTTTCAGACCAGAAACACCAGAGCCGCCAGCATCAGCACCGCGAGGCGCATTGCCACCTTCGCGTGAAGCCTGTACCTTGGTTCCGGGCACTCTGAATTGACTCGTATCTGGGATGACAATGAGCGTACCCGTAAAAATACATTTCTCTCCAGCTTTCGAGCGATCGACCATTTCTCCGCGTAGAATTACGTCCATGGTGCGTGGCATGCTGCCCGTGGGGATCTCAGAGCTGTTTTCTTGAATCCTTACTTTCTGCCAATCTACGAATGTGCTCTGTCGAATGTCCAACCTCCAGCCAATGCGATTCCCGCAGGTCAGATTGGGGCATTGTGTAGGCTCCATGTACCGGAATGTCTGCTCGATATTCGGAACGACAGTATTGCAAGCCTCACAAATAAAAGTGGCCAAAGACAATTCAGGCCGAACCTCCGAGGTTCTCGTTACTGTGCCAGAAATGGAGAGTAAAGTGCCAATCTGAGTTGTCCGCAGCATTCTTACGCGGGTGACGAGGGGCAAGTTGTAGAAAGCTAATGTAAATAGCTTATCCGTTTGTTGATTCTGGGTCTTCCTGTTTGCTTCGTCGTCTTGCGTCGATCGATTGGCTCTTAGACTCGAATTCGTGACCGAAGCAGTGTTTGGCTGACGATGCTCGCGGAAATAGGCAGGCTCGTGGTGTGCGATACGATTGTGTAGGGCGCGGATCATATAGGGAAGAAACCGGTAGTAGTGACTGATAATAGCGTCGGCCAGCGTGCCATTTTTGAAGCGCAAGACATGTCTGAAGTCTACGTAGAGAGTTGAGAGGCCAAACAAGCGCAGGCCTATGATTTGAGCTTGGTAGTATTTCGCGGGATTTGGGATATCGGCCGAGGCAGTAGGGACCGAGGACGATGGTTCTTCTTCGTAACTATTCAACTGTCAGCCTCTAAACGTCAATTGATGGTCTCTATTCACAAACTGGATGCACTTACGTCTCCAAGAACTCCTCAAATTCGGTAACAAGAAACTCGCCGAGCTTGTCCAACACTTTGGGCACATCTCCTGGCACTCGAGGTCTCCTCTGGTTTCCTCGCACGCCTACAACTTCGTCGTCGGCAAATCCACCCTCTGCATCACTATTGACGCCGGCGCTTTCAGATGGTGGTCCTCGAGGTCTTGACGAGGATCGCTGGCGTCGAGGGGCTGAGGAAGAAGGGTGATGCGACACAGCATCGGACTGTATGATTCCATCTAAGAGGTCTGACATGGTGAAGAACTGGGTCGTGGGGTTGCGAGAATTGATGGGCTGGTCTTGATAGAGGGGGACACAGCTGGAAAGGAGTTTCTCTCAATAACGCGTCGCGTCCACGTAAAAACGCCCGGTCCAGCTCTAAATTGGCTGACTAGGATGGAAATATCTGTCTCGGTCCGAATTGGTCCACTTGCTCTCTCTCATCCTCGGACCTCACCCCCATCAACAACGCCATCCTGTGCGACGCCTGCGATTCCCGCCGGGACAAACGATTCGGTTTCGAGAGGCCACAGAAGCCCATCTAGTTTAACAGGATTACCGACAAGCCCGAGGACTCCCTCCAAGCTCTCGCTGGCATTCTTACACTCCCAGATGAGCTGCTGGTGGAAATTCTGAATCACCTGCCGAAGAGTCCGCTAAGTACAAAATGTCCTAGCACTCGGAAACGTCTGTCAACGCTTCTGGCGTCTTGTACAAACCCTTACTGTACAAAAATATTCGTTTGGTATGCAGCTTCGTGCTACTATGCTTTCCTACCAAACGTCTCCATAGAACCTTGCAACATGATCCAGCCCCTGGATGCCTCTGCAAAGAATTGACGATATAAATACCTGAGGACCACGAAACATATGAGGTCGAGGAATAAGACCTGGCCTGCAAGATCCTAGCTCAACTGCCCAACGTCGAATCAACTCCATGGCTGTGTAGGTTTCTGCCGCGATGCTCAACAGATGCAATTTCTCTCTTCTACATCACGATAGCAGACCCCAAAAAATGATGTATCTGCTTTACTACCACTGAGACCTAGAATCAGGACGCGGACCCCTTTGTTTCACCAGCCCATCATCCTGATAAGGAACATCCGAACAACAATCTTACCATATATTCCTGAGAAGCCCAATGTCTTTCTGTGACAGTCGTTATTGCCGACACGAAAACGGTGTCGTGCAAAAATTATGTCACGGGCATTCTTCTGCCGATTATACTCAAAGCTGTTGGATATCTACTGGAAAGCTGATTCTGAACAGGAACCATAGTCTGCGTGGATAATTCGGTGCGGAGCGTAATTGTCTGGAAGATAAACATGTGTCATAAGCTACTACTATTCTCGGGCGAATGCGACTCTGTCCGCATGGGTTTCGGAACTATGGGAGGAAAAAGAGTTGGTTCGAAGTCCATCAAATCAGGAGCTTTGTTGGGACAAAAATAGATTGACTTTCTGAACAGGATGGCTCGAAATACTATCTCGTCTGACGGATGACGAATGATGGCTTTTGAATATTGGAAAGGGATATGCACATAATCCCAAACTCCTCACACAGAACGCATCACGCAGTTTAGTTCGAAAAATTCGCCCAATGAGGAGATTACTTGATTTTACGATACAACAAAAGCCAGACTTCTACCAGAAGTTTTATTTGTTACCATTTCGCGATCAATGGGGTTTTTACGCCTGGAGACCCACAACCACATACTGAAGAGTAAATCAAACCGACCATCTTCACCACCTATTCAGAGAGCCATGATGAATAGGAAGATCGACAGCGCGGCAAGTCCGTCCCTCGCTCCTGGAAACATGAGTAGTTTATTGCCAAAACTCGCCGTTGCCGTGCTCGTTGCAGAACTCGCACTCCCAGTGCTTCTACTCGTTATCGTCGCTGAAGCTGCGGAGCTAGGCTAGCATACAATCAGCAAATAAACCCATTATTAGCGGTACTAGGTGAGAAATCACCTGCCCACCTCCTGCACCAGTCGTAGCTGATAAGACGGGAGTCGTAACCGTCACACCTGATGAGTCGCATAGTGAATGCCAGTTGTCGATTTGTGTATTGAGAGTGGCATCCCATGTATTATTCTGCGTACAAATGCGGAGTTCAGATTTACAACTGTTCTATCATCAGCACAGCTAATAATATAACTCCTAGATGTGAAAGAAAATGGTCCCTTCAGACCAATAATATACCCACCAACGCTTTTGGCAAGAGTAACTAACAAAGGATTAAGGGAAGGGTGTCGCAACTTACTCGATCATCAGACTGAAAAATTCCTGCCGGCATTCACATCCCACCAAAACCGTTTCTGTGGTATTACTAGTACAACTCCCCATCTCCGAAAAAAATGTATTGCAATTCACAAAGGTGGTAGAAGGGCCTGTTATACACGTCGCATTGTTGAAAACAGGAGTTCCACCTATACCGCCGATTTGTGCTTGTATGAATGGAATGAGTGTGGTTAATAAAGTGAAAACGAAGGGGAGAGAAAACATTGCTGTATTTGACTTAGAGGGGGAGGCTAGCGGGATGGATGGAAGGAAGATGTGCGAAATGTTTTCCATAAGAGTGATGGCGGGGATGAGGGAAAAGGACAGGTGGGAGCTGGAGTGGAGGCTGGGGTGGAAGTGGTGAGACAGGATAGCGTTGTTTGATTGGTCCACGACTGATTTGTGTGCATTTTGTGTTCAGTCTTCTAGCGAATCGGCTGGGTGTGATGGAACTTTTGGCGGGACCAATCGTCGAGCCAGGAGCATTCTATACATGCGGAGAGCCTGATAATGGGAAGCGGCTGAACGAATGAACATGTCGGATATTTCTGTAAAGTTTGGGGCCCTGCAAGATGAAGATCATTCGTTGCTACTGACATTAGATCTAATGTGGAAACGAGCCCGACTATGTTTGTGTGAAAAATATTGGAAGGAAGAAAAAAGGACCTGAAGATCTCGACAAGAAGGAAGAGTCCTGCCAAGGTGTACGTAAGTAAAAAGATGTATGTACTTCAAGACAATGCTGCGAAAATGTCGATAGTGGTTGTACAACTCAAACGAAACTTGATAGAGGTCGAATGAAAACTCAAACCACTTCTCCAAAGTCAATATTCGAGTTTGAAATTTGATTCCGCATGGCACGAAGCAGCGGACGAAATTAGGATGGACAGCTGTATCATCTAAGCCCAAAGCCTTCCTCAGCTCGTCAGGAATCGTGGTGGCATTCTTCGTCTCATGCGCCCATTCCGTTTGAATGGCCTTGTCTAAGGTTCTGAAGAAGAGCTCGAGAGTCGATTTGCTGTAGTCAGTAGGAATTGTGGTGTGCTGGTTGACGAGAGAAATGGAGAAATCGCCATCATCAGCAGCTACACCGAGCCAGCTCACAACAGCCTGAGCCCTACCAAAGACATACCTCGTTAGCTGGACCTAATGATTGCTTTCGTTTTCATGGTCCTGGTTAATGCACAAAGCATCAATCCAGAGTCATTCGCTATGGAATCCATCCCGCACAACATTAAAAAACTGCCAGAGGTTGTTTTTGCCGTGAAATTTGCACCCGTTCAGAATGATGGCGATTGAAGTATCCCCATCACCCCAGGTGTACAAAATCGCTCGATATGGTGGATGTGCTTCGAAGTTGAAATAGCGAATCTTGCGTTCAATGGGCTCCGTAGCAAGAATTCGTATCTTCAGCCTGTCACCCAAAAGTCGAATTCATTGTTTGATATATTGAGGATTTTGTGAACAAAAGAAGTTGGCACGTCCAATGAGGTTGATTCGGACCTCTTGAACATCAGTCGGTCCCTTTTTAGCATATCAGATACTCTCGCGTGTAGTTTAGTAGGCTTGAAGACCTACATGATGTCCATCTTCGTGCTTGAAGTTGAAATGGTAGCTGTATGAGCTCATAGCAGTAAACATCAAATAAGCCGACAGAACCCGAGGGAGCTTTCGCCATTGTAGAAGTCAGCACTAGATCACATTACAAGTCGATCGGAGATCTGAGATTGCTGCTGTCAAAAGCAACAAGGACATAGGGAGAGGAGGTTGGTGAGATGGTGGCGGAGCATTCATGTGCAAATAAATGCTTACACCACTCAAGAAAAGGTCGGGTACCCATCATCAGCGATACCCATTTTCAGTCCAAGGCCTACTTCAAGCGCGATGAAGAGAATGCGCCTGACAATTTGAAGACTGTGTTGTTGATCCGGAGGTAGAGCTTTCTGCCAGGGACAGAGATAGGACATGAAAATTACTCGCCACGACGAAAGAGAGTCAATTGCTGGATAACGGATTTCACAAAGATAAATGATGGAAAAGGGTGTGAAGGTTAGGAATCAGGCGCTGGTCATTGAGTGGTAGAGGCCCAAGCACAAGGGAGACAATGCTGGAAGACATCAATTACTCCAAGTCTTCCACTGAACTATTGAATGCTGCTTCATCTGATTTGACATATTCAGTGTATTTAAGACTAGTACATTGACCTTGCCCCCAACCCTGGACCTGATCTTACACCCAATTTCTGAGCATTACAGCATGGCACAAACACCATCAGGAATATGTACAATTGCGATTCCGCTCCCGCTTTCATGTGTCCAAGAAACAACAATGCAACCCTTTAACGCCGTACTTGTCGACGATGGTCAACCATGCAACGGGAGAGCCTTGTTCTCCCGGTTTTATAAAATTGCCCAACTCTCTCGACCACCCTACATGGTCTGTTGCCCTTCCTCGTTTCTTTCTGGTCTCATCTATGCAAAATCGTTGGCTTTTCCGGAGAGTAGTAAACCGATGATGAGTCCAAACAGACCAAGGACGGAGCTGAAAATCTCAATGACCAGGATTTTGACGAAACTGCGAGTTGTTAGCCTGGCATACTTCGCGTTGATTGCGGTCAAACTCACAGTGCTGGATCGGCAGCATCTGCCAGTGCGGCACTACTTCCATTGATGCCGACACTGACACCGCAAATCAAATTGCACATGCCCACGGTCAGACCTGACCAGAAAACGGCAAATCCAGTATAGTAATTGCTGGCGGAGTGTACGGCGTCGTTGGAGACCGGCGAGATCTTGGAGGTAAAAACGATGGACATGATGACTCCATAGATGGCCACGACTTCGCAGAAGATAATCGAGATCAAGTTCTTCGTTCGGATTCGAGGTGCTTTAACGCCACCCCCAAGAATGGAGGTTCCTGTGATGAAAATGCCCCTGTTGACCATGTCAGATGTGGAATCCCCTATGTTGATATCTCGTATGAAAATTCAGTGTCCGTACCACGCAGCTCCTACGACAGACAGTCCTATACAAAGTGCAATGCCCATATCTGCCCACATATACGGCGACACACTTTCGAGGAAAGCTCCAACCTGCAGTTGTCCAGATTAGATGGCGATATGAATGGGTTGCGACCGATGGTTTCGTACATTGAATTGCTCTCCCTCTCCATTGAAAAGCATATCTACACTGCATTAGCTACTGCCTATCAAGCTTCCTAGACACACTCACAAAGACCTATCACGGTCAAGGCCGTCGACGCGCCTCCAATCCCATATGTAAGACCTCCCATCCTGGCTATGAATCAGGACGTTTCCGGGTGTTATCGAGTTGTTGGTGTTGAATGGGGAGCTGTCTTGTCTGCGACCTTTGTGGTTGATGATGCTTTGCTCTGTTGCGGCCGGGTAAACTCAGAACGGCCCGGCGCTAAGAGCCTCCTATGAACGCCTCCTCTCTCATCCTCACTTCCACCATACAACTCTCCAGGCCCACGGAATCCAAGCACATTGCACTTACTTCAAGACCAGTACTAGTGCTCAGCATGGCGACCAACAAGACAGAGTACTATGAGCTGTACCGCCGAAGCAGGTATGCGCCTCTTCCGCGACGTGCGCCATAGGTATTCTGTCGCCTTTGACTAACTCTACTGCGTCAGTCTCGGTAACGCCTTCACAGATGCTCTTGACAACTTCGTGACCGAGGGAAAGATGTCGCCGCAGGTCGCTATCAAGATGCTCCAGCATTTCGACCGCATAGTGTCAGAGGTTCTCGCAGAGAAGGTCAAGGCTCGCCTCAGCTTCAAGGTACTGCACATTCTTATGGGCACTATCGTCTAGCTTGTTTCTAATTGGCTTCTGCAGGGCCATCTTGATACCTACCGCTTCTGCGACGAAGTTTGGACGTTCATAATCAAGGACATCAACTTCAAGCTCGATAATGCTGTCAACCTCCATTCGGATCGCATCAAGATTGTGGCTATGAACGCAAAGAAGCCGGGCGAAGCATGAGATGGAGAATTCGGTGGCAGGCATGGCGGCAGAGCATAAGGCGTACTCCCTCCCGGCCCCGGCCCCGGATTTGGTCACTTATCCATACTGGGTTGCATTTGCTGGTTGCATTTGCTGATTGCATTGAGGGGTCTAACGATTCCGGGTTGCAAGGGGGCAGATGAAAGAATGAGTTTAGCGAGCATTGGCTGGAGTCCTTTAAGCTCTTAGTGGCAAATTGCTGAAATGAATTACGAGACACGCAAATGTGATCGACATGGGACAAATTTCTGCCCATTTCTCGCTCGAAGATTGCCAAAAGCTTTTGGATGCTGGATTTTGCTGTCAGAGTGTCCTTACGGGATGTCGGTAGATCACTAGGATACTATTTGATACGGAGTATTTGAAAGAATCCCAGAATACCATCAATGTTGATCCCAGACCGAAGATGATGAGCTTTCAGTCGTGACTAAGAGAGAAAACTGAGGCATGATTCCTAAGCCGGACGTGACCGTTGCCTCGACGTCGTTAAGCTATTCATCATTGTATCGTATCGGCCCCACTTCCACCTCCCCTCCCCCCCCTCTCGAATTCAACTTTCAACTCCAAGATTGTGACATATCCTCATCCTCCATCAATAACAATGCCCCCCTCATCACATCAAACTCTCCGAGCAGCAATCCTCATAATAAGCGACACAGCATTCGCAGATAACAGTACCGATAAAGCCGGTCCCACATTGCAGGAAGTCTTTACCTCCAATTCGGCTACCAGTTGGGAAATAGCTGAGACGAAGATTGTACCGGATGATGTACTGGAGATTCAGAGGGCTGTTATGGCGTGGTGTGATAAAGATGGAGAAGAAGGGGTGAACTGTGTTGTTACGAGTGGGGGGACGGGGTTTGCGAGGAGGGATCTGACGCCTGAGGTGAGTTATGCGCGGCTATGAGGGATGGATTTTGTTGGACTGGGGTTTTGGATAGAGAAACCGGTTTCATCGTTATGGGAGTGTGGGAACTGATCAGTTATAGGCTGTTGAACCTTTGCTTCATCGAAAAGCGCCGGGTTTGGTGTATGTACCCTGATTGTCGAGAAGCATTTGTGGATGTTGATTTTCTGGTAGACATGGCATGCTCGCTGCTTCTCTTGAAATCACGCCTTGTGAGCACATTTCAAACTTCAATTCACACGATAATGAGCTGATAGTAGATAGTCGCAATGATGTCTCGACCTGTGGCAGGAGTCCGCAATAAGACTCTTATCATTACTCTTCCAGGGTCACCGAAAGGCGCAAAGGAAAATCTCGAAGCTGTAATTAAGCTTCTACATCATGCTTGTGTACAAGCTGCTGGTGCCGATTCGAGAAGTATCCATGCTGGTGGTGTGAAGAAATTGGAGCAAGATGCTGGTGTGGCAAGCTTTAAGAGCAAGGGAAATGTTGGTACGTGAAGACATGGTCAGCAATTCATCGCTCTGAGACAGGATGAATTTTACTTATGCGAAAGGATAAGATTACTGATTTCTCCCGTCAGCATCGGCATCAAGCTCCCTCTCACACTCCCATGACCACTCCCATGGCCATAGCCACGATCACTCCCATGGCGGCGGCGACCAAATGCCAATAGCGCATACCAAGCACGACGAACGACCACAGCAATCCAATGATCCCTCCGCTGGACCGACAAGAAGATACCGCAAATCACCATATCCCATGCTTTCGGTTGATGAGGCGCTAACTCTGATCTCTGAAAACACACCACAACCTCAATCTATCAAAGTGCCTGTGAACGAATCGCTAATTGGCTACGTACTTGCCGAAGACGTCAAAGCCAATGAAGCTGTGCCTGCATTTAGAGCAAGCATTGTAGATGGTTATGCCATTAAGATACCCCAAAGCGGAGTCTTCGAGAAAGGAGCCTATCCAGTTGCTATGATTTCGCATGCGCAAGCTGTTGATTTACAGCCCCTGGAAGAGGGAAAGATTGCCAGGATCACGACTGGTGCACCATTACCACCTGGCGCCGATGCTGTCATTATGGTAGAGGATACCATTCTACAATCGATGACTGAAGATGGAAAGGAAGAAAAAGAAATTGAGATCTTGACGTCTGATATTAAAGCTGGAGAAAATGTAAGGGAGGTTGGTTCGGATGTAAAGGCGGGAACTGTGATTTTGACAAGGGGTGAAGGTATCAGTGCTGTTGGTGGTGAATTCGGCCTTTTAGCTTCTGTGGGCACGAAAGAGGTCAGTGTGTACAAGAAGCCTGTGATTGGGATCTTGAGCACGGGAGATGAAATTGTGCCACATAATCGAGAGGGAGGCTTGAAACTGGGAGAAGTTCGAGATACAAACAGGCCAACTCTCATCACAGCAGTAAAGGGCACTGGTTTCGAAGCAGTAGACCTCGGGATCGTTTCTGACAAGTATATTCCTTCCTCTACCGACATCAAAAGATAGACGACTAACCAATGATTACAGACCAGGCGCCCTCGAATCTACCCTCCGCACCTCCCTCCGAAAAGTAGACATCCTAATAACCACCGGCGGCGTCAGCATGGGAGAACTCGACCTGCTCAAACCAACCATAGAACGCTCCCTCGGCGGCCAAATTCACTTCGGCCGAGTTTCCATGAAACCGGGAAAACCAACGACTTTTGCCACCGTCCCCATCAAATCCTCAACAACAGGCGAACGCGAGGATCGCCTCATTTTCTCGCTTCCTGGTAACCCCGCTTCGGCTGTTGTGACATTTATGCTTTTTGTGCTGCCAAGTCTACATCAGTGGGCGGGCGTTGAACCGAAGGGGTTGACGAGGGTAAAAGTCGTGCTTGGAGAGGATGTGAGATGTGATGGTGCTAGAGCTGAGTTTGCGAGATGTATTGTTGGGGTTGGGAACGATGGTATTTTGAGTGCGATGACGACGGGCGGACAGAGGAGTTCTAGGATTGGGAGTTTTAAGGGGGCGAATGGGCTGTTGGCTTTGCCTGTTAAGAATGGGTTTGTTAAGAAGGGAGAGAGTTGTGATGCGTTGATTATGGGACCTTTGGTTGGACTGTAGATGATGGGGAGTTGTTGTGTAGACAACAGTCCATCCATAGAGAGCTTCTGGGAGACTTCTTTGCCCGGATTAATATGAATGTTCATAAACTTCCAGCGAAGCTTTGGCTGTGATGTCCAGAAGTGAGCATGCAGTCATACTAGGTAGTTTCGATACCGGACATGGCAGATCTGAAACCGTACTTACCAAAATTGACCAGTCGATACAGTATTGTATGCACCACCTTCATGGTCTCACCTCCAACTCACCTTCCGACAACATCATCCATTCCAATCTCAAAATGACATCTCCAGCGGCAAGCCAATCGGCATGGCAAACCATAGCAATAACAAGCGGCATTTTCGCAGCACTAAACGGCGTTTTCGCAAAGCTGTACGTCCTCGCAACCTATACCCCTTCCAGCACATTCCTAACAAAACTCCATCAGAACAACAAACAACCTCACATCTTCCTGGTCTACCACACTATCCACTACCCTCCCAATTAATACCTCTGTAGTCGAGTTATTTCTACGAATCGCCATCGGCCTGTCATCATTTGGCCTCAGCGCGACAATGTGGACGTTTTACACAAAGGCTTTGGCGAGTAGTCCGTCCGCTGTTCATGTTAATATTGTGAATACGACTTCGAATTTTTTGGTTACTGCGATTTTGGGGGCGCTGATCTTTGGGGAGAAATTGCCGGCTTTGTGGTTTTTGGGGGCGGCATTTTTGGTCACGGGTGGCGTAATTATTGGGAGGAGGGAAGAAGGACGAGGTGGAGATGGAGCGAAAGAGAAAAAAGAATTGTGATGTAACAGTACTGATGGTAGTAAGTTTCTGTTTTTTTTTGATGCGACGAGGCTTCTGCTGATCTTTCTGTCTAGTAGAATCTTCTGGCTCGTCTCCAGAATTAGGGTGAGAAGAATGCCAACTATGTGGTGTATGTACAAGAATATATTTCGACCTTTCCTCCTCTATGTCCAATCAATACCCTTTTCAAGAAGCGAAAAGAACGAGTCCATTAAGCTGTTCGCCGATACAACTTCGGTCGCTGGACCGCGGCTTTGCTGCGTTCGAGGCAACACAGGACCTAAGCTTGAAGCGAAATCTAGGCTGGCGCTGGCGCCTTGGTGGCCTCGGCGGAGCCTTTGTCTTTGGAGGGGACACAGGAGCTAAAACAACAATCGTCAAAAGAGCTCTCACACGTAAAGGCCCAAAGATAATCATGTCTCGCAGCCAAATAAGATGCAACACCATGCGCACTTACCCAAGAAGCCCCAAGAGATATTTGTTATTTCCGGTACGATCGCAGCTGGCCCAACTCATGGTGCTGGCCATTGTCTGTTGAGCCATTGTAAGCGTGCTATCCGGAACAGGGATGGGTGACTACTGCAGCGTACCAAAATACAATCGCCGGCATCGAAACACATTGCGCCTGCAGATCGGATCTGTGGCTGTGATACGCGTGCCATTGAGACCGTTGCAAGCGACAACGCAACAACGACGTTCTGGAGGAGCATGGTTGTCCGGTAGGCTGTTGGTTGAATGAGTGTGATGTGAGGATGAGGAGAATGGATTGCTTGGAAAAATCAACAGAGATGCAACAAGGAAAGTAGAGGACGCACTTCTTCTGGTCATGTATCCATCGGGCGTATAATCCTCGAGAAAGCAAGTAGAGAGTGCATATACTTTGGACTCTAAAGGCCGTAGAGTAGCCTATCACGATTCGGGCATCATACCATTCACCACGACATGAGATTAATATCTCGTGCCTATCTAGTCAGGAAATCCCACTCGATGACGCCCGTAGACTGGCGAACAGAGCTGCTGTCAATGATGGTATCGATGGCAGAATGGACATAACGGACGGTAACGACCAAGGAACCCAATCAGAGGGAGAAAGATCCATGTATCTCCGATGAATCGAATAAATAAATGGCATCATGGAGTTGCGGAAGGACTTGGTAGATGTCGGGAAAGTTGAGTTTGTAGCTGCGAGGCTGCGCGCGTAACCAAGCTTCGTGTATATTATTACAAGTTACAAGCTCAAGCAAACAAGACGACCGCACTAGGGATTCACGTAACAAACCTAGAACCTGGCGATAATAAGGGAAGCGCTTACTTTCTGTGTAGACCAGGAGGGGAAGGCGAGGAGATTGAAAGTTCTCTTAACAAAATGCTTGCCATGATGAAGTTGAATTCGTAATAGAAACTTTCGACGGGAGTATGCGAATGTGGAAATAAAACATCATGTACAAACATTTCAGACGATCGACACGGTCGCGCTATCCACTAATTAAATTTACTTTTTAGCAAACAAAGGCGTACTTTGTTTCATGTTTCAATCCACGAAACACATTTTTGATTTCATCGACGCTGTCCTCCCCAAAATCCCGACAAAACGAGGGGAAGATCGACTACCTACTAATTGGTGGCATAATATCAATTCGATATAAGTCCTCCCTCATCCTTTCCTTCTAGAGGAAAACCCAGCAAAGAAGCAGGACAGCAAGTTGACCTAGGTGACAAAATGTGTTTTGAAACAATCTAGTGTTACAAGTAGGAGCTAAACTTCATCTTTAGTAATCAACATCAAAAGCACGAATACCAACGATATCCCGTTAGTGCAGTACTTGCGGGCGAATCCAGTTGATAAAGTCGAAGCGCTGTCTGTAAGGCTATTATGATATTGACTATACGAAGCTATTATTTATTATATCGCGTAACCACCGTTGACTTTATTGCTGATATAGGATAAAGGTAACCGATTATATTAGATACGTAAAAAATGGCATATCTACTATATACGTTTACGAAAAGCGAATATGTTTTGACGCTGTCGAGAGGATAGACGTTTGTAGGTACAAAAGACATTTCCTACTAATGTTTCAAGTCTAGAGTGTAGCGTAGAAACTTCAAGACAATGTGGGTGCAATACAGCTTCTCGGCTGGAACTCAAACTGGAATCCAATATTAATAGACTGGCCGTAGAACTGAAAAAATTACTTAGACCGACCATTGTCATGAGATGCTTCTAGGTACTAGTGCTCCCGACGAAGAAAAATGACGTGCCGATTCGAAAGGGGAAGAGCTCATGAGTATAAAGGAAGACAAAGCACCGGAATATCAAGAGCAACAGCAGCAAGAGGTTTTCCGCACAGGACCTCGGCGTATATGTAGTTTTAAGGTGAGAGACCATTCAAAGGGGAACATGAACCACGGACAGAGAACCAGTGGAATAAACAGATGATTTGCGCAAATTGAGGCAATAATGTGGTGAAGATATTCATCATCAACTTTATTATCATCTCCGCTTAGCCAACGCAATCTTCGTTTCTCCGCTATGAATCTTCAAAGGACAGTGAATTGAGCTGGAGACTGCGTCCCTTTCTCTGGCCTTCAAAGGATAGTTGTCTACATGCATTACTGTGGCGTCATAATCTGTGAAGAGCGCCCACGCAGCTATGTTGTTGTTCTTCGTCAGAAGACATGGTAGCTGTGTGTTCCTTTAAATATGATTCTACATCCTTTAAGAAATAAGCATCGGTCGCGCTTAGAACGGCCCCCCCACTGAAGGCTTATATGTGAGTAACATACCCGCTCATAGACATCACAGCCCACCTCGCAAGACTGTAGCCCGTTTCCAGCCGTTTTGCTGGTAGGTCACCAGTTCTCGCCGTCATTAAACGGAAGGGCCGGTGATATTTGGACTTGAAATTTCGATTGTGTAAAACACCTTACAATGATGCTTCCGACGCTTCGATTCTTTCTCCAATTTGAGTTTGTGTTAGGAAGCCATACTTGAATAATTTCTTGGGGAAATCATGGATATATATACCCTACCATCTATATTAAGGATCGGTGATTATTTTCACACTGACGAGACTCTGGATCGAAATCCGCTTGTATCCATTCCGACAGGCCGAGCTAACTCCGGGTTATCTGACAGGTGTGAGATCGTGCTTTATATACTGGCTGCAGAACTTGACTATGCAAGAAGCAAAGTCGCAATGATGATTTCGAGGTATGTAATTGTGGTGACTCGCTCCCTCGCAGTGAATATCTGACAATGCTTGATACTTGTTGTCGTAAGGGCGGATAAAGTAGAGCGCCCGAAGACTGGCCTATGTCTTTCATATGACGGGCGATGGTGATGGAGGTTGCCATCATCGAATTCATTCTTCCGATGTTGTCGGATTTTCGATTGCCTGGATATAAAGCTGGGCTTGTTCTATTATCAGCATGGTCTAAAAGGTTGCGAAGTCTCCTATTCATTCGCAAGCTGCAAGAACAACGATAGCAGTTGTTGAAAGTGCTAGACGACAAGGTTTTCTCTGTCGCCTTGGACACTAATTTATTGATGATGGGAGTCTTCCGCCATCCGGGACCAAGTCTCGTGAATGAACGATAGGCAGGGGGAAAGGTGCTCGTTCGCTTGCGCGAGCATCTGCATTCCATGGTCCTTTAGATATTTACTGCCCTTTCCTATGCATGACAGTAGCAGCAGCCTATCATCAATTAACATCTGTTCACACACCCTTACTCTACAGAAAGAGTGATACGTACCTGATGATTCGGAAAAACAAGCACATCAGCGACAACGACATTCTCCCGCCTCCCCGCCATCCAAACCACCGTCTCCGCCACATCATCCGGCGTCAATGGTTCACACCCTTCGTAAACCTTCCTCGCCTTCTCTTCATCCCCATAAAATCTTACAACCGAGAACTCTGTCTCCACTTGTCCAGGATCAATCTCCATAACTCGTATCCTTGTACTTATGAGTTCGCGTCTAAGTGCGTCTGTGAATGTTCGTACGGCGGCTTTTGTAGCGCAGTAGACGGAGCCGGAAGGATAGCCTTCGCGACCTGCGATGGAACCAATGTTTATTATATCGCCACGAGGTGGAGAGTGGGCGTTGAAGATGGGGAGGATGGCTTGGGTCATGTTTATCAGGCCGGTTACGTTTGTGGAAAACATTGCGTCTATGTCTTCGGGTTTGATGTTGGGAGCTTTGTCTACGCCTTTCACGAGGCCTCTGTATGCGCATTAGGAGGACATATAGACAGGAGGGAGATAATGAAGACGGACGCATTATTGACCAGAACATCTATGCCTTTGAATTCTTGTGGAAGATCCTCTACAAACGCGGAGACCTCTGCCGGCTTTGATACGTCCATTTTCATATTATGTATCTTCACCCCCTCTCCAACCTCCTGCCGTATTTCCTGGGCCAATTCATGTAGTTTCTCCAGCCGTCGCGCCGTAAGGATCAAACGTAGATTCTTTGGCGCTGTCCGCGCGAACTCCTTTGCCGTACTTCTACCAATCCCAGACGAAGCTCCAGTAATCAACACAGTCTTGCCTTCCAGCCTCTTTGCTGCTGATGAGGAAGCATTGCGCGTCGTGGTGCACAGCTTTGGCGATAGGGTAATTGGAAGCGGCCGGGGTGATACTGTAGTTCGCAGGATATGGGAGACTGTTCGGAGGGTTCTGGAGGGCATTGGAGGTATAAATTCAGCAACCAATATTTACAGTTGAGAAAAAGGTCTCTGAGGCTTTCTGTGCTCATGTTTGTTGAAAGCCAGCCGAAATCGGCATCGTATTGAGCTTGGGCATTTTTGGTCCACGACTACATCTCCTCTTCAACAACAAACACGACTCTTGAAGATCCTCTTTCTTTCGCAGTGACCTCTAGGTTATCTCGATGATGAAATCCACAAGTAGGAGAAGGAGGTCTGCCACTTCAGGGAGCATCAACATCGACCACTGTATTGCCGCTGTCATGGACTTCGGAGAACTTTTACCGAACACCCAAAGCTTCAGGACGACGTCCTATGATCTGAAGCCAACTACTGGTTGGATCCGAGTATCACCGTGGTTGAGAAGTGTGGAATGATCCGCGCAATGCAATTGCAACCAGCTAAGTTCAATGTCCTTTGTCTGCTCTCTGATTACAACACCATCTACACAAAGAGGAGCATAGGAAAGAAAGTTATGAATCTCCTCGTTGTTTTCCGCGCCCATAAAAGCTTATCGACGGTTCGGGCTTGAAGTCGGCTTCTTGCTGCCTTTGATACAATCCTAACCCAACGTGAAGAACCTCGCTTCACAATATTCGATCGTGAGCCTGTCAGACATCCCCCTATGTCTTTCTTCGCTGGTGACAGCCTTTGTTAACGTTCTTTGTCGGCGATGCTCACAATCCTTCCATCACTAGTTTGTCTGCACACGACCATTGTCAAGAAGACTACAGACAGCTTTGTCTGTAGGTATATATACCTTCTAGCCTATTTTTCCCCTACCCGAGCTCGAGAACGACCGTTTTCGACTCTCTACTATATTCCAGGATCGACTTGAACGACCACAAAATTCGCTCCCCTGAGCAGCTGATCCAAGTGACTGGACTGGCCGTCTCTCTTGGAAACCTCCAGACTATGAAGCAGCCTTTGATGTCCGCGTCGTGTTATCATACTTTGAAAGTCCTGTCCTAGGACAACGAGTCTGTTGCCTATCTTCGCGTTGACGGAGGGCGGTTCTTGTACCTATACAATCAAGACAACACAGGAACCCAATCACGGTACTCGTCACTATCCTCAGCCTCGTCTGTAGCAACGGGAACACTCCCAAGCTAGGAACTTGTCGTTCAATTTATGTCCTTGCCCAGACCTATAAATAGTACCTCATACTCCATCAAGCCAACTCTCCACAGACCGCAACAACGAATACCCTTTCCAACTATATTCAAAACCTTGATCCTTTCTGGAACGACGACATCCATCCTCCTGTGTTATCAATCTATCGAACGATCGCAAAAGGCACAGCCTCGACCTCCTTGTCTTTTCTCCTCAGAAATCCTATTCTCAGAACCTACGACCTCGAAATCCCTATCACCTCCTCGACCACCGTCCCCTACGAACCGTCACTCGAAACAGCAGATTGTCAAGTGTTGTGAAATTGAACTATCGACTCTCGAATTGCTATTTAGAGGAGACCGAATCGATCTTCAACTCTTCATTCTTCTCTCATCCTCAAAGAAAGACTAGACGTACTATCTCCGCAAGACTACTCTTCTTCTATTACCTTTCACCATCACCGAAGGTCAACCATATACAATATGTCCTCCCGAACCCAAATCTCCAACGTTTCCGCAAACGTCTCCCGACGCGTAAAGTCGAGGATTTCAGGCAAGGCTGTTCGAAAGCCCTGGAGAAAGAACAAGGCGGGCAGGGTCCCACGCAAGGCTGTCAAGCTTGCTCCCGCTTTCACGAGAGAACACTTGTAAGTATTATTCCGTCTCTGGTCCCACTCCTGACTAAAATTACATAGCGACGATGAGACGATCTGGTTTTTTGCCAATGGCCAGACCATTAGCGTGCCAGTGCTCGACCCGAATGACTTCGTTCGAGAGGGCGCAATGATGTGAGTTATGGAATGTGTCAACTCAATCCTACATGCTAATCCTGTGTAGCGACGATGATCGTGCAGTGTCCTTAGAGAACTGGACACACTTGCACGATAAGAATCTATTACCGACCCCTGCCCAGCGAGCTCAGGGTGCACGCAATTTAGACCGACTGCGTCTTGAATTGTTAGCGACCACAGAGGGGGGCCAACTACACTTTCTTAACCCCGAGGTCATGGTCAAAAAGGACTTGAACGGTACTGGCGGCTATCTCATGAGAACCAATGGTGCGGATGGCGAGGAAGTGATTCTGCCGGATGGGTTTGCTTCAGTGGATCCTTCACCACCTATTGACGCAAGTGGGTCCCCTTTGATTCGAACTACGGTCCTGAATCACCGCAAGAAATTTGTCGAAGCCAGCAAATATGTCAATTTCGGCGGATTCGAGACCTTGGGCGCTCATACTGGTTCGCGGGACTTCGTACGAAAAGATGCTGAGGCAAAGAGCCTGGCGCCAGCCTCGATGATTGCGACACGTGATGTCGAGGAGATACTTGGAGAGTCAGCGATCGCTGTGCATGAGAAACCTTCCGACCAGCAGCACCCGTCCAATGAAGTGATTTCTACGACGATGCCACCCTGGGACCTATTCGATTCCGATTTCTTCGAAGACGAAGATGAGGAGATTATTCGACTGGAACATGAGCGCATAGAAGAGGCGACTCTGTCTCAGGCTCCTGAGGATGTTACCGATGCGGACGGTGACATCGAAATGATAGACTACGTGGAGCCGGAAGCTGAGTTGGAGGTGGAATACTACGGCGAGCCTGAGACCGTGGTCATACCAGAAGAGGCACAGATAAACGAGCTCTTACAGTTCGATTGGTACCATGCACACTTGAGGGCTCGGGAAGCCGGATTGGTGCGCCCAGATACTGCAACTACACCAGCCGAGGCCAACTACATTATTGGCTCCTCACAAGGCCCGACCACCGAACTGCTGATGTTCGCCCGCGACATGGACGATGATCAGTACTCCACCACCAAGGCGATTGGTGCCCGTCAGGATAACGGCGCCGTAATCATGGGAAATGTCACACATGACAGCATGCGACGCTATGTTCTGCTTCTCAACGGTGCTGGACATGTTCGAGAATGCTTCGACTTGTACGAGACATTCAACCTATGGCCTAACAATATACATGGAGAGCCATTGGCCGGCTCAAAGGCACCTTGGGTCCCAGCCTGTATGGCAAAGTTGTTGAAACCTAATTTGTCATTTCGATTAAGCTACCCGCAAGGTACTCGAGGCCGCGACAAAAATGAAGCCCTGGACGAGGACCTCTACCGGGAGAGCTCGAAAGTACGCAACTTCTCGAAGATGAGAGACATCTGGACTTATGAGGGTGGCCGGATTGTTGAGGAAACTTGGAGCGAGGACAACTTGAGCTGGTGGAAATCCGATGAGGACCGCCGCCGCTTCCCAAGATTCCAATTCAGTGTGATCGGTGTCACTCCTGACGATCCGCCCAAAGTTGAAGATGTTCCCAAATTAACAGAGGTTAACATCGAGAAGATGCCTGTGCGTGCGTTCGGCTACTCCGGTGGTGCTAAATTGCCCACTAAGTACCACTTTGGTGAATTCCCGGTGCTCTCACTGGACAAATCCGCCGTCGAACCTGAACTGAACGTTGATGAAAAGGTTGAGGAAGAGGTCAACGATGAGGTTGACATCGAAGTGGGTTTCTCTTTGCAAGAATCACTGAACGAAGAATCAACGTTCATCGACGATGACGAATGGCTGGCAGATGCTGAAGCAGGCATCACCGAAGCTCCTGTCGAGGCGGCGCGAGACAGCTCACCTTTTCAGGAGATTCCTGATGAGGTGGTCCAATCCTCGGCTCCCTCCCAATTTCAGATCGGGACTATTGAGTCCGAATTCAGAAAATCCGACAACAGCCCATGTCAGGAGAAGGACTTGGATTCTGGCATAGTCTCCAATGGCGAAGACTCCCACGTCGAGGAGACCCTTCTACTAGAGACACACTCTAGCATAGTCTCTAATGTTAAAGACTTCCACATCGAGGAGACCCTTCCATTAGAGACACACTCTGGCATAGTCCCTAATGTTGAAGGGTCCCACATCGAGGAGACCCTTCCATTAGAGACAAACAAGGACCAAATTCTGGGTGTGTCTTCCCGCCACCTTTTCATTTCCGGCACCCCCAAGGGTTATTCTGATGACCTCGATGTCCAAGATGCACGACCTACCTTCAACTCGGAAGTCGGCCAGGCTGTATGGGAATCACACCTGGTCTTCGAAGAGCCTATCAGCGCAAACATGGTCAAGAATTTTGGCCATAAGCGCATTCTCTCAGACCTCAGTGCCCACACTGAGTCCACAGAAGAGGATTCTTCCAAATCGTCTCCACCAAGTTCTGATGATGGACGAGAGATTCTTCAAGACATCGACCTCAACAGGGAGCGCAAATCCATGGAAGAGAAGGGGAACAACAAAGACCTGGTTGAGTCTGCATACTTTTTGCTCGAGGCAATGACCACCCCTCTCCCTGCCACACAATTCGATGCGGACTTGATCGACGAAGTCCTCCAGGTGAAAGAAACGCCGATGAAGGGCCAAATCACTACCATCCAAAGCCCAATCGAACCAGGTGTCATCGCGATGTGCACAGCTTGGATGATGGCGGATCCTGCCTCATTCTTCACCATGGCTGGTATTGGACTCTGCGCTTGGGCTGGCCAGGAGGTGTTGCGAAAAATTTAGTGGTCTTTTACTAATTTTGTAAAGATTTATTGGACAGATTGGAGCGCTGCTTTGATAGGATGTGCATGGCGGTTTTGTGAGAGCATTTTTTGGCGCGATATACCCTTTGCTTTTACTATTTTGGATTGGTTTTGGATGGTTTTGAGGAATGATGGTATGAAGGGACGATATAACAGGAGCGTTGCAATCAGCTGGCATAGCGTTGGGTTATTGGATACTACACTTGATCAGTTGATATTTAATTTCAATAATAACAGTTGGACTTCTCTCAATCGTCCAAGATATACATGTGCTGATATTCATATTCAAAACTTCGACAGACCATGAACTCGACTCAGCGAATGAAGAAGGATCCTTTCGCTATTCTGGAAACAAATATACAGTCGTGCTTTACAGGCGTCCAGATAAAAGTCACCAAGCCAAATCAAGTCGGGAACGTTCAATCCACTGTCCCCTCGTCTAGCTTCCAGGACCCATACACTGAAGCTCGGACAATTGATTCTCAAAGCACTCTCTGCACTTCATCATAGTCGTCGACATTGTCCTCCTGCTGCTCGTCACATTTAAATGCACATCTATAACCCTCCCCTAGCATCCCTTGGACACATAGCCCACCTCCCTTCCGCCATCGCTGCAACCTAGGTAATACCTAGATCCTCGTACTTCGTCATCTCATCCCCCGTCAATTAGTCCAAGGCGAATCCTATATATGGTTTCTTCGTGAATGTCGAGTGAGAAGGGGACATAACTTTTCCTCGTCCTCCTCTACCTATTTTTTTGCGTTTTTTTTGAACCAGATGCTTCTCCTCTATATCTGTAGAGCTCTCTTTCATCGGTTACTTTTGTAATCTAGATCCTATTAGGTTTAGATCTTTATGGGTGTTTCCCCGCTCCTCCTCCTGATGGCCTCGAATATCAAATATTAAACATCGAATTCATCAGCTCGATAGTTTACTATTGACGTTAAAGCGGGGATACCACGTCTGTGAAAGTGCAAACAGCGAAGATCATTATAGTCGATACTAATACCGGAACTACCAATGCTGAAGCGACAATTTCTGGAAATACTTCATCATGGTCATTCGCTTGAAGCCTGTGATTTCGTCGTAAGCTGGGCGGAGATTTGTAGATATAGATATTAGAGAGCTAGATCCAATCTAGAACGAGATAGTCACCGTCAGCGGTGATTTGAACCTACCAGCTGTGAGACTAAAACTGACATAGATGAAAGAAAATTTACTGCCTGCTTCATAAGCTCTTTCTTGGTGCCCCAAGGAGGGAATTTTTGCACAACTTTGAACTCATCCGCACCGTCATGCTCGATATCGGGGACTATGCTATATAGACGATGTAATATCTGCCATCCATCCGAATCGAATCAAGGGCTTCCATGAACGCGCCGAGAATCTTGTTCTCCGTCGTTCATCTAGTCGTAACGCATATATTCGAGGACAGCCGCTGCTTAAACCTCTTCCTCTAATTGCAGTAGTATCAGGGTCGACACGAACAACCGATAACAAGTTGGCCCTACGGAAGATCTCGAAATCGTAATGCGCTTGAAACTCGGGTTATCATGTTCATCAAGGATGAGGGAAAGTCCGCCCGGCGCTCTAGAATTCCTCGTCGTCCTAGCTGGTGCACTCGAAGCTGTGAGAGTAGCTGAAGACATGGCTTATAAACCTGATGGCTACTCGTTGAGCCATCGCTTGGGATCCTGGATAGGGAGCTGGGTTCTTGAGCTTTATGCTTCTCTTCCTACTCAATTTATTCCGATGATAGCTTCAAAGCTCCTTTGGCCTTATACTCATTGACATGGATTGGTGGTAGTAAAGCAAAGTAACACAGATAATCGCTGGTGTGATGGCGATTGTCCGATAGACAAGTTGTCATTGATAATCTTAGGCCCGTTTCAATTTGAAATCCATTGTTCGACATAATCATCGGCGAGATCCTAGCGATTCGATTCGAAGCAAAGATCAGCGAACCTTTGGTAGTATTGCCAGGAACGATTCATTTAAAAACATGTGGAACTTGCAAACCTATTTTGGTGATTTCATATAGAAACAAGGTGTTGGACGAAGGTGTCGAACGGGGCTTTCGAATGAAAGTATGGAATTAAAGTATCGAACGGAGTTATTGAACAAAGGATTCGAACGGACGTATCGAACGGAGGTATCCTGGCCGGTGAGTCCTATTCCAAGGATCCTTCCAAATTCTCCAACATTAGCATCGCCGGGTTAAATCCATGTGAAAGCCTGTAATATCTGGCCGCGCTTATTACCGATCTCTTCTCGAACCGATTCGTTCTGGCCGGTGAGCTCTATTCTGAAGATGCTTCCACTCTCTTCCACAGTAGCGTCGCCAGGGTATTCCACGTTATAGCCTGTATTATTTGACCGCAAATGTTATTGATTCCCTCTTGAGCAGAGTTGTTCTGATGGCTGAGTACCATTCTAAGAATCCTTCCAAACTCTTCATTGCCCTCACTTGGTCAAAGTGGATCGGGCAGGGCTTGTAATAACCCACACAGCAGGTGGAAGATGCTTTTTGCTGAAACTGGGTTGTGGGAGTGCAGTCTGCCTTGAGCCTTCTTGGTCGACTCGGGCAGTGACTGGGGCTCGATTTTGCCATCGATTGGCACGCCAGTTGCTGACTCTCTTCCGTCCCTTGTGTTCAACTTGCGAGGTTGATAAGTGCTGAGCTGCTATCTACTGTGAATCTCCCACCTGCTGATGCTAGATCTGCTAGTTCGCACCCTTGAGTTGAGGCTGAGTGATCGATACTTGTTCAAGTGAGCAAATTGGTTGATAACAGCAGTCAAACGGCTGCAGAGACCATTGGGATCTACCTCAGGAAGTGAGCGCTGGTACTTGAGAGATATCTTGTCTTGATGAGGTGGACAGAAAGTAGCGCCTTTGTTGTCGTAGTTCGGCTCCATCTTGATCAGAGCAACGCCATGTATGTCCCGTAGACGTGGCCCCAAGTCACAATCAGCGGCGCTCAAGAACGGATCTGTCAACAATAGCTGACCATCAGCGGGTTAAAATCATTCTATACCGTTGTAGCTATTTTTGAGAATTCCGCGTCTATGTAGGATGTTGTGATACTTGTGCATCGAGCCAGAGACGCCAACAATCCAGTAGGCGTTCCAAGTGAGATGGAGCTTCGGCGGTAATGGAGATGTAGGTGTTGCACTGAGACATCTCCAAGGTAAATACAGTACGGTATTCGATGTGGGAGGAGAGTGATGAACCGTTTGGAGAGAGAATCGAGAAAAAGAGTTTCATTCCTTCGGCGTTGATTTCCTGTTTGAAAAATCAAGAGATTATGTACGAGATTCGAAAGGAACCACCAGTCTTGGCAACCTCGAGAGAAACCAAACTCTTTGCTAGAATATTAAGTATATCAAGACAATTCAAAGCCCTAGAAAGGGAAGAGCAGATACGTAGTTCTGATGGGTAAACTCATCTTTCTGGAAAGGGGCTTCGAGAATTCGAGAATTGGCTAGACCTGAGATTTCAAATAACAAAGTTTAAGTAGTTGACCAACTCAGGATGCAATGCCATGCTGAAGATATGATCCCCAGCATTGGGATCAATCATTCAAGTGCCTAGTGAATTCTTTTATAAGAGAATATAGTTCATTATAAGAAGGTTCAGTTCATCATAAAAGGGAAGCCAGCCACCGAAAAAGAAAAGGGGGTATCTCATTCATCATCATCATCATCATCAGTCAGATAACCACCAACCCAATCGCAAAAGTCCCACCCAAGAACAAAAATAACAAGGACCAAGCCAAGCACAACGATAAACCCAGCCATTCCCAACCGAAAAAACTCCTGATATCGGCGCCATTCAGTCGACAAATGGTCCAAATATGCCGAATTGCTGAGAAATGTCCCCAGTCCAATTTCCGCACTCCAAACGTAGAGAAAAGATCAACACACACAATAGTACCGCCCCAATCCGACCAGCACACGAAATAAACTTTTTAATATCGGCCGCCAGGTCTATGATACCGCCCGAACCCCACCAGGCAATATAGCACCGTCCCAATCCCACACACAATATGATACCGCCCCGCCCTGCGCGGACTCCAGTCCCGCACCAACACCCAAGAGAAACGAGGGGTGTGGAGAGGAGGAGGTATTGTTGGAGACAGCGCAGGAAGGTTGACTGGATGGTATTTGGCCGATATCATACTGGTGGTGGTGGCTTTTCGGCGGCCTCGACCATGGTGGGCTTTTTGGGAGCCATGCCCTTTGGCTTTTTGGCAGCCGTGACCTTTGGCTTTTTGGAAGCCGTGACCTTATTGTTCCTCGTTGACTGTGGTGTTCCAGTTAGCATGATGATGATGTTTGGTGGAAGTGAGTAACGAGTAGACCATTCAATTTCCATAGCATCAAAGGTTGAAGAAATGGGAAGATATAACAGGTGCAAAGATAGTGATCTAACAATGAGATTGAAGAAGAAAGACTTACGCTCGGTAGAACCCAACTCCATATCCAGGCCCAAAACCTCTTGTCTCTCAACCTCATCCATCGTCGCCTTGTCCTCGTCGGAGTGAGCAGCAGTGCGGCGATACTGCTGGGATCTGCCCAGGTAGTACCGAGCACGCTCTGCTCGCTTGTCGGCGACGAGGAGGAGGTGGTCAATCTGCTCTTGGAGGCGCGCCTCCCGCCGCTCGGACATCCAGACTTCCACCTCTCTGGCGGCATCTTTGGAGGCGACGAGCTCTTTGAGACGCTCAGTCTCCTCTCTCTCTTGGGCGAGGAGGGCCTCCTTGGCCTTTTTGGCGGAGGAAGTGAAGAGAGAGCGGAGGAAGGACATCTTGTTTGAAGTCGTGGTTGGGTCCCGAGGGAGGTGAGACCGGAGCAGCGAGCGGAGAGAGGTCTTTGGAGGTGTGCTTGAATGGAGGAGAGAGAGGGTGAGGATGTGTTGATGGAGATGATGGCGCAAGAGCAACGAGAAAGCGGACGAAAGATGTGGTGGTGGTGGTGACGGTTGTTGTTGCTTGAGGTGAAAATTTGAGAGGGGATTTGTGGGAGATATTGAGGGTTGATGTATTGCGGCGCGTGATAGAGGGTCAACAATAGGAAGAGAACTAACTTACTCGGAATCTTAGAAGTCAATAGCTAGCTAGTCTCATAGCATTATTGGCCACTGCCTACTTAAGCCCCAAGTTCAGGATGCCAAATAGATCTTCTCATCATTGATATCATTGTTAGTAGTCTCTAATACTCAATTGTGAATGAAAAGGGGCTGTCTGAGCACTCTACAGCTGCTGTCAGTACATCCCAATCTTTCACTCAAAAGCATGTGGGATGGCGATACACGGCAGGCAATCTGCCAATCCAAGACTATGGGAGTTTTGATGCTTGTTGGGAAGACTGTACAATCTTTTATGCTTGCTGCGTTGGAGACAAACTCCTCCGTCTTCCAGTCAGCCGACCTCGAAGCAGATCAAGAATCCTAAGAACAGTCTCACGAATGAACTGCACTCGAGTTGCACCGAACTCAGAAATTGATGTCCTCTGAAATGTGCCAAGCTGGTATCATGGTCAAAGACCCAAACCAATACATTTGAATTTTGGTCTCTAGCGAATGGACGAGTTGATCATGATTATTCAATCCGCCGTCACATCTCTCGAGCCCGAGTGGATGAAGTTAAGGAGCCATATCATTTCACAGCTGCCATTATGTTCGCCTGCGGAACACAATTTATACTCCTACCCATATCTACCCAAAGACTCGATTTCGCGGTATGGGGCGTGGTTGGATGGGTGACTGATCGCCGCAGGCATTCTTCTCAAGTAAAACCGTGAGGGATACTAGAGCATGTAGGCTTGGTCCACATCTAGTCTAGACTCGTCAACGACAGATTGCCTTCGGGTCGTACCCGAGTCGCATGATGCGGTAGATTTGTCGAGGGACCAGGCCAATTGATTCTTTTGCCAATTTTGGTATCGTTTTACAATCCCCAGTGTTATTGTCTTGGCTTTGAGTGGTACTTGGATGAGTTGTTGTGGAAATTACAGCATAAGGGCGCGGTGGGGTAGCGGTTCGCTGCAGGCATTCTGCCATTTGGGATTGGGGATTTAGAGATGGTTAATTTGATAAGACACATGAGGTTTCCTCTGGGCTTTGCCCAGTTCGCCTCCCCAAGGTGGTTACTCGAGGGCCTGGATTAATCATTCTTTTTGCCCTTTTGACCTTTTGAGTTGCAATGAGATTCAATGTTTTCAAATTTTGCTTCCAAGAGGGCATGAAGCAGCAGTCGAAACTCGCAGGCATTCTGCCACTGAGATACTTGGGATAGAGGATGGAGAAGCGACCACGGAACAACATGATGTCAGTCCAAAGTTCCTTTAGAATCTGCCCAGTTTGATCAAAGCTATTTTGTACGGTGCGGTTCATTCCCTTTAGCAAAGTCCATTTGTCGATGTATCTTTTGCCTTCCCGAATACGTTCAATTTTTGGGGCTCAACTTTCGGAGACATGGCGTAATGTCAAAGAATTCCCGTTTCGATCATTGTGGCAGTGGCGGCGTATATTGAGGTCCCGAATAGGAGTTCTTCTCGTACATGATGAAAGAATTCGAATGCAGGTCTCATGATCCAAGGCAAGATTTTAAAGAAGGACCAGACCGAGGCAGCGTCACAGCTAGCAGAATGTGCCGCAGCGGCAAGAGCCTGTCAAGCGCATTGTCCATGGTATCATCCCAGATGTCGGATTCGGGAAGTCAAAATTAGGGCACTGACGGAGTTGCCACGCCATATTCCCCAATCATGATGCGTCGACATATGCCTTCTTGCGCCTGGCGAAGTGGTCAAATTCCCCAAATTTCAAAATGCCACGCAAGTCAATTGCATCAAGAGCGCCGAGCCAGTCCCTCTTCAAAGCTCCTTTTTCCAATTGTCGATCGCAAAACGACTCAGATGAATCCGCAACTGCAAGAAGGCTCAGAACGCTCTCTTCGAGTCTTTTCAAGCCTGAATATCAAACAAAGTCACCGTTTTCACTGCCTTCGTCCTGAAGCCATTCAGCGGCGGCAAGGCAAAAATGAATCAAGGCAGATTCGAACAGTCGCGAAGCGAGATTGAGACCCCCACGCGGCAAAAACAACAACCAACCAATCTCTGATCAACAATCCCCCATCTTTTCATGGCGGCATTGACGACAACATCAATTCTCGAACAATTCATCCAATGTCTTTCTGACACGAAGAATCCTGCATCCTTTCGTGACAATGCCAGCCAACAGTGAGATTTTGGAGTGGGAGGAAGGTCAATTTCAGGGCCCATCAGTCAGATCCATCTTCGTTGACATTGTGATTTGCATAACCGGATGGTGACTCAACCAACTTTCGTTCCCGCTCTAGAACGGAATGCGCAAAAGTAATGTGACCATGAAGGCGAAAGAAGGTTGTAACGGGGCCCAGTTCCAAACGCAATTGTGCTCGGAATTTCCAAGTTCCAAGGGCTTCATGATATGCTCCCGATTTCACCAGCAAAAAAGCGCGAAAAAATAATCCCATATCTCACGATATGGCCTCAAGCGTATGAGGTTTTCCGAACCAGGGCTCAGTCTGGATTTTTGTTGCGGCCTGGGCGCTCTACCCAGGGCTTTTTGGTGTGGGCTCTAATCACGAATGCACATGTTTGTACGTACCTTGTCGTAATTGCAATGTGGGTTGGTAAACCAACCGATTGCGCCACACGGGCTTTGGATGAAATATGTTAGCGGGGTTTGACGTTATAAGGAGGCTAACGCTAACTGACGGGGGAATCAAGTGACGGACCCAAGTGAGGGGAGGGTATCTGAGATCGGATCGGATGGATGGCGAATCTCCCTCCAGCACTTGATCAATTTCGAGTCCTTGAGTCGTCCAGCAAACTTTACCGTCAGAACGCTGTCCAGAATCCATACCTTTCGTCTACGAGAATCATGATCTAGAGCAGGTTTCCCACGGCGAGGTTGAAAAGTTGCCCGCTCGGCGACGTTAGTGGGTAGTTGGATCATACCATAACATGGCATAATAGTATACTATTATCAAAGACCAAGTTGATGCTTGACAGACGCGCCCCAAATGATTGTTTGATTAGTCCTGAGATCGAACCTTGAATTCAACGTCATCATCCCGGCCAGGCTTGCAAAAGAAACAGTCCGTAGGAAGTCAATGAGGTTGAAGCTAGTCTCAGAGAAATTCGAGTGACGCGCTAGGCTGGATTGTAAATTCTTGAGGAAAGGAACCCGGGACAACTGACGTTCTGAGAACTGTCAAACTGAGACATATTATGCGTGATGTGATGAACGAATCAAATGCCACAAATCTTGAGTAACATATCCAGAAGAAATGAAACAAGAGGACAGCGAAGTCAAAGCCGCAGGAAGCCAAGTAAGGTGCTAGCACCAAGATATATTAGAGACAAAAAAGTGAGGAGCGATTTAGAAAATGGGAAACATCTGAGAATTGAAGTATTTTCGCTGGCAAAAAGCAGTGCTCCAACGACAAAAATGTGACGCGAACTTGTGGAAGGACGAGTTATGCTTTGACGATTAACGAAGGCGATGAGTAAAGGAGAAGGTGATGGGAAAACTGCATCAAAGCCAGCACGGGGGAGACCAGAGCCGTATGTAGCAGTAGTGTGGCAATATGCCAATTGCAGCAAAGAAAGAACACGTGGATCTATGACGGCCGTGAACTGGATAGGCTTGAGTGATAGAAATTGCGAGCAGGATTGACAAAACCATGAACGAGTTTGCATGAGGCGAGGCTGCAAAGTACGGGCTTACCACTGACAAGGACAATCAGATAGACTGAGATAACTCTTGATGCTCTGCACCATACAGCGGTCTAGGAGCGACCTGGATGCGGTACCGTCATGCTTCTATGGAGATGATGTTGAGGTTTGCCGTAATATGGTCTCCAGATTATCATTTTGTCCAGAAGCCATAGAGGAGAGATACTCAGATAGCATGCATTCGAGACCTGATGCAATGAGATCGATCACCGGGATGCATGGCCCAAGTATGCCAGGAGTTTATAATGTCGAAAAGTTGTAAAGGATCAGGAGGGTTGAAGAGGATTGTTGCAATAAAATGTCATCCGCGTGAGGTGGGGTTGAAGTTGAGTTTGCCAAGCTTGACATGGATCCCAGGCTCCTGCCATATCCGTCGGCATCAGAGCATTCCCGAGAACGGCGAAAATTCGATGAGATAGTCGCGTATGGGAGCAGAAACTATCCCGCAAGGCAACTCCGAATCCGGTGAATGTCAACTTGCCGAAGTGATTTTCTGTCTGGGGTAGAACGTTTACCACAGAACCAGTCGGGGCGTGCGACGAAGGTAGGCATAGGCATCGGAGAATTGCCATCAGAATTCGTTTTCTGAAGCTGTTCTGAAGGAAGGGCAGGACGATGTGTCGCGGGACGGAAGGTTCATCAGAGCGAGTAGGGTGCTTATCCGCGATGGCGAAACGGGATAGGAGTAATTGCGCGCATCTGAGAGAGTCCTAGATTAATAAGTAGTGAGTTCATCCAAGGGAGATCACTGTCCAAAGCAATCTCAGGGACGCATCCGTGAAGTGAGAGGGGTGGGTCGTCGTCGCTGGGTCGTTCAGCGCGCAGAAGTGAGTAGTGTCCGGTATTTTCAACCCCAAGAAATCGTGCTGTGCGGGTCCAGAGACGCCCAAAAAACTCGTAACTCGTGTGTAGGCCGATGCAACAATGACTCCGAGCTGTAGATGGAGTCATAAAGTGATGGGTGGTGCTGTGGTTGGGGGTGATTCTGTTGGAAAGATTTGAATTTGAGAAACCACAGTGTGTTGGTGTTAGGGGTGGAATAGAACTAGCCATGTTCGCTGAGCGCGGCACGCAAGTGAACAGAGCCATCATTTTGGACCATCGAAACTCGTCCTGCACCGCCCCGAGGACGCGAAAGAAACTCGTAGACCATTCTCGCAGGTCTGGAATAATGTCTTCGAGTTGTAGAAAGGGTCATAGAGTGGTAAGCGGTGCTGTGGTTGGGGGTGGTTCTGTCAGCAGTTTTTGAGTTTGACAAACCACGGCAGAGTTTCCTGCGCCAAGCGCTGCGACACAACGGGTCATACAGTGGTACTTTAGTTAGACGTTTTACTTGACATGAAATTAGACTCTTCATACTACTCGAGAGACTCGGATCTGCTATGCAAAAAACTCGCAAGTTTCTCCGCGGCCCCGGTGTATACCTACTGCCTTTTTCTGCGCATTATCATAGCCTCCACTCCCCTCTGCAGCACCAAAGTCGAGGAATAGAAACGACTCCGCCAGGCAAACGAGTCTGCAATCGAATGTTAGCAGCTCTTCAAGCACTCCTAGGACCGCAAACATACCTCTTGACCCGACCCCCCTGGCAGGTGAGCGACTATTCTTCTATGTATCCAGCACCCCGCGAGAGCCACACCACACAGACGATAGCCCGAACAGATACAACCTCCACTGCGGCGTGAAGGCTCGAGAAAATGTAAATGGAGATGGCATGAAGTCAAACTTGCCCTGCAGCAAGCATGCGTTCCCGACGTCCTGCACGCCTCATTCGGCGATCCCGGCCCTTCGTACCTCGGAATCCAACTTCATTCAATCGACCTACACCAGTGTCAGTTGCCATTGAGCGCCGTCGCGATCCGGAATCGTACTCACAATCATCATTTAGTTACCAAAAAACCTTCTCTGTACCTTGAAATCCCGAGCTGTTATCCACCTAGGCATGCAGAGGACCCTCCCTACGAACCTCCTCCCTCGAAAACCCCTCCCATCAAACCTCCCACCCACCCAGAATCCCCGGAAGCATCTACAGAGAGGCCGAACTCTGTTCAAAAACCTACCTGGCAGCCTCCATACCCGTCTCTGCAATACTTTCTCGAGTTGTTGTACCTGACAGCCTCGCCGATCGCCTCTATAGTCCCCGGCAGCACATTGTGGGACTTAGCACATGTGGCAAAGCAGTCGTACTGCGCGCGGAAAGGACCAGCCATTACCTAGAGCGGCAGGGACTAAGTCGCAGCTGCCCAGGATATCAGGCCAGCGGCTCGCAAGAGGACTTCATATAACCACCCCATATCCAGACCACACGAAGTACGGGGCATGAGATTTGCAACGCAGGCGGTGGGTCCTATACTCTGAATTCCAGACTACCGGTGGCAAACGGAAACGGCATCCTGGCTTAATCATGCTTCTCGTAACCCATGCTTGCAAGCTCGACTCACTGGATCTTACTATATGCGGCAATACTGGGAGCTTGCAGCACAGTTGTCTCAAGATGATGCCCGACTGCAAGATTAAGCGAAAAAGTTCATAAAGCTGCAACCGAGTTGGTGGGCTAGTCTCCGTGAACGTCTTCCGCTACCTGATCGCAGTCTTCTTTGGCGCTGTGGACGAGAACGATCTGAACAAATATCATATCGTCTCGTCCTCAGATCCAAAGAAAATTGAGATCAGGTAGCGGAACCCGATCCGGACAAAGCTAGCGCTGGGGTGTTTCCCTAAGTCGAAAGAAACAAATCCATAATGCGTAAGCGCATACATCGAGGCGAACTCAAACGGATCGGATGGTTCTGCACATATCGCTTTAGACCCTGAGTCCTAGCGGACTACAGTCGGAGAGCCGGAAGGACATTGAGATGATCCTTTTGTCTTTGACCGGCACCTGAAGCCATCAAAGCATGCTTCGAGTCCTTCCCAATTCCATGGGCGAACATCAACAATGGCCAACGCGGGAGATGAAAACATCCGGGTCCTGCGCAACAAAGCCATTTCGGACCTAAAAAGTGCCGATGTTTAAGGGAACGAAGAGGGATGAAAATTCGATGCCCCGTATCCGGAAAACTGCAGTAGGGGAACGAAGCTTTCTAACTTGATCAAAGTCTTCCGGACTCGTTTACTGATCAACGAGCCTCCGGCGAGATGGAGGAAAGAATCAAAACCAAGGAAATGTCGGCTGTTACAAAGCGAACAGAGCTCGACCTCAACGTGAGTGCTCCTTACCCAAGAGGAACATGTCTACATGCACTAATAAAGAATGTACTTTTTAAATTTGCCTACGTGCACCTCAAGGGGCAAATGATGAGTTGGCATTCAGTCTCAAGAGAACCTCGCTACGGCAAGATCCCATCGAAGCATTCAGCCGAAGAGGAGTATAGATGTCTCGGGTGGAACCAGATTCACCACTAACCAATGTCTTTCGTTATCGTAAATTCCAAGCTCTTACAGCGTTTCAATGAAAGCTTCGACGACAACCGAGGCATGAATCCCGCATTGACTGACGGGAAAAAGAGGGGCGTCTTGAAGGAAAAAGAGCTTGGGAGAAACTACTCTCGCCAATGATAGAAATGAAAAAGAGGCTGGGTTCAATGCTTGTCCAGTTCTGTCTGTCTAGCGGGAGGTTGCTTGATCGTCCGTTGAGGTCCTGAACACCTACAGATCTCAAGCAGTCTTGGCTATGCAGAATGTAGATGGAACAGGAGCGCTCCCGCGATGAAATTGAAACACGAAGAAGAGCTTGGAAAGGGACCATGATGCATCTTAGAAATATGTTGCGGTCTTGAGCACATGCAAACCTCATGCGACCTTGACACAAAGTTCTGGAGCGTTTGTTGATTGGAGAGACGTGCTTGGAAAGAGCCTCTGCGATTCCAATCATGCATAAGAAAGAGCATGGCCACTGTGCATGTCGGGCATTGCTCGATTTCTGGTGCCTAAGACGAAATGTGTGCGTCACTGTTGAGGTCCTGAGTACCTGCAGTGTTTGCGCCACGCCCACTTCTTGTTAAATTTCGGCTATGGCTTGCTTGCCACCCATTGACTCAAGAGCCTGCGTGGATTGGAAATAATGGCTTGCAAGGGAGGCCATTTGGAGAAGTTGTGAATGAGAAAGAGTATGACGGTCCTGAATTCTGAATAGCCTTATCTGAACGCCAGTATCAACAGAAGCAGCCGGCATTACTGTTGAGGTCCTGAGTGCCTCCAGATTATGTACAAGCACCTTCTTGCGAGCAGAACAGTGTTCGCCCTCTGAACATACATGAGAAGAGTGGAACTCTGTTCTGATCGGAAACAAAGCGGGCATGACACCTGAAGAGCATTGTCTGCCTATCCATCCATAAGAGCTGAGGACCTGCAGTGTGTATGCGACCTCTTCATATGGAAAAATTTGGTCTTTGGCCCCGAATGTCCAGGTATGGAAGTGGAAGGTGTATGGGACGAGAAAAAAGCTAGAAGTATGATACGGCACCTGTAAGCCATCATGTGGTTTCGAATTACGCCTGGCCACCAACGCACTTCTCAAAAGCGATTCGGGAGGTGTATATTTGTCAAATGGAGACGAACGGCGCGATCGCAAAGAGTAGGTCTCGGGCTTGCGGTGCTTCTTATTTGGCCTGCCAAAACATCAGTATATCTCGAATGGTTGTGTACATGCCTCCTTTACGATTGAGGCTGCCCCATCCATTGTGACAGCCGAGACTTGTTTGGGAGGAGAGAACAGGCCGGAAAGAATGCTGTGCTGCTGACCCGTCTTCAAACGCTCCAGACTGGACGCATCAACTATCGCGTATCGTAAGTGAATCGGGAATTGCGAATTGACCGAAGGAAGTTCGAGAGAGCGGAAATACTAGAAAGTTATGAGTTCTCAGCTCTACCGCTCGAAGCTGCCAGACAATCAATACAACTGTATGGCCAAGTCCAGACTTTCGGGATTCCGTTGAGATAGCAAGTACCTATGATCTTCGGGTCTTCTTCTCGCATCGACGAGTCCATTCCTGGCTTGAAAGACTTCAGGTCTGAAGTCTGATTGACAATCGCGGCCATACAGGAGCCATGGATTACGCTGTAGTCTTGAAACTGCTGTGACGCCTTGTGTGCCCGCATTGGCTGCAGTACAATCCGATCGATAGGCAGGAAGACGCGAAAGGAAAGAGAAGGTCCTGAACTTGCTCAACATCAGTTCAATCTGCCGGGACATCAGTGCACCACTTAATGATGTCCGAGTTCGCGAAACGCTTGCGTCGACTCGCCTATTCAAGCATTATGCCCTTACAAGTCTCTCGCCATCAGAGTAGGCCTTGCAACTTGAGACGAAGTCTGGTATCCATACCAGCCGAAGGCGGCAATGGCTCCAAGTCCTCCACATCAAACTCTCTCTCTCCGTTCCGAAGTGTGTCAGCTCTCCATTGTTGGTATGCGCTATCTCTCCTTGACCTTCTGCTTCTTACACCTGGTACAATGGCAATTACAGCCGTGTCTGTGCAGGAGTCTTCAATCAGTCGGTATTGAGCGCGCGTATCAAATGGTTCTTCGAGGAGCTCGGTAATCTTGCACGCGAGACTGTGGAGAGGCTTGGCGAGGGAGGACAGGATTGTTTTGCCAGTGGATTTGGATGCTTCGACTTCGAGATATGCCCGGAGCAGTCCACGGACGGGTTTTCCAGCGACGTTGCCAGTCTCTGAAGTGGCTGTGAATCTTTGCCTGTGTACATCCGCTGCTCTTTTCTCAATGACCCAGGGCATTCCGCTCGTATTCCGTCAATCAATGCTGGTGTAAAGAGCGGAATTAACAGTCTTGTCGACTCCAATGTCGTTCGCAGGGCAGAGGGCAATCGTCTTTCCGATTTCAAGGTAGTATGCGGAGGAAAGGAGGTAGTACGGTCTTGCGACTCAGGAACAGATCGAGGCATTGGCCTTCGGTATCGGTGCGCTGCGCGTTGCGGATGGAAGAATGAAAGGCAATCGTGAAGCTGAATGCTACTACTGCAGTTATCTATGCGCTTGGATGTGTTCACACTCAAGGGTGTAATGTTGGGACTTCAAGCTCTAAACACCAGTTTGAGCCTACTTACTGCTCGAGAACGATACTAGCCGATTAATGATTCAATTCCCTGGACAGTGGTACTGGGAGCGGTCATACCATATGCTCAGAGATGTTGCAGAGATAATGGCAGTTCAGATACCGATTTTGGGCAGATTTTCTGTATGAGAAAACGACCTGCTGGCGGCTGGGTGCCGTTGCAGGTGCTGTTATATCATGTGCTGGCACTACGGCGTTGGAAATCATCAAAGGTGCATCAATGGCGTTGTGAAAATCAAGATGTCGAACCTGGAGCGCCTGTGAAATGGCTACACCCATAGTCAAATGGCACTCATGGAGGCGACAGTTTTTCGTTTCGAAAAGAACTTCGTCACTATTTCTTCACGACTGCTAGACTGTTATCTCAGCCTGGCATCAGTTCGGCTACTCACGTCCACAAAATCGATCTCGTAGTCAAATGGCACAAGCACAGTATCATTATTAAAAAAAATCAATTGGAGAATTAAACTATCCGACCATCGCAAACAATCATCAAGGGAGCTGCTGTCTGTCGAGATTCCCACATCTGCCCATGAAGGCCACTCGCAAAAACCAATATGAAACTGCCACCGGGAAGAGAAGAATCTGTTGAGCTTGACCCTAGTTCGATATGCACGCAATTGTTGACGAGTTCGCGTCGATCCTCCGTCTGCTTGGGAGTGATGGCCTCCTCTCCAGCTGGAGAAGAGGAGCCTGGCAGAGCCGCGGTGCCCTGCCGACTTCTCACCCGGATGCTCCATAGAACTCTAGGCTGTGCGGCAGACTTCTTCTGCAACGCCTTCATGGTGTGACCGGGCCTTCTGCAACGCCTTCATGGTGTGACTGGGCGAAGCAGGCAGTGAGGAACTGAATAACATTAGCTGTGATGTTTGGATGCCGAACTAATTATCAACTTACGGCTCGCTCCCCATCTTCTGCAACGCCTTCATGGTGTGGCGAATTGTTGCCGGCTGTGATGATAATATTAGCGGATGCTGTGATGGAGGTGTGATTGAGGGAGATGGACTCTTACCCGGAGACCAGCGGACAACATTATCGCTTTGTTGATGAAGCGAATAGCTTTTCTTCTGCAACGTCTTCATGGTCTGGCGAGTTGTTGTTGGCTGTGACGATGATGTCAGACAATGTTGTTATGAAATTCGATAGAGAGGGATGAACTCTTACCAAGAGTGTGGCGGACATTATCGCTTCGCTGGTGGAAACACTAGCTCTACCAAGAGGTCTACCGACGTGGCGGCGTACCGCAGAAACCGGGGTGAAAGGTGGCCTGCAGTGTCTAATTAGTCTTCATCGCCTCAGGTGGCTGGCGTTTGAGGGCGGCGACCTACCGGAGCCCTTGTCGCAGCATGCTGCTGATCAAGGCAAAGTTGGTTGCACTTGTTGTTCGGGTTGTAGTGTTTGCAAACTGTTCTGTTGATGATGGAGGGGATGAGGGAGAAGAAGTTGATGAGCAAAATTTTCGAGTTTTGAGGGCGCTTTTTCCGCCAAGATTATCATCAGTCAGCAGGCTATCAGGTCACCCCGCCAGCGATTAGGGAAGGGAGCAGCAGCTTTTTCTTGATTCCAGGGAGTCTAACCCGGCCTTGCTATTCCGGGTGCTGTGTCGACTCTGGAAAGACAGCCTCCAAAAGTGTATGAATTGGGACTTCTCGGATTCACAGGGGATCAAGATGGCAATGGAAATCGCTTCCAAGTATTCGATTTGTGTCTCACTGGCAGAGAGAGAGAGAGTTTTTACCACATTAGGGCTTCACTGCAGCCTCTGCAATGAGATGAGCAACTTGCGAATCTCAGGGGAAGGGTTCTCGGGGAAATGCTTTGCGCTTCTACGACACCATCCGATGCGGGCCTTTCTGTTTCCCTTCAAAGAGGTTGTGTCACGGTCTGGATTTCAACAAGAGTGCCCCTTTACAAGATCAAATTCGCAAAAGCCTCTGGCAATATCAAAGTTGAATGTCGAATTGCAGAGATTGACTTGATACCACTCAATTAGCTGAAGACACAATCTGGTCTCTGACAGTTCTTCGCTACAGGGCAACGGACATTACATTCCATGTCCTGGGCGACAGTATGATAGCTGGGTGACTCTACATTTCGCACTTAGCCATCTTCAACTCATAGATTGCGGCTGCTTTTCATGTCTTTCAACTTGGCGGGTCCTTTGGAATGGAACACGGCATGGTAACTTTCGGTCATGCGATTTAGACTTGGACGCAAACTAATGGATATGCCACAATGCACTATCTTATAGACGACTTCAAGCCTGATTCAAAGTTACATACAATCCAACACTTCCTGGGCAAGAACACATTTGCCAATCTCCTGACGATTGCCAACGAGAAAGCCATCTTTGTCAACCAGTATCGTCCACTAGGAATGCCTGTCCTTTCATGCTCCACCAGATATAACCCCCTCTGCGAGGTTCTCAAGTATATTGTGCAGCCATCGCTGGGTCAGACTGGAAATCCGCATCTGATTCGCCCGAGCGGTAATGTCTGGCGGAATGGCTTGCACCTACGCTGTGTTCATTATCGCAGGCCGGTCTCTGGGCGCAGGAAAGTCTGGCGGTTGAGAGCAGGCATGTATGGTGCTTGAGGAATGTACTGGGCCATTCATGGTCATGCCATCTTGAGGCCAGCCGGTGAGAACGAATGACCAGGCTCAGCGAAGGTACCGATGTGAGCTGGTCCCTCAGCGAGATGTGCTATCCAGGCACGGGGAGTCCGATGGGAGTGAGCTGGCGCCGAGCTGAGGGGTGGTGGATATTGTTGCGAGAGAGCGGATCTACACCTGTCCCTTGCGATTCCAATTGTGGCATTCGGTGCCATCCATACGGTTTCTAGCTGGACAAGGAGCTTAGTAGAGACCACGGCAAGAGTTTTGGTGAGTAAATACGCACATTCGTCTGCGCTCAAATTTGCTATGCCCTGTGGCTCTGCAAGAAAAATGCTGGCGCTGATTCGACCACTCAACGCGAGCCGACCAGCATAGACGTGACCAGAGAATAATTACGGTGTAACGCGGCGGCATTTTGTCAAGTAGTGTCGTAGTTGGCATGGTATTTCTTCCTTCTCTCGAGGACTGTAGTCTCTGGAACGGCCAGGTCATCCTTATCGGATTGTGGCTATTGACGACAGGGAAAGCGACGTCCTTGGTATGTCCAGCCTTGGGCCGGATAACAATGTTTGCAACTGGCCTATGCCGTCCGCACACTGGTCGTTATTGCCACAGATCTTGACACCCATAGTGGTACTGGTGGCCTCTGCTGTCAACTTACAGCCTGTTGCTTTGGCGATGCCATCAGACTTTGTATTGTCTGACCGCTCTTGAAAGTTTAAACGCTGAGGGGAACCCTTCTGTTCGTGAAACGCCGTGTGGGTGGGCACATTGTGATCACCTTCGACCTCTGGTGTCTCGATGCCGTTCGCGGCTTCGCTGGTGCGAGTTGGTTCATACCGAGAATCCATTGGTGGTGGGAGAGACGTGGGAGAAGGTGAAGAGAAGTCTCTTTTCTGAATAAGATGACCCCTCAGGGGAATTTCTTCGACGCGTCCTGCATTTCGGATTACCACCATGGTTTTACGTTGCAATCCACTGTTCTTCATCAGCATGCAAATCTAAAGGGGTTATAACTCAGTGGCCATACGCAAAACTTGAATGCTCGAAGGCAATTCCGACTCCAAAGATCGGAGCGCCGGCGAGGTCTCTCTCGTTTCTCTCTCTCCACTTGGTCTCGACGGGAGGTCGAGGAAAGCATCTTTGCCATTTGGCGCTTGATCATTGGTCGTAAATGTCAAAGATCGAGACGTCAATTAACAAACGATACCTTGCTCTGATTGCCTTATGATACATTCCAAAAAGTAAAACTACCTTCTTGTATAAAGGTGCCCTACTTTCTTATCTAAAAGGTACAATACCCTTCTTTATATAAATCAAGCAAAAGAAAAAAGCCGGGAGAGAGATTCGAATTCCCGGAAGAGCGATAGTCTCGCGCATTGGGCCCTCATCATCATCTAAACTCATCTCTCGCTCCTCCTATTCCTTCGTTGTCGGGCGAAAGGCAAGCTTCTACTCTTCTACAGTGCTCCCCTGAGCATCATGAGAGTGTTGAAAATTCGAACAGGATTCCAAAGATGGTACCTACTGGTGGGCAGTGAACACGGTCAGAAAATTTCGTGCTCTGTTATGGGACAGACTTGGCCTGTGCACTGCTTATGCTACTGTGTTGTCCGCAATTGGTTACTGGGTATTTAAGAAGCCTTGGGGAAAGTTCTGTCTCCAAAACCAATCAACAAAACAATAAATACGAAGGCCAATTCGAACAATTCGGGAGAGAACTCTTCAGTCCAAGAGTAAGTCTCATACCTCCAAACTTGCCTGGTATCCAAAGCAGCAGTCCGACAGCTTCCAACTCTCTGAAATGCTCAGCCTTGTGCATTCGCCATTCAGCATGATCGAAGTTCTTGAATTATTGCTACAAAAATTTCGAGCGAAGCTGGACCACCTGACGATTCCAATGAATAAACAATGACTAACCGGACTTGCATTTCAGCTCCGAATCCCCAATTCTCCCCTCCAATACCACGTCCTCCCCCGACTCAAGCAACAATACACCACACCCTCACACTCTCACATATACCTCAACTATGGCATCAACCACGCGGCCTTCATCATACGATGTCCGAATCGCTCGAGCTCAAGAAGAGCTCCAGAACTGCAGAGAGGAACTCGAGGCCATCCGAGAGAGGGCAAATCCCCTACGCGACTTCGCCATAAGAACCGGCCTCGAAATGCAAATCCCCAAGAGCGAGAGGCAGCTACGCAACTTGATCAGGAAACGACAGACTGAGTGGGATGAGGCTGACCTCGTCTTGGTAGAGGGACCAGCGAGGAAGGAGTCCAAGTGTGTCATGATGTAGCATGTGGCTGAGGAAGATGGTGGATTGATCTCTTCTGGCGTTGGGATACTATGGTGTTTGGAAGATGGTGGATTTTGACATGGACGGGGCGTCTGAAGGCGTTTCTAGATATCTGTGAAGCTGCTATACAATGGCATTGCATGAATCACAAAAGTAATCACCATCAGAAGACTTTAAACTTGCAATTGAAGATGTTTTGAAACTTACATCTTGAATTTTGCACCACTTCTTGCCATCTCTGCAACAACCGTGACAAACATGGTTGACTTTCCATTAAGGAACACATTTGTTTCAAATGCTATTCCTGAATTCCCCGGGCAAGGAATTGTTGCAAACCTTCAGGAATGAAATGCTACCATATTGAATTCGGGATGAGCGAACCAAACCATGAACGCTATTGAAAGAGAGAGACATTCAAGTGGTTGGTTGTAGAACTGTACATCTTCAAAGCATGAATGTTTTTGGGACATGTCACCAGACTAAAAGTGGAAGATCGCATTCAAACAAAATATTTTGGATTCAAAAGCCAAATGGCTAAAAAAAAGTTAAAAATGGACAATCACCAGGCGTCAACTCCCTTCTGCCAATCGTCACTCCACCAAGCATTCTATTTGAGAGGAATATTGTTGGCACTCAACGCGTATGCCTTGCTATCCACCTCTCCCCCAGGACGTCTGTTCAGTCTGCGATTGAATGTCAGCGAAAGTCTCTGCGCTTGATGAGATCGCGTAGAGTGGTGTTGATCAAGTCAGAAATACATCCTTAGTGTGAACAATCAGCGACCTCAAGATTGCAGCAGCAGGATACGAGGACCTCAAACCCAGACAGTCGGTGTCCAAATAAATCTCACCCGCGGGTAATATGGTCACCTGAAGTGCGCCCAAGAGAATCTCATAACCCCATGTTTGTCATCATGAAAGTGTGTGGGATTGAGAAGATTGGGAACCTACCAATTGGTTGTTGTGTCGGCTGCGCGTCGCGTCTCGGTAGTTGGTGATGACCACCGCCTGAACTCGATTTGGATTTTGCCTCAAAGCCGGTCCCACAGATGCTCTCGTTCTTTACCTTTTCGGGGCTCTCCGTGTACTCAGAGTCGCTGTCATCGTCCATTCGAGCGGCATGGTCAGAGATATCGTGCCGGGAGCGATGGCCTTTTGCTCGTTCTTGACGCCTTTTGGAGCACTGGCAGAGCCTGCGCGCTAAGTCTCGTCAGCAATAGTCCTCTAAAGTGCGGAGAAACAGTAGTCATCATCGTGGATCTGGTGGATGCGAGGCATCGCCCGCAAAGGTTGGGGTGAGTGTGGACCTACCCTGGCTTGGTTGAGAATGAGCTCATCTACAAAGCTTCTGCTGAAGTAGAGTCGCTTCGCTGATGGATATGAGAGTGATGATGATGAGGGAAAGAGGGACTGTGATGGAAATGGGCTTTGTTGAAGCTCATTGTTGGATGAATGGAAGGGAGAAAGGAATGCATGAGGGCGGTAGCCTTTTTATGTCAAAATTCTGCGGCCGCCCCGTGCGCAGCCTGCAGATCCCGTGAGCAGATAAGAAGAGTCTAGAGCAGAGTTTTCACAGGAATCGACGAGTGTTTGGGGTCCGATAGATGACCCGCATCGGGTTTGGGTTTGGCTATGGATCCCAGGAGATTCTGGAGCTCGAGGGCCACGTCTTCGCCCTCCCGCTCAATTCAGGGCAGCTTATCAGCTCACTTGTGTTTGATCTGTGGCAGCATCAACTAAAGGGAGGCTGCGCCTGAGCTTGAAGGTCATTGGCGTTGTACATATCCTGCAACTGGTCCAACAATTGATATATGGACCATTCGGTCGTCAACTTCGCAAACATCAGCTATGGAGACATTCGTCCAAATGCATCTCGTTTCTCTTGTCCGCTCGCGCCTTTTTCGTGGCCCCTTATTCTCCTTGATTCCCACCGCTCATATTGGGGCTGTTGCCTGTACTTCTGCCAAAAAAGTTGTTTCCTCCTGAACCTCCGCCAAAAGCATTGCTTCGTACGAAACTACTGGGTCCTTGAGTATCACCGCCGCCGCTACCTTGGCCTCGTCCATTTCCTCTACCATCATTCGGATGTTGAGCAATACTTCTCGGACTCCCACACCTCTCACATACGTTGTGCCCCGCGAGGTTTCGATGGCTACAAACGTGGCACCACCATTCTGTTCGAACGGGGAATGGGGTGAGAATTTGGCTGCCGAGGGCTAGAGCTGATGACGGAGAGACACGGATTCTAAAGTTCGTCGTTGGGAGAAAATGTCCATCGAGAGACAAGCTCCTCGCTGCCTACTTTGAATCAGTACGCTCCTGCTAGACAGAGACAAGGGATTTGAAATACCTCTACATGTGTGGCGAAGACCGCAAAGGCGATATCTATTCTCGAGCCATTCCTCGGCATCGAAGTCCAGAGAGCGGTCGGTCTGGTGCCCCCAGTCGCCATGAAGTCGTTAATATCGTCCTGGTAAACGTCTCTGGGAACTGAGCTTAGGAAGACGACTCTGCTCTGTTCCGCCATGAACGCAACGAGAACTCGGCGCGCCTACAAAATATCAACATGTTGTACATAGTAGACCTTTCCCGGGTGTAGCCCAGTTGGAGAAACTTACTTCTAGTTCTTCGGGGGACATCTGGCGCGGCTGTACAGTTACGATTCGTTCCATTGATGGTAGCAAAGTCGCCATTTGCTGTTGGTATGGATGGTATCCCTGTACGTCTGGCTGGTATGTACCCTTTTGCTGACCATTCGGCTGAATGGGCACCGTTTGCTGTCCGGTCTGCTGGTATGGATTTACCTGCTGTCCGGTCTGCTGGTATGGATTTATCTGCTCTCTGCTTTGCCCATATGGATTCATCTGCTGTCCAGCTTGCCCATGTGGATCCATCTGCTGTCCAGCTTGCTGATATGGATCCATCTGCTGTCTAGCTTGCCGATATAAATCCATCTGCTGTCCGCGTGGTTGGAACGAGAACATAGGACGTGTCACATTTGGAGCCAACGGTATCGCCTGCTGTTGCTGTGCTGTTGGATTGATAGGCACCCTCTCTCGCTGCTCTGCCGTTGGTCGTGGATATCCCATTCCATTCCACGGCTGTTGTCCATTCGGGGGGAAGCTCATAGCGAAAACTGCTTGTTTCTGCTTTCTGGTTTATAAGAGGAAAGGGTGAATAGAATGGCTGTTGATTCTTGCTAGAGAAATGAGTTGATTGAGAAGGAATCTGTGGCCTAAGGTATATAAAGATATCGGGTGGAGAATTGTGTTCGGATGAAGAATTGTTTGGAGGTGAGAAGAGAAAGGTTTAGTATGGCCGTGAACATGTCCATTTCGGCGCAACACCCCAGAAGGAGACCAAGGAAATTATGACAGTGTTCGCTCTGATGACATAAAGGGATGGAGCCTCCGATCCTGTCGCCTAGAATTTGCGTGGCAAGCATATCTGATGAATGTGGCTAAGAGTACTATTTATATGCCCTCTGACGCTACTTTTTATGGCAAAGAGTGCGAATGCTATTCAACAGATCCTCAATCTGCTGGTTGCTTTGATCTGGGAGAATTAATGAAGGACAATTTAGTGTCTGGCTCCTATCTGCTGCCTGTTTGTTGCATCAAGCCTTACGAACAATCCTTTCTGCTCGCTGCCAACAGCCTTGCGACACAATCTTCACAGCCCAAGGTGCAAATGATTCAACATGGGACACAAAAGGTGATGGTGCATTTTGAGGACTATGGAAACACGCACAAAGGTTTAAAAAAAGAACTTCCATCAAGGGCACTCAGAAGCCGCCTCAAGTTGACCCATGCTTCGGACAAATTGTACACCAATACTCCATGTATCTTCATGCCTTTCTCCCCCACAGTCGCTGCCTCAAGTCTGTTCTTGTTTCCCACGTTGTATTCTCAACCTCGTCGGCTTTGTCTCTGCCGACGTCTTAGGAGCTAGATGTCGTGTCAGTGACTATAGCAGAATTAGAGTGCAGTTGTGCTTACATACATTGATCCAAGTCCATAGAATTGATGCTTCGGTGTGACTGGAATCAGAACTGCCGGACAGTTGTTGGGCTTCACTCTTTCAATGTCGACTCTTTCTACCAGATCGACCTCCGTAGGGGAGTCACTTCGTCTCAGCCTGGATTCTGACTTAGAGGCGTTCAGTTCTGAGTGGTTGTGGAGAGGCTGAGACTTAGGGACCCAGAATCAGGGTGGTCGTGGAAAGGCTGTGACTTGTTGAGCCAATCTTGCAGGACACGGTCAAGTGTGATGGCTCCTTTGATTGCACGGTCTGGGTGGTGTGATTGCCAATGCTGGTACTGGAATGAGGTTGTATGGCAAATTCGTGCGCCTAACTGGGCAGCCGTGTCAAAGTAAATCTGCGACGACGATGGGAAGAAGGCATACCTTGATTGTATTCTGAACAAGCGGAACTCACTTCTTTGGATGCTTCGAGGTCGTTCCCCTCTACGCTGTGACAAAGTCAGAGGCGAGTTGGTAGAGGATGAAAAAGAAGACCTACGACAAGTGGAGGCGACGACGTCTATTTTTGAGAGGGTGAGGCCGGAGCCCCTCTTCACTCTGTGACAAAGTCAGTGGCGACTTTGTAAAGGATGAAAAAGAAGACCTACGACAAGAGGAGGCGACGATCTCTCTTCTTGAGAGGGTGAGGCCGGAGCCTCTCTCCAATCTATGACAAAGTCAGTGGTGACTTGGTAAAGGATGAAAAGAAAAACCTACGGCAAGAGGAGGCGACGATGCCCATTTTTGAGAGGGTGAGGTCGGAGCCTCTAACTTGGCAAAAAGATAACATACAGCATAAGCCAGGGCAGGGGATGAGGGTAGATGTTTCGGCATCGTTGATTGATGAAGTGGGTGTGAGAGAAGAGGAAGAGAAAAGAGGCGGTGTCGAAAGATATAGTTGCCAGAGTGACCACAGCTTCTTCGTGCCTGGCTTCATCGCCTCAGTTTGCAGTCTCACTTGATTCGCCCTTCGCGGCATGCTGGGCTTCACACTTGGTACTCAAACTCAGGGGGCATGGCTTCATCTTGTGCAATGGATTAGCTGAGTTGAGCCATATCCCTCCCAGAACAAGCGCTGAACACAGGAACCATCCCTGAAATTGTGACTGGGTAGGCTGTCACTTTGCTTTCCACCTTATCAAGGTCGCTCAAAATTGCATGTTTGAACAATATGCGATCACTCAGAAACGGAATTAATGGGTTCCGGCAATTGGAGAAAGAGGAATTTCACGACGAAGATATCAATGTTCATCCTGAAGTGACCGTTGTGAACGCCTTTTGACAACGAGAAAGGAGGAAGACAAGGGAGAAAGCGAATGAATATTTCAGCGCACAATGAGCTGGCAATCCAAGAAGCTGGAGTCTTGAGCCCGTCTCTAACTTGCTTTGACTTTTAAGCGTGAGCAAGTCTTACAATGATTGTTTGCATGCCATTTTAATTTGCTAGTAATCACATTCCCATCTGCATTCTAAACGTGGACCTTATCTGTTGAACCTGATCTCTATTCATGTCGATGTTGATAAGGTTTCAACAACTTGAAATGGGCCATTGCCGAAAGTCAAATTATGACTGCCTCACCAGATTTGACCTCCAATCAGCGCGGGCGATAATTCCGAAGAGCTTCACGTCGACGGTGCTTGGCTTCATGCTTGAGATGCGCTTTCCACTCCTCATAGGTCTCCCTGTGTCCATAGATGCATTTCACTTCGCTCTCCGTGTAGCTCCCATTGGCTCTGCCGGCTGAGCAGCTCCCTTTCATGCCGCTGTCATCCTCGTGTCCATATACCCCAGCTCCCCAGACTTCGTCCGCTATCCAAGCTTCTCCAGCTTCCCAGACGTTTCTAGCTTCCCAACCTTGTCCAGCATCTTCATCTTTTTCAGCTTTTCCTGGATTGGCTGAAGCATTGGTCTGCGGTTTGACTTTCTTCGAGGCGGGATTTGTGCATCTTGGAGGGCATGGTAGAGGGTCGTACTTTGTGGTGTCGTGTGGGCGTTGCTGAATTCCGAACCTGTCTTCTGAAGGCACTGGAGTACGGCGAACGAGTCTCCACTCAAGTCTTGGGGGAGGAGCGCTTGGCTGATCATCACCGACCTGAAAGTGCAGAGGTGGAGGCCTGCTAGGCAGCGGATGGAAGCGAATTTGAACCCACATGGTGAACCACGTCTGATCAGGTTAGTTAATGAAAATTGAAACGAGTAGACAGGATCCTACCATTCGAGAATGGCGTTGGCGATGTTTTGGTGTTTGTGAAATGGATCGTGGGGAGCCAAAATTGCGAAACCGTACTGTGGCGTTATCACGGGTCTTCAGAACGAAATCGCAGCGCTAACAAGAGAAAGATGCCGACTATTCCCCAGCAAGTTGGCATTAGGTATCACCAGAGAATCATCGGTATCAATGGTCATTTGAGAGATTTCAGACTCAAGAACATCCTGCATACGACTGGAGGGTTGGAAAAGCACTGAATTGACAGCACATCACTGAAGGTCCAGCACATCACTGAAGGTCCAGCACAATTATGCCTCTCGATCTGAGACTGGGACCACACATTAACCCAAGGACATACTAAGATGTACGAGCTGCTGCATGTGAGCAGATACAAGCCTCTTTCTGCGTCGAATCAGTGTCTTCAGTCAAAAGCTCAAGGCAGTCATGGCGCAAGCTTTCTGACCATCTTCATGAATCAAATTGCCAGAATATCGTCTATTCGTGATGCCCATGTAGGAGGCTTCGGAGCAAACGGCATTTCCAATAGCACGCCCGTGTGTTGAGGCACTGATTTGGAATTTAACCTTTGGCTGCTCATCATCGAATGCTGCGCCGAATTTACTCAGGCGAAGTTTCAGCAGGTCAGAATTGAAGGGAGACAGATTAATAAACTCCAATCCTTAATCTCATGCTAAATGTGAACAGCAGATACTAAGCCCAAGAGCTACTAACGTTAAGAGGGACAGGAGTACCTAGATTAATTTGGACGACAGGTACATGCAAGAATAGAGCATAGAATACACAAATCAACAAGACTTTACACGAAGCAGGCACAAGACCAGCATCAACATCAACATCAGCGTCAACAGCAAGATTTGCGAAGACAATTTACAAGCAAAAAGATTCCTTCTTCAATGTCCCACTCTTTGGTGAGATCATCAATGAAAAAAAAGAGAAGATGAACGAAGCATCGGGGGGTTCCAAAAATTCCCACCTGATCCGAAGACCAAGTGAAGAGGTCTAACGGTAGTTTTCAACTAGCAACAACACAGGCTCAGATAAATCTTCACTGCCATGCGTAATGCCCGAGCACCTATGAGAAGTCAGCAAGAAGAAGAAGAGGATAAGAGGGAAGGAGAGGCGAACAAAGATGAAGGAAAGGAGAAGAGTCAAGGGAGAAAGCTGGATACTTAAAGGCAATCAGACTGGGTCCAAGCTCTTTGATGAATAAGCTTAAGTGGATCTTATGGTGGCCTGGCGTGGTGGTCGATAAAGTGACGGTCCTGATTGGACGATGATCTGAAAAGTCACGGGGTAGAAGGTGATGCCTGAGGGTCTAGGCTGACAGCAGCGGGATCTCTAGAGGGGTAGAAATCGAACCCAGGGTCATATCTGGCGCTGGACAAGCGCAGGGCTCAGATCCGGATCTTTTCAGGGTGTTCCAGAGGTTTCTTGACTCGAATAGGCTCGATTTAGAAGATCTGTTCGATCTCACAGCTACAGAGCGGCCAACATGTGCTGTGGAAATACTAATCTGCAGCCTGTAACGCTCATCAACCAGTAAAGACGAGTAGAAGGTCTCTTCTCAATGCAATCGGCAGCCATTTCGGTTGTGACACCCACGGTCAGTCCTGGAGGCGGCATCGGGATCTGGATGGGTTGAGTTCACGACATCACGACAGCCAGGCACTTGCTGTTCACAAGGACCCAACGGCCCCCAATGTCGACAGAGACTCATGATTAAAGCTCTCGACTTTGAATGCAATCGTGGTACATGAGAAATGTATGCCGATCAACACTTCCCTCGCTTCCGCGTTCAAGGTCGCAAGCCTCTTGCGTTTCGTTCGATTCGGGGAGAGATCCAAAGAGTTTTTGGATTTGTTCCAAGGTTATATCACAAGGAAGCTACAGCTTTAGGCTCCTACACTTGATTCGCGAATCTAGAAATAGCTGGAGAAGAGAAAAACAGACTCAATTGCGTGAAGTAAAGGTTCGATCTCACAGCTTGCCGCAGCATCTACCTATGCTTTGAGGCAAAAACTCAACGGTCATAAAGGCAAGCGCCCTTTCTTGTTTTGAGAAAAGCTGTTTACATTACAAATGGTATTTTATTCTTGGTCCCATCTCGAAGCCCGATCATTAACCAGAGGTCCATATAACACCACCACGATGCCGATTCCTATAGCCAAGGACTTCATTTCCTTCGATATCTACTCGTCCATTCCTAAGATGCAGCTGGACCAGAGCAAAATTGAAACGAACATTACAAGGAGAATTTTGGACAACGCCACATCCACCAGTTCCTCCATCTTTTTCGAGTTGAGATGTATGGGCAATCGTTTCGCGATTTGATGAGAGATGTCGATTGGGCGAAGGATGAAAAAGATGCGGAGGACGGCGACAGCGTAGTAGCTTAGGAGAATGCGGTAAAGGTAGGTCTTCGTGGCTTGGATCCAATCTTGAGTGTATTGATGGAATCTATGGCAAGTCAGAGTTAGTCGGATTCATCAACGCAGTCGTGTTCATGGCTTACCTTGTCAGACTTGGGACACTTTCAGGTGTCTCTTGATTCTCAGCCCAAGCTTTCATACCGAGAAGGATACCAGGACGAGATGGTCTGGGGTCAAGTATCCAGTCGTGAATTAGTTGGCGCCAATCCTCTTGGAGATGCCTTCCCTTTGGAAATTTTGGAGTGAGGCCAGCTGACATCTGCGTGTATTCCATCCATCTCATTCCCGTGGAATAACAGTTCATGGCCAGCCATATGTTTAGGGTTAGTCTCGTTGCCTGCCGGCGCTGCCACATGTTCATCAGGTCGGCACTCGGAAGATATATGAAGCATTCTGCATGCAGACCATGGATCAGTGAAAGAGACGAAGGTGCGGGAAATGCGCATTGTCCAGTAGAATGCCATACCTGCAGGCGTCGGAGGTTGGAGGCGTTGACTGGTCCAATGGATCGGAGGAAAGAGCGCAAGGATGCGAACGGGTTGTCGTCGTAGTAGCCAAAAGCCAGGCCTTCTTCAAAGATGTGGAACTTGGCTTCTTGATAGAAGAGCGGCGTGAGCTCCATTCTCGTTTGGCGGCAAGTCGAAGAAAGACTCAAGACGGCACGATGAGAGGATCGAGAGCGTCGGCAGCTCTGAAGTTCGTCGAGTAGTTCTGGCGCTGGGAACTTTGGGACTCGTTTGCGAAATACTGCTGGGTTGACTACTACTCCTGAGTAGCGGTATTCTGTTTTGCTTGACCTCTTGTAGTAGCCCTCGATGTAGTTGCATGCCTGCTTCACCATGGGAATAGGGAGCTGCTCCTGTAGGACGTTGAAGTATATCTGGTTGCGGATCTCACTGGGAACGGTGTTCCAGGAGATGTTTTGCCGATGGGGATATTTGGATGGCATTGAAGAAATCTTGGGGGTGAATGAGATTGCAGATGGGAGTTTTGAAATAATTTCGAATATTGTCTGTGAAAAGACGTATCACGTGATATCTATTGCCTGATTGGGTAAGAGATATGTCGAGCTTGCAGTGCATCAGTCTCCAACTATTCGATCCCTTCATGGATGGATAGAGAGCTTGGAATTTTCAAGAGGCGGCTGAATTGCTGTGTTGCTGTGTTTCTCAAGGAAGGGAAGTAGTATCTTCATGATACTCTTCGAGCCTGTTCCAACACGCTCATTCACAAGCAACACAGCGACCGTGAGTGACGTATCATAGCCGTTCTCTAGCTGTAAACGAAAAAAAATTCATCCTTCTGGGAGCACTTCTCTCCAACAAAACAACTTTCAACAGCTTCTTTTCACAAATTCACATCTTGGACATTTCAGAGCAGTCAGGGAACATGTCTTCCCCTGTGAATCATCCATTGGCCTTTACTGTGAGCGTCTTCTACATCCACGACTGTAATAAAGCAACTCATATATCTCAGGACCCTCCTAGCAGCCCGATTCCAAACGACCTAGGAGACTGCCCGATGTGCCACGAACCGATGATGCACCTAAACGGGGCCGCACCAAATCCTAGATCGGAGTACCCAATCTCCATGTCATGCAATCTCCACGTTGTCGGCGAGCGTTGCAGCTCAGCTTGGCTAACCAATGGCGATCTCTGCCCCTTGTGCGAGGCGGACAAGGCGAAGGCTCTAGCTGCAAAGGAAGCGGTCGAAAAGCAGGCAATTGAGACGGCTAGGGTCGAGCAGGAGGAACAAGAGAAGGCTGCAGCTGCTGAGACTATCAATTCAGATGAGGCCAACTTTGATGCCGCTACCCCGTCCGTGGCAGCTGCGAACGATCACGAGTCTACTGTCAAAGGTATGTTTCTCCATATTTTTGACCACGCTCAATACTGATCTTTGTAGTGGAAACCAAGCCGCTCAGACGTAGAAGCTCGGTTTACCGTCGACTATCAAAGTTTCTCAGGAAGTAGAGTCGGTCTTTGGAGGAACAACTACATCTCAAGGCGTGCTAAAATCATGCCTTGCTTGCCATTATCGAAGAGTCTTGATTATCATCCTGGCTCCGTCCATTTGGGCTATGTGGAATCTACTTGGCATGAAACAATATGGCAATGTTTGATTATAGACAGAGGAGATATGATAGATTGGGCTTGCCAGCGTGGCGTTGATTGTATCTACACAGGCGAGCATTTGATATGGCTGTTCTTATGAGCTCTACACGAAAATGAACATCTGTCCGTTTCTCTTTACCAAAAAACAAATCCTACAGCATTGAAACAGTAAGTGTCATGGAGTGCATAGTATCTCTGGTCAAGTGGTGTTTAATCTTCAATCGGAGCATTGTCTACTCATTATGTATAGTGTAACCACGCGCTCTCAAAATCGTCGCCCTCGTCGCGCCGCACCAAACAAAACATCTCTCCTCCTCCCAAAGAACACTTCCTCCCTCCTACTCATGTCGGTGAAACACATCACGAAGCCAGCCGTGAGCCCTCCTCAATCGCAAGCGAGTCCTGCCGCCGCGACGAGTCTACTCGAACCACTTCCACCACGTCCAGTATCATCTCCTCAAACATGAGCTGCTTCGGCAACTGATCCACGGGGCCAATCCAAGCACCGAGGAAGACGTGGTTTCGCGAATCTGGTTGCCCGTTGCTGCTTGCGAGACCGCCACGCACAACTCTACCCGGCCTGCAACTGATCTTACCTGAGGAGACGATGGAGATACATCAACATATGAAGGATTCAACTCGACTTTGAGAGGCGTGAAGGGGTGGTCTGGAATCTAAGGACTGTATAATCTCAACAGGAGGTGGAAATACGTACGACAAGGGCCTCAGTGGTGGCAGCGCGGGCGGCGAGTGGATAGAGAGTCGCGAAATTGCCCTGCGGTACTTCTGGTGATGAACAAGTTGGTGATAGTGGTGAGGCGGATATCTACTAGTTTTGACAAAGTACAATAAGCAGGCTCTTGGGGCGCTCAAAACGATCTTGAAGAGTTGCTTTCGATTGGTTGCAGTGTGTTGAGACGGTTTGAATTGTACTGTTCGCTCCCTAGTACGATGGAAATTGGGAGCCTGCCGTTGGCATGCGAGCAAGACGATAATACTTAACTACAAGATAGCAATAGGGGTAAGAATTGAATAGGAGTGTACAAGTCCACTAAATGAGTTCTTGTAGTAGTCCAGGGCTCAGAAGGAGTCTACTCACCTACACTATCGTAAAGTTGTCAAAGAGGGCAATTAATGCCATTGTTCTGATTTCTTGATGAGATCTAGCAAGGATTCCTTATGGAAAAACTAAGAATTGATGCTGGATTCATTGTAATAATACAGAAAATCATACATAGGCGTGAGTTGGCAAAGCTGGTTTAAAATAGTTGTGATTTCTTAGTAGCTTTCTTTGTATTTGAGGGTCAGCATCAATCATGTTGTGCTCTCTCCGTTGTAAGCACTATCCAGAATCATCGTGAGACAATTTCCAGTGCAGTTTTCTTGCAGTTCAATTGATTCCTGTTTTATATCTTTATCAAAGAATTGAAGATGTGAATTGACCAAGAACTCATCATCTATTTCACACTAATATTTTTCGAAAGCTTATGGATATCTCGCGGAAAAAAGGTAGTTCTTTTAGTCATATCTGCCGTTTTTTTGATCAGGAGACGCTGTCATCGATTGTTCTGAGGCTCTATATATCGTGTATTCTAGATCAAGCCGAGTTCGCATTGAAATGCATGGTTTGAAATGGATACTCATGAGAACGATAGGTCGAGCCCGGCAGCATTCAGGATGATTGGACAAATATTCAACAGATCTTTGAAATAGCCATCAATCATGCTAGATCTTTAGTCGATGCCAGATGTTGTCAGAAACAAGCTGCAATTCGAGCGTTCTGCAGCTTCTTAGTCGGGAAGATATTGAACCACACTTCTTATTAGAACGAAAAGTTCATGTGAAGTTGGATCGAATGCGATGAAACATGTCAAATTTCAGCAGCACCTACACTGCTACTATCAATCGAGATGTTCGCTACCGTACTCGAGCCATTTCTCAGCCGAGACTGGTAGTCCCATGCTTTCGGGATGCATCAGGGCGTTCTTTCAAGAGCGACGTGAATAACTATCACCTTCAAGACGCACAGGAAATTTAGAATGCCTAGAGAAGCCGGAAATTGTTTGGTGCATGTACTACCCCCCCAGGGCTTCTTACATAGCACATCTTGCATCTGCTATGCATCCTCCATCGAAAGCTGATGTTTGTGAGTTGCATTATTTGAGCACAAGAGTTTCCGCGGACACGGACTGAAACACCGGAGCAGACCTGGCTGTACCCTTGGCCAAGCTTCCGGTCCTAAACCTCATCAAACATGCGGATCAAAGCAAGGGACTTCTCAATTGGAATTTGATCGACTATCCAAGACCTGGGAAATGATTTCCGATAGAGGGATTTCCATTGTTCTCAGCGCTCTCGATATGTTAGAAGGGCCAAATCCTACAACTCAAGGTTACTCGAAGCAAGGGACGACGTCTCACGTTTTTCATTGTTTTCGAGGCTGTTCCCAAGGCTGTTCTAGATAAACTTCTACATATATCTAGCTATCGACTTACGCTATATCCTTGATGTCTGCTATTGAAGAACTCACTTTCCTGCGCTCTTACAAATATTAGATTTTGACTCAGATCTCCACGCAGAACGTTTCGCAGCACGCACGCCATTGAGACACGCGATCATGAATCCAGGGAAAACTCGTCCCATCAGTTTGGCTATTGCAATCATTGCGTTGGCAGCAGCCTTATGTCTGACACAACTGGTTTCATTCCTACCTTATCAACCATCGAGTTCAGCTAGTCTTCGCCGGGACACTCTTTCGCCGAACGCTTCCAGCAAAACGTTATACCCTGCCCAACCATTCTCAGAGCTTCGAAGGCGCGTAGAATCTTCACCACTCGAGCCAATGTCAGACGGAACATGGAATAAGAAAGTCTCGAAAGGGAAAGGCATCAATTGCCTCTTCGAGAGGCCGATCGAACTAGTACCGCAATCAAAATTCACCAAATGGCAAGACCTAAGTGATTGGGGATGGGAGTTCAAGGAAGACACGAGCTTTTTCATAAAGAACAAACTTGGATCTGGTGCGATGCTATATCTTGACACCTTTTTCGAGAAATATCCCCTTCCAACAAAGCCATGGGAAACAAAGGGACTGAGGATTTATAACATGGACCACACAAAGCCTTACAAGCGCCCAGGTTCAATTGAGGAGCATAAGGTAGGAGAACTTTGCCTGAGAGCAGTGACCAAAAGATCTTGAGCTGATACACAAAATAGCCCACCGGTGGTGAGTTTGATGGTTGGGCACTTACCGGTGGTTCCGAAGTCACGCAGTACTATATTGCGAATCAGATGTACTCTCCGTGGTACAAAGGTGAACTCAATGGAGTTAAAGAGATGCCGGATCTACAGAGATGGTCCGATGTGTTTGCCTTGAAGTGGTATCATCTCCAAGGAGGAATGAATGATGGAAGTTCGAAGAACATCAGGACACCGCAATACATCATCATCCCTTCCTTGGTACGTTATAAGACAGATACGCAGGAAGCTGTGATTCGAGCATGTAGGATCACAAATCAACGGCTTGTAGATATGCCGGGGGGTTGCGTGTTCCATCCAGTTGGAGATACGGCAGAGGGTTTCTTTGGCATGCTTGGAACTGCACATCTCCAAGGAATGGGCTTCATGCTGGCGCAGCACAAGGCTTGGTTCGGAAACAAGAGAATTGATGGAATAACCGCCTGGATTCGGCCGAATGAGAACGATAACACCATTTATAATTTGCTGGTTTCTATCGCTGATGTCACGCTAGGAAACGAGCTGCAGACTGAGGGCTCGACTTCGAAGCAAGATGAATTGGTTCCCAAACTTGTTGTAGCGGCCAATGGAGAGGTTCAGGCCGATCATGACGAAGGGTATTTGCTAAAGCCAAAATTGTGAGATTTAGTCCAGGAATCTGGTGGAAACATCAGCGGGAACCTAGGTCAAACTCAAGAATGTTCATCTGGAGAGAACTGCAACTCGCAACCTTGTGCCGTTGTCGGCAGATTCAATGCCAAGCTAAGATGATAAGAAAATAGGATCGAGGTGTTGACTTCCTGGTAGAATTGCTCCAGCAGATGAGTTCTTTTGTCACGCAGGCTTTTCGATTAAGGGGCGGCGGAACTCCGCTCGTCATAATGTGACATCGCGTATCGAAATGATCGCCAAGTGCACCAAAGTCATCCGGAAATTGCCTGTCATTCTTTCAAATATGGAAGATGGATGGAAGAATGTGAAATTTTGATGGAATTGGTTTTAGGAGAGATGAACTCGGCCCTATTTCAACTCCTTTTTCGTTCTCAGCGGAAGGAAAATACTTGACCTAATAGGTGGAAATGTTCGCATTCTGAACGAGCTACTGTTCTAAGAGATAAACTGGGGAAGAGTAATCATACAGTAGATCTGTATGAAGGACGAGTTCCAATTAGTAGAGCTCAATTCGAAACGGCCCTACCACTCCCCGATGCTCATAGGAGACGACAAGTGAGAAGGTGAGAGCCTCTTCATTACGAAGGGGATCCAACATTCGTCAAGACTATAACTTGGAATCGGCCTCATTGTCCAAAGAAGATTGATTGCGTGAGAAATTTTCGGCCCAGGTCAAATGTTCTTCAGCCTTGTCTGTTCTCAGCCTGGCGTAGATAGGAGCCCAAACAACCTTGGGCTTTCCAAACTTTGAAACGACTGCTGCTTTACTCCCAATCGTATTGTCTTTGTTCTGCTTTCAAGATACCTTTCTAGCGGAGGATATTGAAAATCAAATGTTCAAAGATTTGTTCAACCTTCTTCGAAAATAATAAAAGGTCACAAACTTTTGTTTCCGATACTATGACCACTCCGATTATCTTGCACCAGAACCGATCCAATCAAACTCTTGGCAGCGCAAGAGCTTCCCTACTTCTGCATTTAGTACTACATCTTGCTTGTACCGGTTTTGTTATCAGTGTGAACGAAAGTTTGCCGATCTTTTTTCTATATACTCGTGATGTCGGCAACTAGAGCATCCACAATGTTTTCCCGGTGAGTAGAGCAGTATCGCATATATAACATCTTTGGTCACCATCCACTCACAGTATTGGTTCTTGTTCTTCGTTGCAGAAGGTTCGATTGGCATTGTCCTGGGCTTGAGGTAATCGCCATGATCTTTGCAAATACTCTTATGTGACGAGAGTGAACCCCTAACAGCGGTTGAAGTGACTCTAAAAGATATGACTGAGGATAAACGTGTCATTGATGATATCAGTGCAACCTTGAAATTGAAGTGGAAGCAGTCTCAAGTTCAATTTGTGGAAGTGACAGAAGTTAATCCCAGTTCCCTCACCTCAAGGGAGAGAAACTACGATCTACTACTATGAGATCTCCCCTGCTTACAGGAGAATCCTCGAGATCTACAAGCATGAGAGCCTCAGCTCGTCTATGATTGGAGGACGGTAAGCATGCAGTGTCTGGGACGCGAGACTCCATTTGTCGCTGATTAATTTTACTGGCGTAAGTGAAAATGATTTTGCTCAACTTCGCAGTAGTCTCACACACAAACATCCCAACAACATCAATCACCATTTACAGAATACAGTTTTGTAATCATCAGCGTGGCTCATTGCGCACTGTATATTTTTGCTCTTTTCTTGGAGTTCAACTCCAAGCTGCTTCGGTGGCTTCGTCCAGTGAGTATCTTTGCCTGTCATGTCCAACAAGCGCGTTCTTAACAGCAAACTCAGCCATCATGTCGACCCCACAGAAGATCCGCGATTACAGTCCACGCTCGCTCACCACTGTCGGCTTCGCCATCGACTCTCCAGACGCTTTGTGGTGAAGTCTCGAGCTCACTCGCTTTGGCGGCTGTAGGTCCGTGAATGTTCGCGTTGTTGTGACACATCTTGCTGATATTTGAACAGCCTCCGCCCCCGACATCAATAGTCAACAGAAAGTGTTTCTGGTGTCTTGTCGGACATCATGTCCACACTCTTTTGACATACATATTTGCGCGACCGTCAAGTCAGACTTCCTTTCGAGGCCGACCAGCTTGGATCGATGACTCCTGGGCATCGTATCGAGCCCTTTCCACATCGAAACTTGACATCGGGAAGACCCTTTAACATCTATATCGCCAGCAGACAGCCGGTGGTCAATTGCGCCCAATGCCTATGGAACAATGGGGAATACTTCGATGAGAAGAGTTGGCTATCGAGGAAAGATAAGGGCAATGAGTTGACCTACAGCGCCTCGGTTACACCAGGCTGGGCTGGCAACCATCCGTGTTCTTGTAAGTAACCACCACCAGTCTCGTTGTTCGTTACGCACTGACTACCAAATTCAGTATCTCATAAGGCAAACAAAGTCACGCTTCTGACCTCCACTTTGGTAAGATGGCTGATGCCATCATGTTTAATGGGTTATTCTACTCCATGAACCAATTCTCAAGCGTTACTCCAAAAGATGTACCCATATCGAATCACCAGTGAACACACCACCTTCTGCTGCAGTCGCTCCACTAGCTACGGCTCCGATCACAATGCCTGTATCTCAATCAAAAGTAGCAGCGCCATCAATGAAATGCGAGAATCAGGCCAATGGTGGACCGTCGACCGCCTCTCCACCAGCTACAACTCCGATCACAATACCGATACCTCGACCAGCTCTGGCGGAGCCGTCACTGCCATCTAAGAATAGCTGTCTGTTGTCCAAGAACAGCTTGACTCGTCGAAGGAGTTTCACAAAGCTGACAAGAATTCTATCCTTCCCCGATGAAAGTCATTCGAAACATGCAGCACCGTGGACCTCTCCTGGGATGGCAACATCCCCACCAGCTTCGACAAAACCGCTGTTTCGTCACAGCTTTGGCACAAGAGCACTCTCAACAGCTAGGCAAGTCTCCAGAGGAGGCGAATTGTGACCAAGCGCAAGACGGCCACAACAACCAACCGTTTTCAGCACGACCACACTGCTCAGCAGCGACGCATAATTTCAACATCTTGTTGTTTCGGCTTCTTTATTGATTTCAATGCCAGCTTCTGTTCCTTCCTTGGGTCTCGGAGTATTTTGAATCATTTCCAACAGACCGTTCCTAGCCTTGGTAAGTCTTTCATGTCTCTTGCCTTCCATTCGGCAATGTGTTCTTATCATCAGCTTTTAACCAAACATCTTATGCTACCTGCTCCATCGGTTTCCGTGTATAGTTCGAGGCTTCTTCCAAAAAATCTCCTTCGATCGCCTTCCTCACAATAATCGCTCTACACTAAAGACCGAACATTCGGACGATCGGTTTCTGTTATTTTGTTTTTGGAAAAGGGTTGCATAAGAGGGCACTGGAGTTCGATGGTCTGGGTTTGCATTCGAAATAGCGGCACATGGGAGATCTTTGATGGACCAAAGCTCAAGGGAATTAAAGACAACATCTCGGCATATGTAGACAGGAAGCGATGATTTTCAAGATCTGATCATGCCCTTGGTGAGAAGATACAAATTTTCTCTCCTTATCTTTCCCAAAACAGGACTCAAGATCAAGCACTGTATGAATTAGTTCAAGACGTTCGCCCAATCGTGTCACCAGACTCCCAGGACGTACCAATCTACCCCGGATCCCCTTTCCCCGTGCTTCCATCTCCCTCCCAGGCACCCAGCCGGAATCAATAATGGTTTGAAAATCTTGCTCCTGATTCTGCAAAAAGAGTCGCTTGCTCAGCCGCTAGAATAGCGTTATATTTCTCATCCTTTACCCTCTCTTCTTCTTTCCTCTCCTCTTCCTTCTTCTTTCTCTCCTTTTTCATCTCCTCTCTCTCCTTTTCCTTCTTCTTTCTCTCCTCTTCTTTCCTCTCCTCTTTCTTCTTCTTACTCCCCTCTTTCTTCTTCTTACTCTCTTCTTTCCTCTCTTCTTTCCTCTCTTCTTCCCTCTCCTCTTTCTTCTTCTTCCTCTCCTCTCTCTCCTCTCCTCCCTCTCCTATCTTTATCCTCTTCCTCTCTTCCTTCCTTTCTAGCATTTGCTCTGCTTTCCTCTTCCTCTCCTCCACTTTTTGTTCAGGATTTAATTGGCGAGGAGGTAAAGCCATATCTTTTTTAGATCCCCCTAGTACAGGCGGGAGATCGTCCATCTCGTAAATGCCTTCGGGCAAAACTTCAGGTGGAGGAACCCAGTCCCTGTATTGATGGGAGGGCGGCGGTAAGTCTGGGAAATTATCGATATTGATCTCGTCGAGATCCGTCATCTCACTCTCGCCAGCGTAGCGAAATGCAATGATATCGGAAATTTGACTAAGATTTGAATTAGCTTTCTTTATATACGCTCTTATAATATCAACGGAAATTACATACGAAGTCATCTTCACCACTACTGATCTTGGAGACTATATCTATTAGCATATTCAGCATATTGATGATCTGCTTAGAATTCCTAGACAAGCCAGTTAAGAGTATTATATCTCTTCCTTCCTACTTCTTTTCTTCCTACTCTTTCTTTTTCTCTCTTCCTTCCTACTTTTTTTCTTCCTACTCTTTTTTTTTCTCTCTTCTTTCCTATTTCTTTTTTTCCTACTCTTTCTTTTTCTCTCTTCCTTCCTTTTTCTTTTCTTCCTACTCTCTCTTTTTCCCTCTTCCTTCCCTCTTCTTCTCTTCCTACTCTCTCTTTTTCTCTTCTTACTCCCTCTTCCCTAGTAACCAAAAATATACCCAGCTTTGGAAAGTGGATGTCGCATAACGATATGCGCGTTCCACGATGGCCATTTTGTACGGATATCTGTAGATTGAGTATAACCTGCGAGGCGGTGGCGTGGATAGCGGAAAAGTTCACCCTATTTTGAGCAATAGCCCGCGCACCAATGGTTCACGACGCGCGCAATATTTCGGGTCAAAGTCATTTTTCGGGTTGAAGTCATCGTGGTCTCATCAGATCTGGTGTAGGATCATCACTGTTGTGCTGGCGCATCTGTTGCTGTTTTCAGAGAGATGTTGCGTGTTCCCGCATAGGTCTTGGAGGCGTAACCGTGACGGTGGAAGCCGTTCTTCTTGTCCACAGCAGGGAATTGGATTTCAATGTTATCAGAAATGGCCAAGGATACATCAAGAAAGGTCTTTGACATGCGCATGTCTTGTCGTTGTGCAGGAATTGGTGAGGATCTGTTACCGTAGTCCAGATGACAGCATCACGTACAGTGAGCGCGTTCCTCCCAAGGGACCAGATTCTGATGAGAGGGAGACCATGAGACTAGATATTGAGATCTGTTGTCACTCTGGCATTTGCAAAGACTGGCGAAAGACGCTCTAAGACAAAAAGAGACGGAGCTGACAGTGGGACGGACAGTGTGACGGACGATGGAACCGGGTACCGGAATTCAATGTGAACGATTGTCAATGGTCAATAGAGGACGATTTCAATTGGTGGAGGTGAGCCATGCATCCAGGAGCAGATCCAGATGCCTGAGTGCTGGGTTTCGTTGTTGGCATGGAAAAAGTGCAGTACCGAGGTCATAATGGAGAAAGCAATGGCCAGTCATAGACAGTCGATGATGGCGAACTTGAATTTGATGATTCGACTATCGAAAACTTGTGGATATGGATCGATACTTGCATGCAACGCTGCAAGTGCCGTTGTGAACAGTTGAGAACTGTCCGTGAAGATTCTGGAGACAAACGCGCAGGTTTGAGAGACCCTGTCCAAGCTCTTGACTGGCTTGTCTAATTTAGTTGTAAGAAATACACGTACCTGTTTGGGTGGGTTTGGTGGTGGTAAGATGACGGTCGAGTTTGTGATGGTTGAGGATTGGGGATTGCAAATCACTAACGCCGTTGCTCCACATTAAGAAGCATTATGAGTGACCAAAACCACGACAACATAATCATGTTAATCTATGCTAGCAAGTACATCTCCTTACTTGAGTTCCATCTCTTATTGCGCATCCTGAACACCGGTATAAAAAAAGCCTGGTTCCGGATCTTGTCCCCCCCTTTGAGAGCCAAGAGTAAGTATGTTCCTCTCACAAGCTCTTTACTCCGCCTGATTCAGTCCTCAAGCGAAGTTCTTGTGCCAATCGATGACTTATATGGCAGTGAATTAGCAAGTAAATCAGAGTGCTTGGTGATATGAACTTACCTAGCAAAATAATTCCCTTAAAGTCCGTAGGCAGCAATATCATTAAAATCATCAACCTCGTCTCCTGCTCCTTCATCTTCATCAACCTCGTCTCCTGCTCCTTCATCTTCATCCTTTGCTGGCGCTTGATCGATGACTTCACTCACTATGAAAGGTAGTTCGGTAGCAGGGATGACTTTTGCTTGCGCGTTATCGCTCGATTGACAATGCAAGAGCTTGCTCTTGTATCGGGCATCATCGCCACTGTAAGTGCAGGGTCGTCCATACAGCTGTGAACATCTGACGCAACGATCAGGGAAGGTAGGATGGCGATCACACTCACTGCCTGCGTGTTTACATGTGTCGCATTTCTTCTCTCCCTTCGGTGGTGGCGTCCCTATGTTTTTGAGCCCATACTCCGCTTTCTGCATCTCCGCATATATCTCTTGCTGACTCTTAGCGTCATTCTTCTGTGTTCGAAGGGTCGGAGCAGGAGCATCCCTCCATATTCGAACAGATCCTTCATAGAATACTTCGCGACAGGATGCAAACTTTGCGTGAATCGAGAGATCCCACGGATGTCTGACCAAGGGTACGTAGCCTTGGAAGTAGCGAACGATGGCAATCGAACGAGCATAATTCCAGTTCTGGCCCTCGAATTCCTGATTTGTTGGTATTACAGGGCACGCCCTAGTAGTAGCCCGTGCGAAGTACTCGTACCATTTGCCATTCTTATCCTTCCAGTTGAGGCGGAAAGCGAAGCAGTTAGCGTGCTTCCAGTCTCTGTGGATCCCAAGAGTACACAGGTTTGCATAGCTGTTAGGATGTTCTTCGAGATTTGTATTCATCTCGACTGTCAAGAAGACAGAGTCCCCAGGGGCAGGTTGGTCCCGAAGGGCTGTTGGAAAACCAACCGTTAAAGTTCCAGATTTTCCATTTTGTTGCCTTACCATAATACCGATACTGAGTCTGGGGAGCTTCTGGTAGCGTGGGAACGCTACTGCTTTGGTGTAGTTGACAAGAGCAGGGTTTCCAGTGGGACTCCTCATCTTAAGCCATAACGTCCTTCTGCCAGTGATTTCCGTCAGTGGCGATTGAATTTGGAGACCATGAACTTGAGTCAAGCTGAAGCCCATGCCCCGGGTTCTTCCCGCACCATGCCACTTCGACATTTTGCGAGCCTCTAAGTCTGATTGGTAGAATGCCTTGGCCTGGAGACGCATTCTAGGCTGAACGCCTTTTGCAGCAATATTCAGCTCTCTTCGATACTGAACTGCATCGTTCATTTCAGGTCGTATGACGAAGTCTGCGTAACACTCAAGGAGATTGGTGAACGCTTGTTCTCCGATACCAATTTCATCGGACGACGCTTGCCGAGTCATGTCCATAACACATAGTGGACTCATAAACGTACGAGATGGTCCAGCGGCACGAGCTATTTGAGCATGCTCGGAATTGTTAAACATAATAGTTTGTGAGTCGAAGAACGACTGCTGGTACAATGCCACTCTGTCGAGAAAGTCGATAGCCTTACCTACATATATCCAAGAGTGCTTTCCGACAGTATAGACTCGGACGTAAATGCCTCCCTTCCGCCTTTGCAGTAACACCTGCCAGTGTGCCATTTGGTTTGCCGAGTGAAGGTCGCCTAATTTGAAATTTGGGTTGTTCAGTGTTGAAAGTATTTGGGCCTCCTCGACGCCAGCACACAGTCGATTAGCGAAATCGTTGATTTTATGACCGTTTGCACCGATAACCTCATGTAGTTGGGTTTGAGCATACCCCGGCATTAGCGTCCAGAATCCTTCTGTCTCTACCATCCATCTTCGGAAGGTAGCAACGAAGGCGTTCTTCAATTGACCCTTAATTTCTCGGCAAGGAACGTCATTGGAACTGACCAGAGTGGTAATGGTCGCGGGTGTTGGGCCTACAGATAGTTAGAGAGGATAAAACTTTATCTCCATACATTTTGATTAACATACTGTCCCCAACTTGTATCTGGATAGCGCCTATTGGAACCCAACCGTTGAGTCCAGTTCTTGTTACCACTTGGATAGCAAATGGGTTATTGCGATTGAATGCCTTTACCTTCCCACCCGAGCCAACTGTTAAGTGAACATAGCCCGGCGAGCCAAGTTTTATGTCACTTGTTATGAACTCATGCAACACAGTGTAATTTTTTCCAACATAGGACGGAGTTGAAGCGGCCGCATTGGCCGGAGGCATGGGAGCTGGCTGGGGTGTTGACTGGACAAAGTTGCCTGAGCCGGATGGCTTGAAACTGCGGTTCTGTTGTTGTCTATTTGCTTGCCCATAGGAGTCCTGGCTGTAAGCCGTAGCTTGGTTTCTGTAGATTTCGCGGTCAGGAGAGAGTGGGTTACCCTCTGCTTGACGGTCCGGGCTGGGATTCAAATGGCTGAATAGGTTGAAGGAAGGATTGCTCTGTGCTGGATTTCCTTGTGGAGGCCTTGGTGGTCCTGCTAGAGGCGGAGCACCTGGGCGTATCGGAGTTCTTGGGGTCCCAGATGCAGGCGGAGGTGGTCTATTTGGACGCTTTTGCTGGTTGGTACGATTTGGGAGGAGTCCGGTAGGGAGCTTTGGCTTCTTTGGAGGCCCATCTCCTGGAGGTCCAGGGGGGCGTCTCGAATGATCAGACATTCTGTAGTACTGTTGCACTGTCAAACTATGTCAATGAAGAAGAGAATGTAGATTTCTGTGAGTTAAATAGACGGACGAGAGTGTCTACGAGCAGTGTGATACGTTCCAGTGTTAATGGGTAGTATGTTACGCAGTTTATCAATGTTAATGGGCAGTGTGATACGCCGTGTGTCAGTGTTGACTATCTCGGGAGACGAGCTTTTCCATCAACTTGATGAGCTGGCCTTATATATACGAAGACGGGTGACTTGGCTATAGCCATTGCTCACCTGGACAACCTGTAACCCGTTTGATCATTAATTTGCGAATTGCGTTCATACGTTAGGGAGTCAAGCCATGGAGTTTGCTGTACCAGGGATCCAGGCTGGATGAGCGCCCTGAGTCTAGAGGGTAAGTGTTCTCTCCTTTCGTAGTATGAGTAGACCTGGCTATATATTATAGCTTGTCGACTACGGACCAGTTCTTACAAATAGAGATGGCCCTGATGAAGACACTTAGCGATGTGCTTTTCACATGAGTATACTCCATCGACGAGTGGTGGTGAGAGTAACTTGCAGAAAGTAACTTGTGACGACGACAAACAGGGTATGACAGGACTTTACTCTTTGACGTCTAGGTATTAGGAATTGCCTTTGTTTTTGAGTTTGTATATGCTGAATAGATATCGATCATATTCTAGCAGTAACGAGACAACAATAGATAGATAGATTTTTATCGATCTCGTTTTTTGCTAGGGTAACTGGCCAAAGTTCGATTGCGAGTTAGGTAGATTCAGGTAAATGCCGACGAATTAACATCTTCATTTCCAACACGATTGCTCTCGCCGGTATTGGTTTTCCTAATGTTATAATCCAGGCAGTGAAGAGTACATGAAGCTTTAATTAGCTATTTCTAGGACGGGGCTACAAAACTTAGATAGGGACCACGAGCAGATAACGGCGCGAAAGAGGCGGAGGCTTTCTGACAACGTATTAGCGACAGGTGTTCCGGTTTGGAGGGTTGGTAACAAGACCTCCGTATCGAACGAACACTCACTATCTCCTCTTATTCTCCTGATAATCGAACGGGCTGAAGGTAATAGTCTTGTAATTCTGTTCACCGTAGACCTTGAAACAGCCGGCGCCACGGGGGCAAACATTGTGGTTCTGGAAGTCTAGGCAGATGGTACGGACACAATCGACGCCGTCGGCTGCGCAGTTGCCACATGTGGAACGGTTGTCGCAGCGGCCACGGATTTCCCAGCAGGCGTGGCAGACGAGGCGGCGACGGGTGAGTGCTGGTTGCTGTGGGGGAGGTGGTGGTGGCGGTGGTGGGATTCGGAGATGATTTGCTGGACCAGTTGGTGTCTCTCTATGAGACGCGCGTGGCGTGGCAGACGAGGCGGCGACGGGTGAGTGCTGGTTGCTGTGGGTGAGTGCTGGTTGCTGTGGGGGAGGTGGTGGTGGCGGTGGTAGGATTCGGAGATGATTTGCTGGACCAGTTGGTATCTCTCTATAAGACGCGCGTAAGGGGTCGTATCGATCGTTGCTATTACGATTATTATTTGGAGCGTTTCCGTTAGACTCTGTTATAGTTCTAGATGCGCCTCCTAATATGATCGTAGAATTTGCTGCGCTTAGGATAAGGGGAGCGCTCTCGTCACGTCGCCAGGTTTTGGAGGACGTGATCCCTATCTTTGATCGAGGAGTGGCAGTCGAGGTTGTAAAGGTCGGGTCTATATCTACTTACTAAGGTAGCTAGCTACTAAGCTCCAAGGGAACGAATGAACACGAGTCGTAACCTCGATCCATACTAGCGGACAAAACTCTGAAATTTTGTACAACTACTTTGATTTGTCGAGTTAAGGGAGGGCGTAGAGAATACTACATTTATAAGTTCCATCGATTGTGATAGATATTAAGGGGTTGCCAAGTCGAAGATCTCCCTCAATAACCTACGTAAGGACTACTGGATAGTCTTCGGACATATTAAACTAGCTTATCAAACTCGACGTTCCGTATATGCGGGGTTGGTACCGCAGTCCTTGCGCCACGTCTTTTTGTTAGCGAAATGGACTATACTAGATATTAGCTTTATTAGCCTTAAGGATTCTTCCTTACCCGATATCTTTATTAATTATAGTAATTCTAGCGGTTTAAAACGGGTCTATAGACCCTTCTAAATTGCTAAAAGAAAGTACTACTCTATTATAGTCCTAAATATAACTCTAAACGGCTTATTCTAAGCCTACTAAAGTAGCTATATAGACCTTAGTTAACGTTTATTCTAAGGCCGCCAACCTTGCTAATCCTATTAATATTAAGGCCGCTAAAGTCGTTAAAAATAAAGCTAGAATTAAGGCTATAATAACTAAATAAGAAGATCTCTTTAGAGTACTTAATAAATAACTTTAAAAGAAGATTCGCTCTATATTTAAACTATATTCTAATCTTGCTATATACCTAGTTCCTCTAGTTAAGAAAAAATAGAATACGATACTAATAAACTACTTATTTCTACTACTCTATATTAGTAAGAAACTATCTCTTTTAGTATAGTTATTAAAGATAGCTTGGATTATCTCTATACTTATATATTCTTATAGGGATTTACAATTATTATATTTAACTAGCTAACTAATAGATTACGGGTTTAAGTATACTATATTTATTATAGTAGTTAAATCTATAATATACGCAAATTACCTAACTACTATAGCTAGAAGATTAACGTTAATAGCTAGATTCTTAAGAGGTTTTAAGAAAATACTATAATTTAAAAAGATAGTTATAAATAGATTGAATAGATCTTCTATATTTAAGAGAGTTAGCGTAGTAATAGTAGAATAGTCTATAGAGTATCCTAGAACTATATTAAAAAAGAGTACTTAGTATACTATAATATAGCCCTAGACCCTTACGTATATATTAAGTATTAAAAGAGAGACAAGGATTACTATAATATAATTAAAATAGCTAGGTAGTTTATAAGAACTAATATAATATACTATTAAGTCTTTTAATAGCTCTAACTCTACGGCTTTAAGCTCTAGAATTTAAAGAAATACTATAATCTTCGTACTAAATAATAGGATAGATACCCTAAAAACTTTTTTAACAGTATTTTTTACCTTCTTAAGCGTTATATAGAGACTAATAAAGATAGCTACGAGGTCTAGTACTAGTTATACTATTTATATTGTCTAGATAATCATTCTATATCTTTCTTACTATATAGTAGCTACGTACTTACTACGTAGTACCTATATGGTCCCAAGGTATAGTTACCTTGCATATAACCTTGCAAGGCTCTATATATACTAGAACTTCTAAGGTAGTTAGAAGTCAACTATTAGAACTAGAATACCAATCATATTTTAACTTATTTACTTTGTTACCTTGTTTTATACCTTTGTTTTATACCTTTGCTTTTTAGTCAAGCCTCTATATAGAGTATAGCTCTATCCCTTAGAGTTATTCTAATATATATATAATTAGCAAAGAGACTAGTAAGGCTATAGCGCGTAATATTAAATAGATTATATAGTAGACAAAGTATTAAGAGGAGTTTACTATTTACTTTATTATAGACTTCTATTTATATATTAACGGTACCTTGAATACAAATATAGATAGCTCTATTTTAGGCCTAGCTACTAGAGTCTCTTATATAGATAAAGGCTTCCCTATAGCTTAAACTATTAGGGGCTAGCGCCCTTAGGAAGGTTAGGACTTAAGGCTTATAATAATATATAGAGTAAGTAGAGACTAGTGGATAGTACGTAGACTACGAGACTATATAGCCGGCCTAATCCCTTCTCCTACTTTATACTTTAGTTAACTTAGCTTTATCTACTACCTTAATCCTTATATATATAGGTTTATCTCGTAATATATACCTAGACAAAGTTAGAGAGCGCGGAGACCTAGCTTTTCTTCTTATAATATATTAAAAAGATACTAACTTTAAGGAACCTAAAAGGTAGTATCCAAGGTAACGTTAATCTAGTTAATAATAACGGCCCTAAGGTTATCGTACTAGACTTTGGTAAAGAACTTACTATAGTAATACTATAATCGCTATTCGCTTATTATAGCTAGTAGTACTACTAGTAGTACTATATAGAAGTATTTAAGAAGGTTATATTAAAGACTACTACTACTAAGGTAGATAGTATATATATAATTGAATAGTATAATATAATATATAGTAGTAGTAAAGAGGGCGGCCTTATCTAGCTATAGCTAAAGTTAGAAACAAAGGCTAAATTAGCTATTAATTATAAAGCTTTAATTACTATATTATTTCCTATATATTACTAGTACCTAAAAGCTAACTAGAGGCCTTTTAAACGGCAATTAAGTACCTACTATATTAAGTACTTTTCTAATCTAGGAGCTAATTCAACCTAAATTGGTAAGAGTAGTAATACGAGGATAAAGATCTTTATTTATAAAGATAATACCTTGGAGAAGTTATTGGAAAACTTAATAGAAGGTATAGTTACCTAACTATACTATATTATAAAAAGAGAGCTTATAGAGAACTTAAAGAAGTAGTATATTACTTCTTTAGATAGCGCCTAACGTACTATTACTATATAGATCTCTAGAAAGTATATTTATAGGGCTATAATTAGTATTATAAATATATATCTCAAGGCTAGTAGTTAAGAGACGGCGCTTCTTACTAGTAGTAAGGCCGCCCTTAAAGACTCTACCCTACTTAAAAATAATAGTTAGTATTAGTATAATTGCGAGAATATAGGTAGATAGGGCTTACTTTACTATTACTAGATATAGTAATATATTTACTATAATTATATAATACTAAAATCTTTTCTTTACCCTTAGTAGTTCCTCTTTAATATATACGAGGCTAAGAGACCCTTGAAAAAGCTTCTATTCTAGAATATAAAGAGCCTCAAACTAATAAAGTTAATCCCTTCTTATAATATAGGTATAGCCTACCTATTGACTAAAATCTAAGCTTTTATATAGCGCGTTAAGTTACTTATTCAGCCCGAGTAAGAGAAGATAGTAGAGATTTTTACGTATAAATATAATAAAATTACCTAGTAGATTAAACTTACTACCGTTACTTTATCTTTACTATTAGATACCTGGTTTAATATACTAAAGAAGCCCTAGAAGGCGCCTTTATCTTAGAAAAAGAGCTATAGTCTTACTAGAGTACGTATAATAACTTTAGTAGAGACTATAGAGAGAGAGATAAATATAAGAGTTACTAAATATAGGGTCCCCAACGGTGCGGTTTGGTCCGGGTTTTAGGACTTAAAACCCAACTCTAACGGGTTCAGTTTTTAAACGGGTTAGTTCGGGTTCGGTTTATCTTTTAACGGTTTAGGCTATGTTTAGGTTAGGTTTTTTATAAAAGTAAAAAACCGCCTCTTTTAAACCCGACGGTTCGTAACTATGATTATATAATAGTACTATACTATTATAATAATAGTAACAACTTTACTAACTAGAAAGAGTAGTCCTAGAATTATTATATATCTTAGTCAACTTTAGGTCTTTCTAGTAGTCTTCTAGTAGTTACGTAGTTATAAAGGCGCCAAAAATATAACGAGTAAAGTCTAGTATAGTCTTTCTAGTAGTCTTCTAGTAGTTACGTAGTTACAAAAGTTAATAATGCTAATAATTGATTCGCTTAGGGTCTCCAACGGTACGGTTTAGAACCGTAGGGTTCGGTTAGGTTTGGGTTAGGGTTGGGTTTTAGGGTTGGGTTTTAGTATTAGAAACCAAACCTAAACCAAACCGTCTATTTAGAAACCTAAACCGTTAAATAGGTTCGGTTTTTTCTATACTAAACCTATGATTTTTAACTAGAAACTACTATATCTTTAGATCTACTATACTTATTTTAGTTTTTTAAATATATAAAATACTCTCTAGGTAATTCTCTATCTTTTAAGTATTAAATATATTAATAAATCCTTAAATATTAATCCTAGTAAGTCACGTTTTAAACCGTCGGGTTGAAATATTAATCCTAGTAAGTCACGTTTTAAACCGTCGGGTTGAAGCCCGTAACTTCAATACTAATAATAAGACCTATAGTGTAGCTATTCTCGGCGCATTAATAGTAAGTAATTACGAGTAGGGTATAAAGGATCAGAGCGATATATTCGACTATTACTTAGTCTATATAAGGGAGAACTAAATCTATACTAAGGAGCTTAAGACTAAGCGTTCGGAGAATACTAATAATACCTCTTGGTTTCTAAAGGACATGGTCCAAATAAGGGATATTAGTAAAGACGAGGATACTACTAATCCGGACGATACACTATTTAATAAGAGTAAGGATAAGGAGAACGGATTTATTTCTTGGCTAATAGAGGGTAGGGTTGAGGAAGATAAGAAGGGCTTATTATAGCTATAACTTGTAGTTATTAATAGTATATAGGATCGTATTCTCGGTCGCGTAAGGTTTTCTCGCCGCCTTTAAGCTGAAAACGCCCGTACCCGTAGTTGTAGTAGTCGAAGTAGTCGTAGTAGTCGTAGAGATCGTAATACTACTAGTAGTACTAGTAGTTATACTAGTAGTTGTACTAGCAGCCGTCTTAGTAGTCGTATTAGTAGTATTACTCCTTCTCTTATTCGTTGAGGTTATCTAGTACTATCTAGGATAGCTTCCAACCTAGGCCCTATAGTAGAGGAGATGAGAGTAGCTAGTTATACTACGTATAATAGTACTAATAAGGATAGGGATAGGAATATAAGTAAGGATAAGGATAGGAATATAAATAAGGAGGAGGATATAGATACTAATAAAAAGAGTAATAATCTAGTTTAAGTAACGCGTAGGCGTGTACGCAAGTAGTATAGTACTAGCTAGATTTGCTAAGATAAAGAAGAGTATATAGCCTAGTAAGCCAACTATATTAGAAATAGGACTTTAACGAAAGACTAGTATCTCTAATAAGGAGGACGTTCTATCTTGGCTTGCTAGCCTTATTACTTCGAGCCTAATTAGTCTTACAAACGCTACAAATATAAAAGCGGATCGATTATTAGCGTTATTAACTTTTATAACTACGTACCTTAATAACTACGTAACTACTAGAAGACTACTAGAAAGACCTAAAGTAACTAAGATATATAATAATTCTAGGACTACCCTTTCTAGTTAGTATAGTTGTTATCTTTATTATAATAGTATAGCGCTATTATATAATTATAGTTACGAACCGTCGGGTTCAAAAGGGGCGGTTTTTTACTTTTATAAAAAACCTAACCCAAACCTAACCCGAACCGTTAAAAAATAAACCGAACCCAAACTAACCCGTTTAAAAACCCAACCTATTAGGGTTGGGTTTGAAGTCCTAAAACTCGGACCGAACTATACCGTTGGGGACCCTAGTTTTCTTATAATTGGTTATTTATACTAGGCCGTATAGGAGCTTCTCTTAGATAGCTCCTCTCGCTAGCGTTTCGACCCTATTCGTTAGATTTAGACGTAGAACTATAGCGGTCTTAATAGCTAAGCTCTCTTAGGGGGCTATAGGAGTCTCGACTAAAGTTATAGTATAATTTCTTACTACTAAGGCTATTACGTTAATACTCTTGAAACGGCTCCTAGGTAGCTAGGCTTACTCTCGACCTCTTAAAGGTTAGTACTTACTTGTATAGTTACGGGATCTATTAAAATCTTTAAAGTTAAATCGATATAGCTCGATCGATTAGATAAATTCGTCTATACTTATATATATATTAGATATTAGAATAATAAGTCTAATATCTAGGTCGAGCTTGGCCTAGATCTTAAGCAATTACTAGTAGTCCGTCTAGAAGCCGGCCGCCTTAAAGAAGCGAGGGGTAGTTATTATAAACTCTAAAATAGATTACCCTTTAGCTACTTTATTAATATATAGAGAGGTACTATTATTTATATAAGTATAGAGCGTCGAGGTATCTTATTTAGAACTTCTCCTATAGGGCTTTATACTAGTTAGAAACTCTTTAACCCAACTTTAGTCGGTTCTTCTTAGTAGTAGATAGCTATAAATTATACTAACTAAGTACGGGGCCTTAAAGGTATTTAGAGATGTTTACCCTTAATATTTTACTTAATATAGAGCTACGAGCGTTCTATAGGGCTTTAATAAATAGTTCTACTATATAATAGAAGTATTTACTATTACGTTCCTCTATACGTCGGGAAAAGTATATCATACTTAGTCTATCTAGTCTAAGCAAAACTACTAGAACTACCAGTTCCACAGTACTCCTAGCTGGTCCACCAGAAAATAGTTTCTCCGTACAAGTTGCGCAATGGACTATCTGGATCTAATGGTCCAGACCCTACCTAGACCCCTATTTTCTAGGGGCCTAGGGCCCCTAGGCCCTATAAAATAGGGCCCTAGAAAGGCCTCTAGGCCTGGAGATAGAAGCAGAAAGGACTTAGAGAAATACTTCTAAGTCTTAGAATAAATCTATTGTTTCTAGAATATAATGGGGGTATATACTATAAAATACTACCTACGCGAGAGAATATAGGGTTTCGTACCTTAGGTGGAATAAAAAAAGTATATATATATAGTCGTCGTAAAGTTAGCTAGGATAAAAAATAAGCGAGGTCAAAGCTTTTACCCTTGAAAACTCACGTTTTCTTGTGTATCCCTCCACGTATAATACCTATAAACCCTATAATTTTTTTATAGGCTAGTATATATCTATACTATAGCGTATTAAAATATTTAGTAATAATATTCACTAGTTACTTAGAAACTCCTGAAAATACCTACTTTTTAATAGTAAACTAGCTATAATAAATTTTCTACCAATTATAATTTTATAATAAGCTCAAATATAGCTCTTAGATATAGTATCTATTATCTATTAAAGTTTCGAAATCCCTAGTACAACGCGTGGCTATAGGGAAGTATAAGAAGATTACGTATTTCTATAAATCTTCTATTTTTATCTTCTATCCTTAATAACTTTTTAAATATACGAGCTATAGTCTTAAAAAGTACACCATTGAATTCCTCGCGTTTTTCTGATCTAGAAAAATATATAATATGACGTCATTTTTAAACTTTTTTTTTCTAAGTCTGAGAAATTTTTTTTAGACCTTGGATTGCTTAGTCATTATAAATACTATACGTATAAAACCTATAGAATCTAGTCGGCCTTTCTTCGGCCTATCTAGAAATATAAAAAAAATATAAAAATATATAGTATATCTATTACTTCTACTACTTCTACCACTTCTAGAACTCCTAGTTTATTCCTAGTTGAATCCCACGACTCCTAGTTTATTCCTAGTACTCCCAGATTATTCTAGTATTCCTACCACTCCTAGATTATTCCTAGTTCATTCCCAGATCATTCCTAGTGCACTTTTCCCGACGTAGCGTCGTAGGTATATAGGTTTGGATTAAAGTAGCTAACCTAATTAGGGTTAAACCGCCTTAATTTCTTAGGTTTCTTATCTAAGTCTTCTTCGTAGTTATCTAAGCTAGTATAGCGCTATCAATCCTACTTAGTATAGAAGGCCGCTAGTAGGGGTTCGGCGTAGAAGGCCGCTAGTAGGGGCTTATACTAATTACGCGGAGGGGGTTTATATTAAGAGAGGTTTAGTATAGGGGCTATAGGAGTACGCTCTAATCGATTGTAGAGTAGTAGGCTATCGCGATTATATAGAGGTAATAGGGCACGCTAGGTCTAAGGGTCTTTATATATAATATTATAGTAGAACCGGTCGAGGTTAGTATAAATATTATAAGTATATTAGTTTGTCTTTAGCGGTTCCTTACGCGGCGGTAGGTAGCTACGCGGGGTTCGTACTCTTATATTAGGGGCGTAGTTCAATATAGCGTCTATATACTAGTTCGACCGCGAAGACTCTATATATAATTACGCGTAGCTATTAGAGAGATATACCCTTTTAAGACGTTTATTATAATATCTCTTAGCCTTTTTAAGCGCGGCTTCTCGGTCGAGTCTATATTGTTCTTTATTTTTAGTATTACGTTGTACTTCCGTAACTCTATATTTATTCTAAGCCCTAAGCTTATTATAGTTCGATTAAAGCTAATCTAGTTTAGCTTACTAGTTAGCTTTATTCTTATAGGCCTTTTAATATTTAGCTTTAATAGTCTTATTTGCTCTTATCTATTTAATCTTAATACTAGCCTAGGCCCTATCCCTCTTGTTAGAGATCGCGGCCTTGATTATAGTATTGAATCGCGCTTCTAACGCGGTCTATACGGCCTCGATCTACTCTCGTACTATTACGCTAGAATAGGTAGCCTCTATATTATTAAGAGTAGCGCGCCTACTTACCGGCTAAGATAGCTTATCTTATAGGGTATCGAAAAGAGGAGCCCTTAAGGAGAGTATAGATACCTTACCCTTATCGACTAGTAGAGTATAGTTCTTACTATCTAACTCCGCGTAGTCTTTAAGAGGTTACCTAATAGATAGTCTTCGTACTTATATAGGGCGTATTATATTTAGCCTAAGGTAGTTAGCTATACTAGCGCCAACTATTAGGGGCTCGGTTATAGTTAGAGATTAAATTTTTAGGCTTATTATAGGCCTACTAAAGCTTATCTAGTTTTAGAGAGGGGATAGAGAACGTAACTAGGGCTGCAAAAGGGAGTAGAATTATAAAGGGGAATAGGAAATTGCTTTAGATAACTTAGATATCGACGTAGCTTTAGAGATTAATAGCTACTAGGCGTCTATAAGGTATATATATAGAACCTATAATAGTTGCTTTATAGCGCCTTTCGCGATTAACGGTCTATATACGGCGACGTTCTAGTTAGGAGGATACTTATAGTAGTTATTCTCTAATAGGAGCGAGCTAGTATTGAACGTTAAACGTCTAATATAGCTTAATTAACTTAATTGACTCCTAGCTACGTTGTAGATAAGAGCGTAATTAGGCTTATATAAGAGGTAATCCGCGAGAGCTTAAGTAAGTACGGAGAAGAGAAGGGGGGAATCTAAGTCTTTATAGTAATTATATACGGCGAAGAAAGCCGATACCTAATAGGCGTATCTTACCAAGTTGTTACTAAGGAGAGGCTTAGAGCCGGGTAGCCTAGCCGGGATAGGAGAAGGAGCTAGATTTAGTTAAACCCTATAGCTAATTAGACCGAGAGTAAGCAGATTAAATACGAGCGAGCCGAGTTAGATTAGACCGTAATTATTTAGGTTAAGGGTAAGTAAGCTAAATTAAAATAGAATAGGGGGAACTAAAAGGTAAAGTCGTTATATTAAGAAAAGTTATAGGTAGTAAGAAGAGTTAGTTATAACTTAACTATTATTATCGAGCTTTGTATAAGAGCGAGCTACTAGTAGCTCCTTACGAGATACTTAGTCTACTTTTTTTAGTAAAACCTAGAAGCGATTCCTCGGGCCTTACAAAGGTATAAGTAGCTAGTAAAATACTAGTATAAGAGTAATTTATATAATACTAGTAGTTCCTCGTAGTAAAGATAGGTCTTGGAGAGACTTGGAGTTAGCTAACGGTCTCTATATAGTTATATAGCGTATTAGTATATTAGTATAGAATCTCTAGACTAGTAGTATAATAACTACTTAGTAGTTAGTAGTTGGTCGAATCTAGTACTAGTAGGGCTTCGAAGTTCTAGTTAGTATTCGGTCTTTATATAGTACTATAGTACTATATAGGCTCGATAGATCCTTTGGTCTTAGTAGATTTATAAGACTTAAGCTACTAGATATTATAGAATCCTTATAGTTAAACGTAATTAAGATAAATCTATTAATATTATTATTATTCTATTACTACTAAACTATTATACTTATAGTAAAACCGTACCTCCTTATACTTACCGAGCTCCTCTAGCTATAATATCCAAGCTCCCTTAGCTATATATCTATATTCTATAACAATTAAAGCTAGTAAAGAACTAATAAATATAGTAGTATAGTAGTAGTTATATTAATATCAAATTTACAAATTTACTAAATATTTAAAATATACCAATATTAGACGAGTACTATTTCTATACCTAAGTTGTCTAATCCTACCCCTATAATCCTTTAGATTATACCTATCTAAAAAATAGTATTCTCCTTCTTTAAAAAACTAGGGCCTTAAAGCCCTAGTAGAATAGAGAGGATAGCCCTAAGGCTAGTATAAGTATTATAGTAATATATAATATTATAGTAGTAAGACTACTACTAGATAGACTACTATATATAAATACCTACTATATAATATCTTTATAGCCTTACCAACAAATTTGTATCTAGGAGGTATAAAGGTATTATATATAAGAAATTACGGCGTAGGCGATAGTCTATCTATAGTCTAACTACTTTAGACCTCGGTAATAGTCCTATACTATACTAAGATTATATATATATACTATAATCTATAGCTAAGATTATAAGTCCAAGCGCTAGACTATATAGTAATAGCTACCTATATTTCCTACTTTCTTACTCTAAACTTTTTTATTATACTTCTACCTTCTATATATAAATTTATATAGTAAGGCGTAGGATACTATAAAAAGACTTAGAGTATAAATATTATATATATAACTCGAGTCTAACTTGAGTCTATATTAACTTACTTTATAGAATACGTAGCCGTATAATATATATATTTTATAATATAGTCGTATATATTCTTAGAGGTTTTACCCCCTAGATTCTAGAGAGATCTACTAATAAGTCTATCCTCTCCTACTAGGGCCCTTAAGGCCCTAGTTTTTTAAGAGAGAGGGATACTATTTTTTAGGCGGGTATAATCCAAAGGATTGTAGGGGTAGAATTAGACAACTTGGGTATAGAAATAGTACTCGTCTAATATTATAAAAATCTCTAGAATATTGAATTATACTATCTATCTTCCTAGGAATATTATTATTTTACTAATAAAATATATAAGAAAGTTGGTTTTCCCTAGGAGCAAAGATATATACACTCGGGGCTTCCGAGTTTGATGAGCCAGTTTGATATATCCGAAGACAACCCGAAGGACCACGGGGGAAACGCGGTAAGAAGACCGAGGCTAAAAGATGACGCCTGAGGTATCACTCCTATACACGTGACGTCACACACTTCAACATCCAACATCCACAAGACCTTCTGCTAACTTCTTCACAGTCAATTTGAAACAATACAGAGAAGATTAGCATTGCCCCTGCACTAAGGATGACACGCTCAATCAAAGAGACAGCTTAAATTTTTTTCATTGATGGTTCTCAACTTCGGTTGGGACATTGAAGAAAAATTCTTCCTTTTCATTTCTTTTTTCGCTTATTGGTTTGCCATTGTTACTTCTTGACATGTCTCGCGTCGTTGTTTGTTGTGTAAGTTCCCACTGTGTCGCAAGATTTCATGTGTGCATATGTATTCGAGTCTCTCTACCTTGCTATGATATAAGTGCCTAACCATGTGACTGGTGTTGTCCTTTTCCATGTCAATTGTTGTACTGTGAGGTCTATGCGTGTTTCGGTATGCCTTTCGTGAAAGCTCTTGCTGCTTTGAGGGACCGGTGAGAAAGGGCGAGACTAGCTTCAGAGATTTCCGCCATCTCTCTCCCTGACTTGCTTGCCGTGATGTGTTGATAGCTGTCATGAGTTGGCCCCCGTTGTTCTTGGGCAATCCATGAGATCGTGAGAGCATTATGTCCGGTCGTGTGTCTGTACTCCTGTGTATCTGGCGATGGAACACCCATTGGGCTCAATGTTACACCAGACTGTAGATTGAATTGACAAAGTAGAGTTGATATCCCTATGAGACGAATTCCAGAGCTCACTCACTCCCATGTTAAATGGGAGTAGAAGATCTAGGGAGGAATCGGCACACCAAGAGAGGACCACAACCGCCAGGATGGCAAACGCGGCCCCAGAAGAAAATTCACGTTCTCTAGTTCCAGCTGCTTCAATAACGAGCCTGGCTCATGGTGAGGGGGGCCGCCATCGTTTTCAGGATCTCAACTGCTTCAGAAAACGCGACGATTGACAACAAGAACTGTGATACACAGATGGCATTATGGAACAAGTTCATCATGGACAAAGTGATGTCTCTTTGGACTGTCGTCGACTTGAACTCATGGGAACTGTCTCCTCTTGACCCAAGAGCGACCTTCAACAACCTCATCGCAAACGGCACTCTTCATGTTAGCGACAGTGCCTCCAAGGCCAAAAAGCTTCTTCCGAAATCTCAGCGATGGTCCGAACACAGCTCTCAAACTCAGTTTGAAGCCATACTGACAAAAAAACTCAGGTCACTGCCCTATCATCTGTCCTCGAAGCTGAAAGCGTCTCTCAGTGACAAATCGCCCTCTCTCCACCGCACACAAGACATGTAGACGCCCAGCATACCCTCAGTCCTTTTTTCCAGCTCGACGCAGACCAGCGCTGCTCACACGCGCTCGCTGATCAATCATTGGCCCAGCTCGACAAAAGTAGAACAGGTTTTATCCTCCTTTGACGGTAGACTTTTAGACATTGCCAAAGACTTGTTGCTGAAGGGAACCAGTGGGCAGATTTCGGACAACAGAATTGTGGATACTCAAACTCTCACGGGGTGAGGCGCAAGATGGCAGCAATCACAGAAGGATAGGGCTTCAGCGCAATTGAGATAGGTAGAGCGTGGTAAAGACGAACCCCAGGGATCCCCAAATCTCCCTCTGTGGGCCAGCTCCCGATGTCTGTGGAAAAGAAATCACTGAACTGTGGTAAACCAAGACGTCGGGCACCCAAGGATGGATGAAGACTGGTGAATTTCACAGAAGAGGTTGACTTCAGTCTATCAGGAGGCTTGGAAATACCACGGCATGTACCCAGGCATTACTCGACGGATTTGAATTCCCACACCACAAATGAACGCGAAGAATGGAGTCAAGGCAGTAAGCCAACAACTGCTTGGTTTCAAGAACTTGAGAGTCCAGAAATTCCTCATGGACGGCTTGCTGGTGGAATAAACTGGACAGGGCTTCGATCAAACTTCTCTGGCGGTATGATCCCATGTCCAAGAAGAGTGGACATTCAAAAGCCGTATTCAAAGTCCATGTACAAGACAAAACTTCGATGGCAGTCTGTGGAGGTATCTCTGCCTTCCCCATCCTCGCCTGTGTTTTCAACCGTGAATGCTATTGTCATTTGTTTTCCAGAATCCTTTCATTCCCCGAATAAACAATCCTCATCATTTCCCCTCATCACAATGCCAGGCTGACAATCTCAAAGAAAATCGGCTTTCAATCATCGTGTGTGCACCGCAATCGTCACAACAATAACGCGGCGTGATCAAAGAACTGCAGAAATCATAACAGTACTGTTAATGGATTGTTCCGAAAGAAACAGGACAAGCAGACAGCAGTTCATTCAGCAGCAAACACTCTCCAGTGCCTACTTAACCACCTCTTCCAGCCCTCCTCTTCTCTTCTCATCAACAACTTCGATCGAACTCTTATAAACCACTCTACACTTTTACAATTCTCCTCTTTATAAACGCTTCTCCTCCTCTTTTGACTATTCCGACTCGTCGCCAAATCAACAACCCACTTTCTCCTACCTCCACCCTTCAATAACACTATATACAGCCGATAAAATGTCTGGTATCAACGGATACGGTGATGCTGGCCCTCGTGCCGATCGTAAGTCAGGTCCTTACAAGCCCTCAAATCTCCCAAGTAACATTTCAACCAGCTCCTCCGCCCCAAGACCAGAACATCCGCTTCACAGACCGCGCCGAATTCAAAAGCGGTTCCCCCATGAGATTCGAAGGCGAGGCCGAGATCCTCTGCGACACAATCTTCCACGATTCCGTCACATTCATCACCGACAAAGTCCGCATATACGGCGAAGCTACCTACCACGGTCTGAACGATACCTCTGTCCTCTCCGCAGTCCCATTCGACCACCTCACTCCGGACGATTTCCTAGACTGGAACGTGAAAGTCAACACCTCAAGGTTGATCCATTTCACCAAGGCGGATGGGATCGCCAAGTTCGTAGCAGGTGAAAATGTGGTATTCCACGGACCAGTGATCTTCAAGAAGGCTGTCACGTTGGTGAGGCCGATTTTTCATGGCGATGTGAGGTTCGCTGCGCAGCCGGAAGTCAGAGCCTTGGGCGTGCAATAGGAACCAGCAAGAAGAGTCATGGGAGATGGTGATGGTCTCCTCAAGAACAAAAGATTTGGCGTCTTCTGCAGGATTTGAGGCTTCAGGAGGTCGTGGCTGGTGTAAGATATGGACAAAGAAATGCTCGTTCCCGATTTAGCTGGATGAACACATTATATTGTATACATGAACGCTCTATTCCGAAGATAGGCTCAACAGTGGAGCCGAAATGAAGCGCAGGCATCTCGTTCTCATGGACATTTGATGTGATCAATATCTTTGAAGTGAGTTCCGAATCCAAGCATCCGCAGCTTGTAAAGTTACACTCGAGTCGGCTTTCTGGGCATTGGAATCTACCAGAAGCCTGTTTGTTTCGTTGTGACATGTGCTGGTTATTCAACACCAGGAATTTAGCATCAAGAAGCGAAATGGGCACGGAAATCCAGTAAGGTTTTCCACAACTTTTGTAGCCAGATTGAGGTTCCTGCTGCAGAACTTTCGACAGCGAGAGATTCGAGAGAGAAAGAGAGAACGCGAATCACGCGAATCACGCGATCAATTGCGGAAATGGCTGCATCTCTCGAAGGATTTTCGTTGATCCCTCGAACCCTTCCGTTTCTTGGAAAGAGAGATGATGCCGTAGGTCGATCACATCAGAACGAATTGCAAGAATGGAGTTGAGCAATACGGTGGCGGGCAGAAGATAGAGGGGATTGATGTAGGAAGACAGATCAGCCGCTTCTTCATGCTGTATCTCTCCAATATATCTGTTGAGTCCCTTCGTCTAGAAGCTGTATCTATGTACCGAATCAAGACCGCAAGACCAGACTGAGCTTCCATCACGTCGCGGCGGGCAAAATATATATAAAAACTGGAATGGTGAAAAAGACCATCCAGTTCCAATGCCAATGAAACACCTCACCGGAGCCATTGCATCTCTCAATCTCGAGGCCATACCCAAGTCGCCAGATCTCTCCCAAGGCATCCAGCGGTCCTCACAGCGAGCAGCTGCCTCACAGCAGAGGCCTGAGAGCCTGAGGGAAGCCCCCAGATCACGAGATACTGGCCAATAAGAATCCTCCCCCAAGATCAAAAGCCCCCCAGGCTCTAAGAAGCAACCCCCAAACCCCATCCAGCTAGCTCAAGGCCTTGAGATCCACTTGAGCTTACTCATCTGTGGGCACAGACCAGGTCTCAATCCCTACTTATACCAGGCCTTCCTCCCTCGACCTTCTCTTTTTCTTCTTCGGGCACCTGAACACCACAGTGGTCCCGGTCTAAGATGAAGAAGCTCAGCTTTCTTTGTCTCAGTTCAACTCCTGCACCGCACCTTGTGGCGAGTTGGGCTGCTTTGGGTCTTCCTCGCTGAAGACACTACCAAGAGTAGATACAAATTTTTGTTTCACCCGACCTTTGGTCAACCTTTTTTTCATTGATGGTCTCATCCGCGGATGGGACATTGAAGAAGAAGCTCTTCTTTTGATCTTAGCAATAATCTCTTGAAATTCGGATGTTGTGGCTGCCGTGAACTGTTTGGAAGGTCTTGAAGTTTTGGTAGCGTTTGTTGTTGCGACGTGACTTTGCGAGCACCTGGATATTTGTCTGCCTGGAGGTGAAGTATTAAGACCTCTACCAGCCGAACTTGCACGGCCGTTTATCTCATTCATGGAGATGCTTGAGGATGAAGACGGCAATAGATTGTGTGCAGGCAACCCTTCACCAACGTCCATACGCGTCGAATCCAAACAATGCCCAGCAGCATGCCTCTCGTTCTAGCATCCAGCGCTGTTGATCCCTTGAGAGCCATTCACGCACCAATCATCGTCTTTCCCAAGATCACACAAGTCTGCCATTGAAGGGCCCAAGGTACAACTACAATCCACGATGCTGTTTTCATCGCCGACTAATTTCGCCCTACAGGATAACGACACGCACAGAACCTTCCTCCACCCCGAAGAGCAGACGAGGCCGGCGTCGATCCCAGAATAAACAGAATGTCATTGGCGGATTCAGGACCAGGACACGGTAATGGAATTTGACCATTCCACAATGCATAGAACGGTCTCCTCCAATCCAACCATCGAAGAATGATAGACAAGCCCAGAATACTGAGAGGGAAGAGGCCGACAATTTTCGTCTACAATGTTTGCGTTCATAGCTTTAGGCAATCAATCATCATGAGCCCTCTGTGCAATCCCCACATTTGACTGTGAGACCGGCTGATCTTCTTCAATGAAGCTTTTTCGCAATCATCGTAAAGCTACACATGGGCGTTTGTGTCGCGAAGAACAATCATCATCGCTGTTCAAGACAATAGATGAGCCAGCCTCTTCCAAACAGAGTGATGAAAGCAGGCGTCCAAAGAGCAAATCACCGAAGCTCGTATAAAGGCACATCCATTTCGTGCCTATTGGGACCCGCCGTGCTCAATGCCAACAATGATTCGAGGCAGCCTTTGTGAAGAGCTGTGATATGATGACCTCTGCTCTGTTATTGACAGCATCCGGCAGTTAAAGAGCGCCGGGACTGTGAGCTTCAAAGCATGCACAATGTTGGCATCCATTTCGGGACATCGAGATTGAAGAAATCGAGCTTATATGCTCGAGATTTCCTCGTCTTCAAGTTTTTCTCCACAACAAGATTCACAACAGCTATCTCTTCTCTTCTCTTCGACACGACAACCTTCAAGCCTCCTCCCAGTCCTTACTCTTACTTCTTGACTCCCTGACCTGAACGACCACAAGCTCTCATCCTCCTCGACCTCCTCCCCACCCGGTATATAATCACCACACAAACTTATAACTTTCACGAAGAATACGATCACCAACACCATGTCCACGCAAGGCAACCCAATGGTTACTCCAGATGTCGGCAGAACTGGAGGTGGCAAGGACATTCCTGTTTTGCGTAGGTGAACACGCCCATTTGCGGCAGAACAACTACTGATATCAAGCAGTTGTCCCGTTGAATTCCGATTCTGAAAAGCCAGTGGAATGCCAAAACGATGTTACCTTCACCGATCACAAGGTAATAGTCCGAGTCCTCAAGGACTTTGTTGTAGAAGGGGAATTGGTAGTAGATGGCAGTGTCACTGTTCATGGGGCCACTGAATTCAAGGGAACTGCTCGTGCTCGCTTCAGATTGGAGCCCTCGGCGGGCGCGAAGAATGTCAAGAGCAGCACTGCTCAAGGCACTCCAACAGGTAAATAACGAAGATTGCTCCAGCCTCGCGAACAAATCACTGACCAGGTGAGCACAGTAATTCTGCAAAAGATGGTCGCGAATGGCGATTCGTACATCTACCGAGAAGGCCTTTTTTGCTCCAACAAGGACAGCAAAGTGATAATCAACGGAGATCTTGTGGTGGAGGGCAACTTCATAGCGCAAGGACCAGCACGATTCCAAGGGAAACGGGCTTCGTTTGATGGCGGAGTTCAGTTCTTGACAGAGCCAATCATTGACGAGAAATGAGGTGGAGTTATCATGGGAGGATGGTGTGTAGGCAGTGGATATACGTGAGGGTGGAGCATATCAGAGAAGGAGCATATCGGACTGGACACAGGCCTTGTCGGATTTGAATTCGCGACGATTGTGCTTAGGTAGCGTGCGAGTCAAGATATAGCGCATTTCTTTCCGATTTTGACTGAACCTTGGCGAGTATGGAGTAATCTATGCTTCCCTTGAATGCTTTGAAGATGATCCCCGAGTCCATAACTTGAACCGTGGAACTATAAGATGGCCATTTTGATGACCTTTGGGGTCTCTTATTTGTGAACCATGGGAAGTCTTCGAGATTTCTATGAGCCTCTTCTCCATATGAGAATAGCTAGCTGCAATGACTGACGAGCTGGAATTGGGATGTCTGGCGCCGATGTGCACCGCAGTGGGGTGCTGATGACTGCAGCGAAGGCATTTTCAAACGAAACTTTCGCCCTCAGGAATGGAACCCTCCCTACATCATCTTCGCACAACCACAAAATCATCATCATGTGGCCCTCAAATCCCCAAACCCACGAGCGCTACCGCGGGCAGAATTGTCATCCAAATCAGGCCATGCCCCAGCAGTGCAAGGAGTCGCCAGCAGAATGGTACAATGCAACAGCGAATTCGGTGTAGGGACATGAGGCCCGTACGAAGCTATCACGCAACCCACTTCAGCGCTAGTGGTACGAGTGCCGCACAAGACGACAATTCGACACGGCAGCTTTGGAGACCGCGAACTGAGAGAGCGGGGAGTCGAGGGGCCACGGTTTGCATGAAGAGGGACGATAGCGACATGGCAGTAAGACGTTTTCATCTGCTCGTTCGAATGAGACTAAGCACCTATAGCACCGGACGGAACAGCGGCCACCCGCGTCAAATTCCGCAAGCGGAAAAGCACCAACAACCTTGGAACTAGCCAGCACATATGAAAAAGGAAGAACTCGTGTGGCATGCGTCTGAAGATGGGTATGGAGCTCGCCCACCAGTCGTTTCCGAGCATTGGGCATGCGGCATGCGGCAAGAGACGAAGCGTCTGTGTGTGCAGATTTGCAAGTATTGCATCGGTATAAAAGGTGAGAAATATTGGCGCTTTGGCTACGAGCCCCTTCTTCGGTCAAACCAGCCATCTTGGCGTGGCTCCCTGATTGAGACCGTTCGCGGATGGGTGGTAGCGAAGGACTGCTTTACATAAACACGTCGATCCAGCATTTTCATCGCGGCGCCTGGCCTGACGACCTCCGGATGCATCCCGAACACACAACCTCATGCACAGCTGCAATCACGTTCACAATCCATCTCTTGCAAAAGCATGCAGACAACTCGACGTACTCAGGACATGCGGGATATCTAAAGTTTTGAGTAGTATTTGGGCACTAGCAGGCCTCTTCCTCCCTTTGTGGCCCCTTCATGGACACGCAGGCTGATATTTTCACAGTAGTCCTCCTCTTTTGCGGCCCTCCAACCATCCATAGCATGTCTCCAAATGATGAGGACGACAAACCACAGCGATGTTCCAAGATAGATCGTAGCGACTCCACTCTGTGCCAACGGCTCTTGAGCTTCCATCTACGCTGAGTGCTCTTTCGATTGTGCCGAAGCTGGCTTAGCGACAGGATCAAAGACAACCCGCGCTATCCAAAAAGATTGGGGCTGGCAGGAGACGAGCGTCGTTCCCATCTATCCCACACGGCACCACATACATCTCAAAACACCTCGATGGCAATCAGGACCATTGACTTGGCACAAGATGCCACTGCTCTTCATGCTGTAGCATTGTCGTCAGGGGCTCGCTCAGTGGTTTTCCAAGCAGAGGAGTGTCGCTGAAAAGGACATCTGTCGAAGTATACAGTACTGATATAGACAATGGCGAAGGAAGGATGAGTATTGAGACTCGATGTGGGTGCAGGTGAATTAATACAGACGCAGGTGAACGACATGTCGTTGAGGGGGACAGGCCGGACCTCGGAGATGAGACGGGACCACTTTTTGTCCTCAACCTTCAATCCTTTCTCCTGCTCCAACAACTCGAAGTTCCATTAAGAACAACGCCCAGTCCATCCAGATTTCAATCAGGCCTCGCATGGAGACATTGCGCATCTTCGGCTTACGATCCTTCATCACGCAGCGTCGTGCAGCAGGATGGTCGCGTATTCAGGGCCGCCGCCCGAGGTTTCATTGCTGCATCTGTACACAATCACCATCGAATCACTGCCAAAAAGCTTCATGGGAATCAAACAGCATCAATTGAGTTCTTTCAACTATCTATCACAAAAGACCAACCCCCATCTGACCCAGCAGTCGTGGATCTAAAGCTGTCCAAACCCCGTCGCTCCCTCCCCCATGTGTCAGAGCCTAGGACAAAGTTAGAATCATTCAACCATACCAACATAAAACGAATGGCTCGGAATGGTGAAGTGGCTCAGAAAGACTATGAATTTTCGATCACTGCGTTGAACCGCTGGCGGGTTTCATCCGGAGTAGAACTCCTGCAGAAAACGGACGACTTCGCTTGCTCTGGCGGAATTTGCTTATCATCATCGCCAAAGAAACAGATAAACTCGGAATTCGACTCACCTAACTTCGTATCGCGTACCAGGCCATTTCCGGTTTCGGTTGCCTGGTGGTGAGAATGTCAGCACAGATCGGGCGAACATGAAAAAATCACAAAGCGGATAACAGAGTCTGATCAGAGTTGCAAGCTAACTTAGTGATTACTGATGCGGTGGTGCGCTTCTTTGAAGTCCCATGGATCCGAGCTAACGGTGCAAGTTGTTTGTCTTCCTCATTGAACTCGGGACTTGAAATAAGTTTTGGCGTACCTGTGGTCGTGGTCGAACTCGCTGCGGACTCCACACATGTAGTCTTGGATCTTGGCTGGAAGTGGTCAGCAGTTTTACCAACAAAAGACTGGACCAGAGAGCTTGGTTATGAAGAGAAAGGTGCATCAGAAATGTCTGTCCAAATGGGTTTTCTCTAATTGTGACCATGGAATTTTCAGCCAGATCTTAGAGTCTTAGATCGGTTTCACGACTCGGGTCTCCCACACTGCCAAATCCAGAGGGCTAGATTAAAGTGAAGAACACTCGCGCGTGGTACTTCATCATCTGCAAGGAGTATAAAACAAAAACACGAAGGAGACTTACATCTGAGTAAGCCAACGCATCGGGAATCGCAAGGTGGGTCCTGTTTGGAAGTAGTCAGCGTCTTTGCAAAACAGCAATCAAGAGCTTGGAGGTAGAGGGAGAAGTGCATCAGACATTTAAAAAGCCCTCTATTTTGAGATCATGGTCACGAACTTTTCAGCCAGAACTAAGATTAGATCCAAACACACTTCAGGGTTGTCGCACATTGCCCAACCCAAAGGGCTAGATCAATATGGAGAACGCCGTCCATGTGGTAGTGTCATCATTTGCAAGCGGTGCGAAATGAAAGAGCATAGGCGACTTACTTGATTCATCAACTTTTTCCCCCCTACGAATTCAGGTGGTGCCTGGAGATACTGTTAGCGACAGATCGTTACCACAAAGAACAAAAAGGTGTGTGTGTAGAGTTTCCCGTCAGAAAAGCTCTTATATATCACCAGCGACCTCGAAAGGTCTCAGAATCAAGTGTATGAGCACGTTGAATTGCGTACTAAACCTTCGACTGGGACTCGCATCAAAGCAAGGGATACCTCAGCAGGAATAGCCGCGGCGCCGCGCTCTCATCATCGGGAACAATGGTATAAGTCAGGAGGAAGACTCACGCTGAGGTATTGTGGGTGTTTGCTCAGCATCGGTGGGAGCCTGAGAGAGGCAGTAGTGTAGGTGCCGAAGCTGGTGGATGTGGGGAGGGTGGACCAAGAGCTTGGAGGCAATGAGCTTGAAGTCCATTGGCTTAGTGTTGATGGGCTCGATGGCGTTGGGCTCGATGGCGATGGGCTCGATCTCACTTGCTGGATCTCACTTGCTGAGGTTGAGGTGTGCCGCCAAAGGCTCCGGGCTGTGTGAGGTTGGTGTAGATGCGCGCACTGAAGAGCTTGGATCTCGCATTTGGTGGTCGACCGCGTTGTTCGCTCAAGGGACTGGTCTACAAGGACGCTGGTCAGTTAGTTAGACTGTCCATCGTAAGGTCAGCGAGGTAAGGTTAGACCTACGGACACAGAAAGTCGAAGAACCCACTGTCGGCGGATCACGGGCGATCGCAACGCGTGAACGAGATTCTTGCTATACGAGATTAAGACTGTCGCTCTCTTCTAGTCGATGCCTGACTCGGCGTTGCTGGCGCGCTTGATTGCCTTTGCGACACAGACCTATCCTGACCGAGGTTCCCAGCGTCGACTAAATCACCACCATTCTCGCGACGACAAGCACTCGAGCTTGTCGCCATTGACAAGCTCGAAGTGATTATTGTTGCGCGAGCAGTGGAGAATTATTCGACGATGGAATCTCGATTAGGATAGAGCTGCGCGAAACGCTTCGAGTCCCTGTTGTGCGGTAATGGAAGCGGTGTCAGTAATGACACTGAGCAAGGTGGAGATGAAGAGATACACTTACAATGCTTCTTGTAGCCCACCGCTGGTGTAGCTAGTGATAGAGGAGTTGAAGCAGGAGTCCGACTTCATCTTTCACGTCGCTCTACCGACGGCGGTCTGCTGTGCGACCAGCGAGGCGGTGGCGGCCATTCGTGTAGAGACCAATCCATTTGCAGCAGTTTGCACAGCTGAGCGTGATGGATTGGTGGGCATGATGATGGATGTGATGGATATGGGTGATGGATGTGGTGTGGGAGTGTAGGTGATGGAGGCGGGGGCAGAAATTTTCGATGTGAGTAACAACAACAGCAAGGCCGCCGACGTCGCCGCTCTCGATTGCTGCGAAGCAAACAGTCTTTGTACATAGCATGGATTGACCCAGCTGCGTACAAAGCCTGTGCCTCAAGCCCCGCGATGGCATTACTGATTGTTGTTGGATGTTGGTGGAGTGTGGTTGTTGTAGAGGTGATGGTTAAGTTTAGCCCACGGTGAGGTTTTTATAGGGGAAAATCAGGCATGGCCAAAGCGCCCATTAGGTCAACAGATGGGCACCTGATGGGCACCTGATGGCAGGCAATGGGACTTAGGATCGGCGAGGTACTGTATCTGGATTGCAGTGACCAGGTTTGATATCGAGCTGGCATGTGCTCTGAAGTATCAGCCAGGATTTGGATCAGCCATGCCTCGTTCTTGAGGCTCTTCATCGAGCGCAGTCTTACAGCTTCGTCTGTTCGTAAGATGAGGCGAGCCAGCGTGCCATAGGAACTCTCTCGGATCTCACTATCGATACCAGTCTCAAGGCTCTCTTCGCAGGAAGGGGCAAGCTAGCTTGCCAGACTTACTGTCTAAATCAGAGGACTTGGACTATTCAGTTCGACGTTGTCTGGTCTTCGAAATTTGGCTGTTTATGAGGGGCTTGCAGTGCTAGTTAATCGTTGCAGAGGGACACCTTATCAGAGTCAATGGATTCACGCCCCTGGCCTACGTCTCGGCGTCTCGCTTCAGGCGTTGCATTTTCACATTCTCACGGCTCCAGGTGAGCAGCTTTTGGCACCTAGCGAACGGACTTCGCAATTGCAGGATATTATGAAGCTCAGTACCAGAGGTTTCACAATCGAGTCACAGCTGGGCTTTCCAATTCACGCCTACTTTGCAAAATTATACATAATACAGACCACAAACAACAAAGAAGTCGCTAGTTCATGCGTTTCCTATCTACCAATTGCTTGCGGAACTCCCCTGTATCTCCCTTCAAAAGCCAGGTGTTTGCTATTGTCATTATTCCTAGCGGTATATCCAGTGTATCAGCCAAAGTGTACCATCATATTTCTCAAAATTTTCGCGCAAGCGCTCGCTTGGATGGGGCAGGATTATGGGATCTCGCGCGATTTGAAGCAGCAGCAGATGCAGCAAAGGACTTCGGCGACGGGTCTGAGGATATTTTCGAGAGGCGTTGTGGTGGTAGGAGGGTGCGAGAGAGAGGAGGTTCAGAGAGGTTTGGAGGACGTCGACTTTTTGGTGTATTTGCGGATTTGAGAAAGAGGGTCGGTATCCGTATGGAAGAGCGAAATGGGAGGAGATTTATCATTTGCAATATCGGTATTGCTGGTGGAGAGGAGAGTGCGTTGTTTGATGCTGTCTTCGTGTGGGCGAGTGGAGTTGAGGTTGGTGATGGGGTTTGCGGAACAGAGCAGGTGAGGAATGGCAAACGATGTGCATAAATCCAGGTCACTAAATGCTCTTTGCAGCATTCAGGCGGTGGATATAGGTTCATAACTTCTATTTCGGCCTTTCGAAGAGGAAGCCAGTACACTCACATTCCTGTTCATGGCAGTAGGGATCTCGAGGATCTTTCGACATGGTATGTAATAACCACAGGTAACGTGTCATTCAAATAAGAACTACGAGGTTGGTATAACTCTGTTTGCTAATATACTGATTCAGCATTATTTGCAGAAATAATCCCAATTCCACTCCTTTTACAGCATGTATTTTCGTATTGCTCTCAGCTATACAGATTTACGGCAGTGACATGAAATGTCCAAGATACCAGGGAATTGTCAAATCTCTGTATCGGCTGGCACGATATCGTTTGAACGAACAGCTTTCAAGATCTGGCCCAAAACAACTTGCGGACAAAGAAAATGAGGATTTGGATCAGGTATTACCATTGAGATAATCTTGCACCGCAGGCAAAGGTTGTGGGGCCTCGGGCAAGTATACAGATATTCAACGTTTGAGGGCGAATTTATCATTTGACTATCATCTGTCCAATCATCCACTGCCAGAATCAGCCATTTGAGAACGCCTTAAGCCTTCAACCTCTGCCTCAAATCCGCCTTGGCTCTCTCACAAAGCTCATTAACATCCATTCTTTCAATATAGAAAATCGACGCCACAATCTCCCTCTCCATCTTCCCAAAATCCCTGCCCACCTCTGGAATATTACCTTCATACAAATCACCTTGACGTCTACTATGTTCCACTAACCATTGTGTCCTCACTTTCCTCTCCAAACTAAACGTTTGAAACGCCGCTTCAATCGTTCCCGGCGCGCCAGTAACAGCAGGATCCTCCAAAATCGAAGCCATAACAGCAGCATCCTCGATACAAAATCCCGCTCCTGATCCATGATGGGGAGATGTGGCGTGGGCGGCATCACCGACGACGCAGATTTTTCCTTTGCTGTAAGAATCAAGAGGGTGTTCGAGGTGGAAAATACCCCAGATATCTAGATCTGGTTGGACTAGATGAAGAAGTTTCATGACATTTGGACCGAAGCCTTCAAAATCTTTGATGGCTTCTGAGCGGTGGGCTGGGAGAGTAGATTTTGTGTAGTCGGGCCAGTCGTTTGGTGTGGTGACGAAGGCGACTAGGTTGAATGTTGCGCCATGGTTTACTGGGAAGGTTAGGACGTGGCGCCCTGTTCCGAGCTGGATGAATCAAAATTATCAGTGGCTTGTTGAAAATGTTTGACGGAGATATAAAGCGAAAACCTACCCACATAACCGCATTCTTAGCTCTCTCCTCCCCAACAGTCTCAACAGCTTTATCCATATCAATCAACCCTCGATACGCATACTTATGCGTATATACATGATTCGCCATCGGACTTTCTTCCCCTACCATGATCCGTCTCACCTGACTCTTGATCCCATCACACCCGATGATCGCATCTGCAACCGCCTTTGTTCCATCCTTAAACTTCATCGTCAACTTCCCATCCTTTCCCTCCTCAATATCAACCAATCTCTTCCCAAAATGTGCAATCCCCTCCCCATCAACAAGCTTAACCACCTCATCCAAAAACGCAGCACGGTGAACCCCATTCAAACCCACTGGACTCTCAATCGTGAATTCCGCTTCCTGGCGCCCCTTCTCGTCTTTCATACCATCCAGAAAATCAAACCAAACATTCTTCTTGGAATCCCATTGATTAAGTGTTACCACTTTTTCAAAGGCAGCGTACAAGCCTGGATCGCATATCTTCATTGCTTGGATGGCGTTGGCGGTGAAGCCCACGCCGGCGCCGATTTCTCCAAAGTGCGCGGCGGCTTCGTAGATTGTTATCTTTATGTTTCTTTTGCGAAGGGCGACGGCTAGGGATAGACCTGCTATTCCGCCGCCAATTATCGCGTAGGAGGGTTTTGTAGGGGTCATGACGGGTGATGTTTGATGAGATGGAAATTGGTAAGGGCGAGAGAGAGACTGGAAAGATGTGAATAGATCTTGACGAGAGTTGATCCTAGTTTGACTAACACGGAAAGGGATAGTATCCGACACTGACGACATTCACAGCTCAGGCTCCCGGATTTCGCGAATGATTCTCGGGTCCAAAAATCTGACGTTCAACGTCCTCTGCGATCCCCATGAGAACGATGGGTATATTTGCCCTGTCTAATTAGGTTCTCGGCAACTCGTTGAATGCGAGGATGGTCTTTACAGAAGGAAACAACGAGCATCCAACCTCTTGCTTATGGGGCCTTGATGCCGAGCCGTCTCGGTGAGGAGGATCCACGATACTTAGTGGCTGGCTATGAGGAATGTTGCAATGTTTTTTTTTTGATGGAGTTGAGAGATGAACGGGGAAAGGGGAGCAAGTTAGTAAGTTGAGGCGGGGTTGTGAGAATCTCGGATAGGAACCTAAGCTTGACCTAATCAGGAACGCCAAGACTGATATACGAATACGAGGGCTTTGCGAGAGCGAGGCACTAGAGAAGTGCTGCGATTACCTAATACGGTACTTTACTAGGTTGGTACTTCCACCTTCCAACTTCCACCTTCCACCTTCCACCTCCCCATTTTCCCGTCCTATCCTCTCCCTCTTCACCCCCTCCAGGGGAGTGACTATGGAGGCCACCGGTGGCCTCCCAAACGGCCAATGCTCGACGCTAAACTTCGCTTAATTATCGCCCCTCCCCCTCTACACTTCGGGTCTTACTTTCTTAATTTACTAATATCTTATTAAATATAGGTCCTAATAAGAAGATTTATATAGCGTTAGAATCCTCTTCTAAAGCTCTAGCTATATATAAGATAAAAATATTATTATTATCAAAGTTTAAATAGTTTCTTAATATTATCTATAAAGAATTTACTAAGGGTGGCCTCCTTAAGAAAAAATAGTATATCTCTAGAAGTATATTAATATAGATAGATAGAGCTAAGCTAAAGAGCTCTAGTTCTATTCTT